>JAODKM010000099.1:8179230-8191149 GCA_026780845.1 Petrocephalus sullivani | reverse complement strand
GGATGGGCTCTCCCTTTGGGTCTGGTTAGGGTTAGGGCTTCCTCTGCCGGCCCCAGGAGGAGGGGCTCCCCCTTTGGGTCTGGTTCAAGATTTCTTCCTTCTAGGGAGGTTTTCCTTGCCCCTGTCGCCTGTGACTTACTCACTGGGGAGTCTTTATGTGGCAGAGAAAATGTAAAGCGCATTGAGACAATGTAATGTTGTGATAATGCACTATATAAATAAAAGATCATGGCTAGCATAAAGCCGAACTCACTACATCTAGCATTCATATGCTGAGAATAAAGAAAATGTGCTTTTCATACTCGTTCACCACAAATGAGTCAATGTCCTGATTAGTTGATTGTATTTTCTTGGAATGAATATTGTGCATCACACAATGCAAAAGTGTAAATTAACCACCTTCCTCCAGTTCCCTAGTGCTATTTTAAGTGCACCTGTAAAATTTCCCAGTTGCTAATGATTTTGTCACAAACCCGCCACAGTTAAATGAATGCCATGACATCTCCAGAAGTCTGTAGCATTCTGAATGCGTGGGTTTGCTATGTTTAGTAAGCCCAGGTTGCTTCTCTGTGGAACATTTATGCAGAGGAAGGATTTTTTTTGTAATGCATTATCATTTTTATTCTCTTCACTAGACTGCGATTACATGGAAAATGCAGTTGTCAGCAACTTTACAGACATGACTTTAAGAGAAAAGAATAATAATGAAACCGTATAATAAAAAGTTAATTATTTTTTTCTTAATAGTGTGTAACCTATTTAGCTTCAGTGTCGAGATCCTTCCCTGGCTTGGTAAATAAAAAATAAACAAAGTCATCCTCTCAATAGATTGACACATGCTGCAGAAACACCCTCGCTACCCTCAACTTTAGCTGCACCCTGTTATAGAAATAATTTGGAAAATGCCTTTGTCTTCTCCAAAAATGATTGTGGTCTTTAGATTTTGCTAGTTTACCTGTACCTGTATGTCCTTATCCACCTCTCGTGCTACTCCCTCTCTACTTCCAAAACATGTTTTACTAAACTTTACCAAGTTTTACCAAAACATGTGCTTAGTTTAGGGGCAGTAAGCTGCATGGTGGTTAAGGACCTGAGGTTTCGTGTACCACAAGCAAGCAACTTAACGCAATTTAACAAAAACGTTGTTGAGATTATAGTGCAATATATTTTTCCTCATGGGGGTAATGTGCGAGGTGCATCTGTTATTAAACAACAATAATGAGATAGAGAATACAATGGTTAGAATAAGCATCTCCCTTTATTTGTTGAAGAGGTAATTTACTCAATATTTATTTTGATGCAATATGGGATAATGTCATATTACAGAGTATACTAACATAAAATTGTATTTTTTTTTTGCAACATTCTGCTTCAGCCTTGATGAATGACGAATGTCAAACAGAACCTTTAAGATATTATTGCATTATATGGGCTACATTTCAAAAGCTGGATGCCAAGACCCCTGGCATAATTTCTTTTTTGCTTTAGCACAGGGTTCCCCAATTCTGGTCCATTCTGCAAATTTTCCTGCACAAATACACCTACTCAACCTGGCAATTAGCTGATTAAGATTTGTATGAGCAGGGAAATCTGCCAACTGTTGCAGAATGGCCCTCGAGGACTGGAATTGGGGAACTCTGCTTTAAGATCTGTGTCAGGATTGGGCCCTGTCCTGTCCTGTTCTGTCCCTTGTCTCCTTAAGTTCCCTGCTCTCCCCTGGCTAGTGTTCCTAGTCGAGTCTATGTCTTGGTGTTTTCCCAGTGTGAAAGTCATATTTTGTAGTTCCTTGTTTGACCAGCAGGTGTTGCTGGTCATCCCATTCTGCTCCTTGTGTTCCCTTAGGTTTATCGCCAGTCATAGTCCTCATAGTTCTTCCTGTTCCCTGGGCTGCCGTTGTGTACCTGAATGTGATGAGCATGCGGCTGATAACCATTTTGCCCAGACTATGGACACTTTGAGGCTGGTCTCTACATTGGACTTTTGGTTATTTATTCCCCAAGCCTATGTGTAATCATGGCCATTGTGTGTTTAGTTGATTATTTAACTCTGCACCTAATTTGTATCTACTGTACATAATGTGTTGCTTGTTTCTTGTAATGTCTTTGTCCCTAGTCCTTGAGTGATTTATTAATGACCCGCACCTGTTCTTCATCTAGACCTTGTTACTTGTGTATATAAATCCCTGTCTATCCTCTGTTCCCTTGTCAGCTATTGAACGTGTTTGCTGTTAGATGTTCCCTGCTGAAAACCCTGTTCCGGATCTGTGTACGTACTTAGCGTTTCCCCGTTTTTCCTTTAAGTCCTTTAAGTATTAGTTCTAGGATCACCTGTCTGCTTTTGTTTTGACGAATCATGGGTTCTTTAGTTTTGAGTGTTCCTGAGACTGAAAACCACCTTGAGCACTATCTTCCATAGCCAGACATAACAACATGTTTCCATTTCACTGTGGTGTACATGATGTAAAATTGTAAAATTTCTTAGTTACATATTCCACCATGCTCTCCATTGAGACACATACTTTTTACCAGTAAGTGTAAAGCTTGGGGTCAAAGCACAAAGATTCCGCGAATAGCCAGCCACTGACAAAGAGCAATCTAATGACAGTACTGGAGCTAGGAAATGGATATTTTGTCAGAGTGTAAATCATTGGCCTTTTGATTCAGTTGCGATTATTTAGGGATCATGATTTGATTCAATTAATTGATTATTCTATTATTAATTATTTTGATAACCCAAATTCACTGAACTTCACTGAAATCACCATTATTTTATGTTGTCTTTAGCTCTGGTGCTGCTAACTTTGAATAAAGTTTAAATGTTGGCCAAGACTGACCAATATCTTGATTTATATGAATGCCAGCCTGTACTGATATCTTAACCAATATATTTGTGCATCCCTAAGGCTGACAGTTTTTACTTAGCTAGCTAGTTAGCTACCTTAGAGTCTTGATCATTCTTACCGTAGTGTCATGCTTACGGTGGGAGGAACAACCCATAGTAGCAGGCTGTAGGGTTTCGCCCTTCCAAAGGGCTTTTTTTGTAGGGAAACAGGGTAAACAGGGTACAAACGGGAGTAAGCGTGAGCGCTAGCAGACCATGCATAGACAAAGACCGACAGGGGAGACCGGACTGGGGCGGACTAAATACATCAAAACACTAATAGCAGACGAGAAACAGCTGGGAACGGGAGGATTCTCACGAGGGAAGTGAGGGGGCGTGGCACACAGGAGGAGCAGTCGGGCAGGGCATGACATAACCCCCCTCCAAAGGTGCGCACTCCAGGCGCGCCCTAGAAGAGGGTCAAGACAGGACCGGGGACACAGGACCAGGAAAACAGAAGCAAAACCCTAGCGGGACACAGGGAACAAGACCGAGACACAGAAGAGGCAGACAGGGAGCAGGACGGACAACAGCTGGCACACAACAGGCAGGGCGAGCAGACACAGGGGCAGCAAAACCGGGGGGACAGGAGGAACAGGAGGCACAAAGGGACCAGGAGGCACACAGGGACCAAGAGGAAACCGGGGGAACAAAACCAGGAGGGACACAACCCGGGGCCGGGGGAGAATGGGGAGCCCGAGGGAGCCCACCCCGGCGAGGGGCAGCAGCCGCAGGTGCAGCAGGCGACCGGGAGGCAGGAGCAGGAGGGGACTCCAAAGGGGCCGACGAGGGAGAAGGAGGGACGGGCAAAGGGGACGAGGAGGGAGACGAAGGGGGAACCCAGGAAGGTGAGGAGGGAGGAACAGCCGCCGCAGGCGACGGCGCAGCCACAGCCGGCGAAGGCGTCGCCGACCAAGGAGGTTGGAGGGGGGACACCGCAAGCGACCAACGAGGAGCCGGAGGCAGGACCACCAGCGACGGAGGAGGCATCGGAGGGGAACCCGCAGGCGACCGCCGAGCCGGAGACAGAGGGACCACAGGCGCCCCACGAGCCCCCGACAGGGCGACCGAGGGCAAGCCAGGGGACAGGGCGGGTGGGAACCGGCCCCGACGTAGGTGACCCCGCCCTTTCCGGGACCTGGAGAGGTGGGGCCACTGCCGGGTCTTGTCTCTCGGCGGGCGTGGTGGAGTCCCCTTCCCCACAGTGACTCCGGGGCCCATCAGGACCAGCCCAGAGGGGTCCCAGTCAAGATCCTCCTCCTGGGAGGAGGAGGCAGCGGAGTCAGGTGGGTCGGGCGGTGTAGGCGACACAGGAATGGGAGCCGGCGACACAGGAACAGGCGGCGGCACCGGGACCGGGACAGGAACAGGCGGCGACGCCGGGACCGGGACAGGAACAGGCGGCGGTGCCGGGCCCGGGACAGGAACAGGTGGAGGCGCCGGGACAGGAACAGGCGGAGGCGCCGGGACCGGGACAGGAACAGGCGGAAGCGCAGGAACAGGTGGCAGCACAGGACCAGGCGGAAGCGCCCAGATTTACTCCTCCTCGGTGAGGAGCTGGTCCCCTCACCAGAGGAAGAATTCCTCAGCCTCTTCCGGACTGTCCTCGGGATCTTCCAGGTAAGGGTAGCCGGGAGGTGCCGGCTTGCAGCCGATGGGTCGATTGTTTGGGTCGGTCTTTCTGTCACGTTTACGGCGGGAGGAACGACCCATAGTAGCAGGCTGTAGGGTTTCGACATCAGCACAATGCAGAGAATACCCCACTCGCTCCGGTTACACATGCACAGTTTGAAGAAGCTAGCAAAGCGAAAGCTGCTAAAACTGAAGCCAGCAGAGCATGTTCGGAGCAATCTATAAGCCAGCAGTCTCTCCTGTCTTTCTTTGGTATAAGCAGAATTGTAAATAGCCCCTTGTTCTGTTATTGTTCTTAAGTAGTTGTATTCCTGGGGGGTATTCTCCGTACGTGGATTATTCATAGCTGGATGAAATTGTTGACGATTTGGCATGATCCTGGATCTGTCGGTTCTTCAAAACTCTTATACCAACACATCCTAATCATCAAACCTGCTCGGAGCAGGTTTGTTCTGCATAAACAGGGATTAGTTTGTACACTTAATTAGTGTCTGTGCGTGTAAATCCAATCAGCGTTGGCCTCTCTATACCGTACACTCTTATATTTTCCTCGTGTGTCCTTAGCTTTAAGTAAGTCTCCCACCATGTGTGTGTCTTGAGGTCCAGCGTCTGACCTCCCCGTGATTCGCCGGTTCATTTGGTTCAGTGCTGGCTTAGCACCTGTGTTATCATTGTTAAAGGATATAATAAGAGCCTCGTCCCTCATTAACGAGTCAGCATGTCTTTCGCCGCTCTGCTCAGCATCACAATATGACAAATTCATCTCAGCCCAAAATGCAGAATACAGAGTATGCGTAACTTTTCGGACGTTGAGCTACCAGTCGTTTAATCTATTATTATTTCATGTGACACACGTAGCCTGCTACAAGCGGTATTCAGTTTTACAACTGATACCAATTCTGTTTATAAAGAGAAACTTGCTATTAATGCTTAAGTAGTGGCATTTTGGTTATAGTATGTTGCCAAGACAAAAGGTGCATTGTTATATATTTTTTTTTTACTTAAGGCACCTATTAACAAGATTTTGTTATGAAAATAAAGTTTCGCATTAAAGAAAATTAGATTTTTGGTTAACACTTTAGTTGAGGGGCCACAAATAATGCAGTAATACATGCTTAGTAAATGCATTAACTAACCATTAATTATGTGTTACTTCATCATTAATCAATCATGACGATTCATGTATTCTTTGCAGGAACTTCATTAGTTAGTTCATTAGTTAATTATTAACTAATTCATGTTCATGATTAGTACTTCAGTAGTCAATGAAGTACTACTATGATTTGTGGCCCCTCAACTAAAGTGTTACCGATTTTTGTTTGTATCAGCTGTTCTCAAAAAAGAATCGGCATTGGAAAAATCGGCATCAGCCCTTCACATCTACAAAAAAATCGGTGATTGATATCGGCCAAGAAAATTGCAATTTGTGCATCCCTAATCATCACAGTAGTGCACATATCACCAAGTAGTGCCTCCTTTATGAATATTAATGAGTCTTCCCCTGCTATTCAGTTTTTCAGAAATTTGCGTGCTAGCTCTTCTGCTTTGCGCCTCTATCTGCAGCACATGAGCACGAGTGTGCACATCCTGGGAGTTGGAGTACCTTTAAGGAGTAGGCTGGTCTTTGCCATGTTAATTGAATTAGATTTGTTAGATTTGATAAAGTATACCATGAAATTCTGGTCATAAACTAAGATATGAGAGTCATGGATGAGTCAGGTGGTTGTCAAGCTAAATTCCGATAAAAGCGCGGTAACACGATGTCTGATCAAAGTCTGGAGTGAGATAACTAGCACAACATACATGCATGCACAGAATATGTAATGAGTAATATGTAAATCAGGAGGTAGATCACATTTTGTAGCTGGGGTTTCAGTGATTTTGATCTGTTGAATACTCATATATGTGCATTTGTGTATGTATGTGTGCAGGGGCTTATAATTCGGGCATCAGGAAATGCCATCCATGTATGTGCATGAGATGGTATGAATGATAACTAATCCTGCAGAATGTCATGTACCTGAGCATTGTAGCAGAGTGAAGAAGAATCGAGGAGCTGGGGTGGCTGCCGGGTTTGTGGCGGAAGCCTGGAACTTCGATTTCTGAAATTGAATACAAGACAGTAAATCAGCTGGTCCATTCTTGCAATGGGGTATGTGAGCAACTCTTATTATGAATTGATTCATTACTGAGTCAATCTCCTGAACATGTTTACAATGTAATAAAAATCTGACTTGTCGTTGTCGATTATGTGAACAACTGCTAAATTCAGGATGGAATGAGATGCCAATTTATGACCCCATAGTGCAGACCTCGTAATGCCTCTTAAAGCCTACAGATGGAGTGCCATCAGTAAGTACGTGTAGATATTTTGTAGCAGAAATACAGACACCACAAAAAGGTTAGGACATTTCAGCTTTTTTTGAGACGGCGCCTTGCCGTCCCTCTCAGCTGCTCAGCTGGACAGGGCACATGTGGACATTGCCCTGAAGAGAAGGTAGGAGATGAATCAACACCTTTGAGGGGTGACACAAATGACAGTGCTGAGGTGGCGCAGGAGGGAGACCAGCTTGCGTGGGACTAAAATGAGATGTGGTAACAGGACGGTGATGATGCTGGAAGCCAAAAACAGATCTGAGATTTGGGCAAATTACAGTATTTAGAGGCATTAATACTAACCTCAGAGAAAAACCCTGTGATCATTTATGAGACAAATTTACAAGTGGGGTGGTGTGACAAGCAGGAGGATAGTGCAGTGATGTTTATCAGGGTGGACTAATGGTGGGTATCAAAGCATCTACTGTCCATTCTGTTTTGTGGACGGGCATTTAGGGATGGGGTAGGCAGGGCTAGGGTGGACTCTGCTGGAGTAATTACAGATACACACAAATCCTGCAACTGCATAGGAAGTAGGCGCTGTCATTCACCTGTTTGCCAGTTAGCAATTGTGCACACTATGGGGATGCAGCTTTGAGAATTAAGGTACAAGAGTGATCTGTGTTGTTAAGTGTTATAAGTGTAAAAATTATATCCCAAACCCCTGAGGTGAGCAAAAACTTGGCTCCTTGGGGTGATTAGGAAAAAAACAAATTGACTAATGAAACATCCTAGTAAGCACACCCAGAGAAGTAAACCCCATACTCCTTCATCTACCAGCAGAATTAAAGTAGCCAACATGCAGTGAGAGGGGGCAGTTCAGCCTGAAGGCAAGCTACGGGTGGAGACATGAGCATTTAAACAGCACCAGAGGTTAAGGGGTGAATGTGCAAGATGGAACCTTGGCGGAATCTAAGCTAAATTTGTCATCTGTAAAAGAGAGGAGAAGATACTCAATGAACACAAGCTGGGTGAAAAATGCTATATACAGTCAACATGGGATCGTGTGGTGCAGTGCATTATTTACGCATTTATTTAAGTTTAGGCATCGTTTCTAGAACATCCATTATTACTGTTATTAAAACGATGAAAACAGCTCTTCTATGGTTGATCCTTCATTGGAATATTACGTATTTTTTTTTGTTTTAAGATAATGAAGGGGAGAGGGCAATAAAGAAATTAACAGAAAGCTGTAACTGATAGAAAGTGGCCTTTCTGTTGTACAGCTGAGCATTGTATGTAAGCTGAATTGCCTGATACATCGTGTGAGCTACGATGAATATAATTATCTGCTAAATGACTAAATTGTATACCACAACATAACGTGGCAGTGGGCTTCGCACACTTGTCTAGCAGGAATCTGGGCTGATTACACCCATCACTTTATATTACCGTGACAATGCTGATGGACGAGCTGGAATTCGGTGTGACGCGGATTGTTTGTTTTTAATGAAGGTCTAAGCCTGCCTTCTGCAGCCCTGAGCCATTTTAATTGGAATCGCATCTGGCTACCCCCAAAAATAGCAACCGGCAGGCTTCCCTCAGGGGGGCCTTCGCTTTGCCTCTCTGCTCCACTGACTTACTTCTGAGAGTGGCTCCCTCGCCCGATATTCGCTCCTCCACGAGACGTGTTCCTGTCAGGATGGTAGGAAGGGTGTGACCCGAGCTAAGCTGGTTGCTAACCACTTAACACACTCGCTTCTGCCCTGATAATGTAAAGTAGACACTACCACTGTAAATGCCCCATGCAGATTATACCAGGGTGTAAGAAATCAGCACAGATCATAGGTATAGTGCTGTTCTTGGAGTCTGTGAATGAAATCAAGCTGTTTGTAAATCATTGAGCTTCTAGTCCCTAGACTATTCTTACATTATTCCTGTATTGTTGTGTAATGTTCTTACATTGTGGTGTTCTATAATGATCAACAGAAAACTGAACAATATTTTCCTTATTCCAGCAAAGGACACAATACAGTAAGGGAATTTTAATTATCTTAATAATAGCAGCAAAGCTAATACATTTCCTGTTCAGTGAAGTGCAGCTGTGATACCACTGTCTTCTTTAGATAAAGCCATTGTAACATTACTACATCATAATGCAGATGCATAAAATGTGGTTAATTCTAAATACAAGACTGTAAGGTTTTTACCTTTTATGTTCCGGTGCAGAGCAGTGACATGTGTGCCCTATTTTCATGAGATTATGTTATAGTGTCCATAGTAATGCATTTTTGCACAATACCTGGCATTTTTGGATCTACATAGAGAATCAGATAGAAAACTAAGCAGCGACTATGTCCTATTCAAAACTAAATACTGGAATAAATGTGATTTAAGATTTTTTTTTTTAACTATCAAACTAATCTTATTTTTGTAGGGATACAAGAGACAGGCCCCTCTCCTGGGACTTGAACTAAAAACGTAATGGACACGATTCTTAACATTCTTAAATGCTACATTGCCAGTTCACAGGCAGTAACCTAGTTGGGTTTTTTGTCCTTTAGACTCAATAACCCCTACATGGACAGATTTGGGTCAATGGTGAAAATACAGGATCAGGTTTAGAATTTATAAGGAGAGAAAACTGAAGAGTAAATTTCCAAAAACTGTCCACATGACACATTTTGTGAAAAAATCCGGCATTTATCAATGTTTTAGTAAGAACTATCTGTGTGTGTGCAAATAATAAAAAGCATGATATATGAATGCAATTTGCACAAAACTATCAATGGTTGGAAAACAGTAGACTTTTGTGATATGCTGCTAAACCTTTGTGACATTGAGGTTTTACTCATAGTTTGTGAATGTGGTGTAAGATTTTAGTATAATCACCATTTACGTGCAAATGTATTAATTCATTTACAAACATTTCTTGAATGACAACGTGCGAGTTATGGAAATTTAATGAAAGTTCTGTGTTGGATTCCTTGAGGACTGAGTGAGTTTTGGTTCCCTGTACTGTAACATGATGAGGACGCCTGACTTTAGTTCATTGGTAGTCTTATCTCAAAAGCAACAAAAGTTGGACTAAGTGGCCCTCATTTATCAAGCAAGTGTACGGTCATTTCAAAGCAAATTTTGGGATTTATCAATATGGACGTGTGCATAGGATACGCTGAAATCTCACGTCAGCTCTCAGATTGTATATGCAGTTTTCTGTCAGTTCAAACTCATGCTGCAGCAGAGGAAATCAAGCTGTGTTGGAGAATTATTACATCATACTTTATACTTTATAAATGATGTTACGTAAGATTTCAGGTGAAATCTTTATTGCGGGTTATATTTGTTAATGAATTTTCTTTATCGATTCATGTAATTGTAAGTTTACAGACTACAGTAATTATAAACATTCCATACGCAAAGTTATGTTACTGTAGTCATGCCTGTGGCTACAAATATTTGATCATATTTTGTGTTATACTATTTCACTCTATTTCACTGTTATTTACGTCATTCGTATGTGTATTTTATTCATATTAACATAATTATGTCTTTCCTTCCTCTGTACAGCACTTTGGCCCAGTGCGGTTGCGTAAGGTGCTTTACAAATAAAGCTGGATTGGATTAGATAACCGTTGAGGACACCAAGGTCATGTCTTCTGCATTTTTTCATGAACAAAACTTGAAAATGATAATTATCCGTGCATAAACGCCACTGGTTCGCCATAATTGACTTCAGTATTTGAAAAACCCTCGCTACGGCCTTGATTTTAGTAACCTCAATATTATGGGAAAGTTAAGCAGAAGAATCACAGGACAGAGGATACTAAATTTAACTTTTTGCTTCTGAAATATGAAATATTTTAGATATCTGTGCTGGAGCTCAGGATTTCTGTTTTACCCAAAACTGTGTTACCATGTATTGAGTATTCAAAAGAATAATAATTTGCCACCTTTAATTGCTGACCATTTGCACAGAATATTAAGCCACAAGATCATGACAACCAGCATGTACAGTTATCGAAAAAAAAAAAAATAATAATTAGTATAGGCTGTCAAAACACTTGAGTACAAAAACAGGCAGTGAAACAAGATATCTAATTTAAACTCATAAACATTTAAACTGGGAAATAACATAATTTAGCAGTTAGGAGTTATCAGAAGTCAGGGCAGGATCTGGTTGGCAGGATTAATGTTGCTACTTCTACAACAAGTCAACTAATTTAGAAGACATTTACATTTATTAATTTGGCAGATCCTTTTGTCCAAATATATAGCAAGTGCTATATACAAGTGCTGCAAGGCACTTGCGAGTTTCCGATAAGAGACCACTAACAAGTGCAACATAATTGTGAGAACAAGAGATATACAAACAATGAACCTCACATATGTGCAAGACATAAAAACAGAATAGTAGTGATAAGCAAACAACTTCAAAGGAGTAAGTCAACTGTAGTTAGTGAGTGTCAGTGATGGGGATGAGGTTAGTTTGGGGATGAATGTCAAAAAAATTGGCATAGCATTTTCATGGCAAAAGCAGTATGCTTAACTAGGGATCCATTGTTCATCCTTAAGAAATGTTTATTGATTTCAAAATACTGTGATGGTAAGCAGGCAATGCATGAGACTGCGATGCAGATCCAACTATTACAGGGGAAAACACTTTTTAATTAACTCTGCTAGCCAAACAGAAATTCAACAAGCTAGCAACCAAAATGAAGACAATGCTCACGGGGGTTTGGACTGGACATAGCTATTTACATTATGGTGACGCACTAAACACCAAAGGGAAAACTCAACGCGAGAATGAGCTAAACACAAAGGTACTAGAACTAATTGGTCTAAAATGGGGGAAAGACACACAATAACCTGTCAAATATGCCAAACTATAACTGGATAAGCAAATTAGTTTCAGGCTGATGCAACCCACATGCAGCACAGCCAGTGCCTGGGATTAAAATACAATACTCTAATACAGTAACAATAATACAATACCTTAATATAGTAACAATAATACAATACTCTAATACAGTAACAATAATACAATACCTTAATATAGTAACAATAATACAATACTCTAATACAGTAACA
>JAODKM010000099.1:8150700-8177014 GCA_026780845.1 Petrocephalus sullivani | reverse complement strand
GAAGGCTTAGAAGAAGCAGCACGTTTAGGAACCATCGTGGGGCTTAGATAAAAGTTCTCAGAAATCGCAAACAAAGATGCTCCCGATTTGTAGCGACGTAGAAGCGTGTACGAGAGAAGCGAACTTGCGTGAGGCTGAGCCAGTCAGTGGCCAGGATAGGAAGAGGATATAAGTGACTCAGACAACCGAGCGCGCTGTATCATTTTCGATCAACTTTTGAATGACTATACAGTACTGTATATACTTTAATGAGCACAGTTCTGTATATACTTTAATGAGCACAGTACTGTATTTGTAAAAACCGCGACAGAGTGAAGCCGCGAAAGTCGAAGTGCGAAGTAGCGAGGGACGACTGTACTAACGTTACTCTCAGATAGATGCATTTCAACAGTGTCATTTGAGAAGGACAAGAAAGCTACCTCAAAAAATGATCTATCTTAACATTCAGTGTTTAGTGCAAGTGCTGCTTGGCTAATTTAAATCGCTAAAAATGTTCTTGCAGCTATTGCTAGAAACGACGACTTGAAATGTATACTTCTTCATTCTTCCCATCATATATTAGTTGACATTTACTTTATAAATGCTTAACAAGGCCATTAGTACCATCTAGCTAGCTGTGGAGTGGAGAAAGAGATATTCCGGTTTTATTCCAGTCTTTTTTTTTGTAATTTTAATTTTAAATGTAGCTAACATTAAAAGTAAAGCTTTGCCTCGCCTGCCATTTTGCTTTATGCTTTTCATTAGATGAACAGAACTGGACATAAGAAATGTCAGTACTAAATCTCAGAGAAACTAATTACTTTTTGGTCTGGACTGGCCTCACTGATAGTCCCTGCTTGACAGGGCTTATTGTTAAGGTCTGTTGGTAGGGTTCACTGTTTGAGTCCACTGTTAGCATACCCTCAAACCCATCTGAAATTCCCAGCTTAATAAAGCATTATCGTGCACTCTGGCAAGCATGTGATATTTAGCTAAGACTCACAGAAAGTTCCACGCCTGAGAACTCGGTCCACAAGCATCAAGATAGCGCACACTCTTTCCAGAGGCCGAATTCTGTATAATCTCCTTAATTGGGTGTAGATATCATCTTCCTTTGTTCCACCTTGCATTCCTGTGAAGTGGAATCATGTGATTGTTGCTATGTTCACAGTCGACTCCGTTAGCTTTACAGTACATTTCCAAGAAATTTTTTTCTTTGCGTATATTCTGCTCAGATTTTCTTGGTCCTCATCTCTTTTCCTTTTCCTAAGTGTTGGCATATATTAAGAAGAATTATTGAACATCCATGCTTATCTCTCAGGCTGCCTGAGCAGGCTAAAGGCTTATAATGTGGCAGTTTAATTAAAAAAGGAGCACGGTTTGGACTGAAGATTAACCAAATCTCCTTTGCACAAAAGTAGCAGGTGGAACCGGAAGCCTGGCTGTGCAGGACTCATTTCATTTTTTTTCCTCTCTCATCTGCATTTATCCTTCAGGCATGACACAGTAATGTCTTTATTTCCATGTGCAGATGAGGGAATGGGGGGCGAATGTATGGTAATTCAGAAAAATGCATCTATCCGAGAGGAAAAGGTGAGACCTTCTCCAAGGGAAAGTGTTTCCATAAGCCTGGTGCATATGTTTATTTGTGATGTATGTGATTCACAACTAGCAAATGGGAAAAAAAAACTAACGTAGGCCAATGACTTATGTCAGTTCAAATTATGTAATATTTTGCACAAAGTCAGTGTATTGTTTTGTCATTCTAGCTAAAAATAGTGAGCCAATGATAGTTATGAGCTGCACAGTGGGATTCAGAAACGGGACAGGGCGCTGGAATAGGTGGACAGCTTGTGCGCCTGAGACAGAACTGTCCAGGTAACATCTGGTATTCGTCATTTGGGAATACACTCCCCCAGCTCTGCTGACAGAGGATGATAGAATGCATAAACGCTGCTGCCATTCGCAGTTAGTCCAATCCCCCCTTGGATAATGAATAAAATTGGGCCAGGGTTGATGGTGGGGGGGGGGGGGGTAGACAGGCTGAGAGACACAAGTGTCTTTAAATTCATCCTGATCTAGTAGTAGGGGCAGCATTGCCTTGTGGGGCTGGTGAAACCTGGGAGCCTCGATCTGGAAATCGATGAGTCGTGACTGCCCGAGATGTACAGTACAGGGGGGCCCACCGCTAAAATAGGCAGCCTGGCCTAAGCTGAAAAAGGCCCTCATCACAGCCCCTCTGACAGCTCTATGTTTCAGCTCCATAAATCTGTGTTCTGGCTTGACAGACCAACTTACTGTTTACCTGCTTAAGATTGCGGTTAGTAATACGCTCGGATTTTACCGAACTAAGGGACAATGTGTAGTAGACCCAAAAGCTTTATTCCTGTGAGACATACACAATGCAGAAGGCCCCGCCCCACTGCCCTTTCTGGAACATATACAGCAGAGCCTATTTAAATGCCATAATGCAGAATCCTTGCTAATGCATTTTGCTGTGTTATTTTAGATGCATACTGGATGGCATTTATCCAAAGCAGCTTACAGCACACCCTTTTTTTCTTTCGTTTTTGTGTGTGTATTACACAATTTAAGACATCTGGACAAGAAGCTGATTTTACCAACCCAGGTTTCATTCTACAGCCTGAACCGCAGTCTGGAAGTGAGACCCGGAGGTGAGCACACAGGCGGAACTGCACGGTGCCGCGGACACTCCCTCTCACTCCCATGCCCGTCCTTTAAGAGTGATGGGATATTAAAGGCCTCCGTGCTCAAATCAAATTTATTGCTATAGTTAGTGGGGCTTTCCCCCCCACCCCCCACCCCCCTGCCTTTCCAACATAATGTTATTACACAGCTCTCCAAATCTGATTGCCTGCTCGTTCCTCATGTCCTAGCAACAGGCGTTCCCATAGTAACTTGGGGCAGGATAAACGGCGCCTGTCCCCTGCTTGTCTGTCAACATTCCCCCACTCAGTCTAATTCAGAGTACAGGATACTTTCTCTCATAATTTACTTGATCGGCATCTCCGAGCCTATTCATGATATAACAGGATGCATGTAAACAAAAGCCAGTGGTCCATTCAGCCATCAAGTTAATTTATCTTGTTTTTTTTTTAATGAAATTTGATAAATGAAAGCCTGGATATCAGGTTTTATATCACTTTTGATAGGATAATTTGACCACTCAGCTTTATATTTGACTGACTGTTGTAGTCTTGCACACCTGCAACTGTTTAATAATATTCATAAGCCATGCCCACAAAGTATGCACGGAGGGCACACCAGTTGGCGCGAACTAAAAAGCTTTCATTATTACACAATCAGTAGCAGGATACAGATATGTCTATTATTAAGCATGATATGAATGGGAAATGAGGAGACACCGTGTGAGAGATAAGCTTGAGAAGAATGATAGAGGTGGCACGCAAAGAAGCAGCTCCTCAGGTGCAAGAGAAGAATGATAGAGGTGGCACGCACTTCTCTCCTGAGCCAAAAAAGCAATTGAGACGTTTCTGCTCTGTAGGGTTGCTCTCCGGTCAATTTCAGCAAAGGCCCCCGGTGCTGTGGTAAGCAGGGCACTAATCAAGATGGCTGGGGTAAGGCCTGAAAGGGCCTTTCATTGGCTGGAGGCCCCACAGAGATCACACATCTGGGGTGGGGGGTTTGCTGATCCTCCCTGAATAAATGTCAGGCCCAGGCTTATTTTTAGTCTCTCCAATTACACCCCCTATTTTTTCTGAGGTTACTCTTCTAATTCATTCAGTACCCAGTTATCTCCTTTGAGAAACCTCCCAGATGCAAAAGGGATCTCTTGAGCTGTGTGTGTGTGTGGTCATATATATATTACATTGTGGGGGCCAAATGTCCCCACAATGTGATAATAAACCTGTTATTTTGACCTTGCTGGGACATTTTTTCGGTCCCCATAAAGGCAAACTCAATTTTATAAAAATCAAAAAAATAAAAATGCCAAAACTCATATTTTGTTTGGTTGCTTATGGTTAAGGTTAGGGCTGAGCAGGGGTTAGGGTGTCATAGTTGGGGTTAGAGTTATGCCCATATAAATGAATTGAGAGTTCCCACAAAAATAAACACCTATTCTGTATATGTGCATGTGTCTGTCAACATCTCAAGGCCTTATTCAGCTAAGCACAGATGCAATCAATCCTGTCATGGCACTCCTGTCCCCCCATCCCTGATCTGTGATGTAATTATGCAGACCCAAATTCGCTATTGTTTTTTTCCACAGATGGGAGAAAACAAATAGGGTGTCATCCCTCCTTACAAACGCACACGTACATGTGCGCCCATACACAAAACATTTTTAGTATAGCCAAATGTTACTAGAGTAACATTTAATTTACATGTAATTATGTGAAACCATCACCTGCAATACGGTGTGTCCCCTAATTGCATAACTCATTATACAGAATTGATAATTTAGACTTAAATAGATCTAACATCTTGTATTTTCTTGGATATTGCATTTATCTTGTTTCCAGATGTGTTGTCAGTATTACAGTAGGGTTTTCTGTTCATTGCCTAAGCAACCGCATCCACCTGAGAAATACCTGAAGCTGGAGTGGACATAGAAAGTGTTTCAAAATGAGGCCATTGCCTGCAGAGCAGGTGATGATGGCTGTGATGTGTGCCATGCAGCAGTTGATGGATTAAAGATGGGATCATGCCATCTTCCTTTGTTGTCCTTCGCTGGCTCTCTGAATGATTGACAGCTGAATATAATCCCCAAAGGGAGTTACAGGGGAATAAAAAAAGAAAAAAAATATAAGTTTAAGGAATAAGAAATGTTATGCAGCGTACTTACCACAGAGGTTTACTTAGCCCACTGTTTTGCATCCCCTGCTATTGTGGTCTGTGAGGACTCCTTTCCCTATAGAAATGTACTTGAAGTGGAAGAATATGGAAATGGTGTGGTGGGATCAAGGTACAAGAATATTTCTGAATATTTCTGAATGTTGTCATAAAGTAGTGTCACTGACTATTGTGATTGCTTAATGCACTTAATCAAAAAACGAAAGAAAACCATCAAAACTCTTTGTGATCATTGTTCTGAAAGCTCTGCTATGTTGTGACTCCAGGCAAATTTAAATTTCTCCTTGTACTTTGTGGGGAAACAGCTAGACAATGTTATACCCGTTTGGGAAATAGTTTAAGTAGAAAAAAACACAACTGTATAATTTCACAAAAGACAATGTGTCCTTTTATATTCAGATTATATACTGTATGGATATCCATCTTTGCTGTAATTGATGCCTCTCAGCTAAAGTATAATATGTATTAACAGTAGATTTATTGTGGTTAGACCATAAATGATATTGCTTTTATTAACATATATCTGTTACCTTCACCTAAGTCCAATGAGAAATTGCTTGATCAATAACTAGGAAAGATGCTGCTGGTACAACAAAAATGTATTCACTAGATGCCCCAGTCACCCCTCCCCCATCTACTCCCTACTCCTCCCACACCCCGCATCCTCTGCAATTTACAAAATTACTGGATTAATCATCCAGGGAGCAGGATTGTGGGAAATCTTGTATTCAATCCAGAGTCTTATCTATGGAGCTTGGTTTATTTTGTCATTTTTTTTTTTGTTGCCAGCATGATCTAAGGAGGCGAGTCCCTGCTCGGCGAATTAGCAATTGCTCCAGAGGGGGCACGTTGATGGGGGGATGAAAAGGGGAGCCAGATGTTTCAATTTTGGGGGCGAAGTGGCATTTTGGGAAATCTGTTCCCTGATGTTCCAATACTTCAGACCTCTCTTGCATCATCCGGTGTCCATCATTAGGGCTAGAAACAGGTACCAGAAATATGGTTTTAAAAATATGGCAGTATGGTCAGATGGCCCAATTTGAGATACTCTGAGGTATTTCACACTATTTACAGTATGTGAAAGCCAATATATGTGTTTTTACCCCAATGCTCTGAGTCCTGGTTGTGACATGTAACACTGAAACTACATCTAGTCATTTATTGCACATTCCTCTTACATGCCAATTTGCATCTTTCCATATCTGGGTGCTTTGTTTGTGTATGTCTCAATATTAGTGTCTGAAAATGTTAGTTATGTTATTTATATTTTTATTTGCAAATTCATTTGTACTATGACCAACATTTTCCGTAACAACACAGTTAGAACCGTAACTGACACACCAGTGGTATAACCGGTTAACTACCACGTACTGTCATACAGACAAGTACAGCCCCCATTTCTGATGCTCTTCTCAGATCAAGTGTAACTGCTACCTATATTGATTCTGACTGTACACACGCAAGCTCCAGTTATCTGGCAGAAAACTGCCCCACAGGCACAATAGGGTATACATAAATTCTGTATAATTTACCAGATACAGAACTTGTGAAAAGTAAACACTACCAAGCAAACAAAAAGTTGTTATTTAAGCATTTTAGCTTTGGAAATATGTATTTATTATGACTTTAGCCTACTTAAGGTGAGCATGCAAAGAAGCTGACAAAAAATGACAAGGATGTATTCTCTGGACAGCCCCGTTACCCCCTCGCCCCTCTCTATTCACTACTCCTCCTCCATCACTAGCCCCAGTACAGTAGGCTTGGGTGCCATCTAATTTTTTATACCATCATACCACCCATACATTATTTCACGGTCTTTTGATGGTAATTTCAGAAGCTGCCATGTTCAAGTATTTTACCCAATGATAGAATTTGCCGCAGGAAGGGGGGGGGCAGCCATGATACATCTTGGCCAAAGCCTACCCTATATATTCTCCCACATGTCTAAAAAATTTTTATTAAAAGCCTGACTTTGTGTGACTTGTCTCAGTGTGATAAGGTTCACCAGACCTGTGCCTGTGCGTCGCTGCTCAATAGGACTAGGGCTAAGGCTGTACGTCGCCACTCACTAGGACTAGGGCTAAGGCTGTGCGTCGCCACTCACTAGGACTAGGGCTAAGGCTGTGCGTCGCCACTCACTAGGACTAGGGCTAAGGCTGTGCGTCGCCACTCACTAGGACTGGGGCTAAGGGACACGATTTAACTCCCACATGATACATTTTGATTGCCAGCTACCGGCCTGCTACTGCTAAAATTTGGCGAGCAGGGGGACTGGTGAAGAAAAAAATATATATAACTTTTTGTTTTTAAACTTTTCAGGAAATCGACTTGTGACTCAGTTTGAGAACCACTGACCCATATGATGTTCCTGGGAATTCTGGAAAAAAAATCTGTCTGTACTTCTAAATTCACAAGATTCTGCAATCCCCTTTCCAGTCTCAGGTGAATAAGGTGCATATTTCGATCATTATAATGCTTTTGTGAAGTAATAAGTCTTATCAAAGATCAAGAAGAATGAAGAGAGTAATAAGATCAAAGAGTGCTATAAGCCTTTTCTGCAGTCACCATTCCCAGTGTTATAACTTTGTGGTTCTGCTTTAATTTTGGTATATTTTATCTGAAAATGTAGTCACTTAATCAGTTATAATGTGTTCACAAAGGTTGGCGTAGATCTGTCAAATACTTTTTAAGTTATCTCTCTATTGGGATAAGGGTCTGTCCAGAGGCTGGCATGGCCAACTCATGTATGGACTTTTTTCTAAAAGATTAGCATGCCCGAGGGAGGGGGGAAGAAAAATAATATTTAGAATGAATGGTTTTCTTCATCCCACCTAGTTGACACTAAACATATGTAGACTGGATGCATTGAGAGTAAGATGAATACTTTCATATTTTATCTGATAAAACACTGAAGTGAGCACTGGACAGGCCAGCAGATTTTATTAAATTCCATGCAAAAATCAAGAAAATCATTCCTAAGCCCCCCTGAAGTTAACGCTTCCTGCTGTGGAAGAAGAAAAAATATAACGATGACTTCAAAGATCAGTCTGAAGCAAAAACAATTTAGGGGGATGATAAAACGAAATCAGAGAAGATACAGAATCTTTGTGAAATCCCTCTGATGGCAATGGCAGGATAGAGGAATCCTAGCTCATGCGTTTCCCCTCCACATTATTTACAGGCCAGTCTCTATTCCATGGTGAGGTCACACATGCTGCATAAATTAACATGGCATTCTCTTGAAGGTTTGGAAACTCAAAGATGTTTTTTGCACTGAACATAAAATAATAAAATTTAAATAAATGAAACAGAATTCCGGTGGTGTGACTGGGCAGTTATGCAGCGTATATGTCTGTTTGAAACAATGGGGAAAAAAGCTTGCAGGAATGCCAAGAATGATGAGGTGCATGGCATCTTATGTCGGACTTTTGAAGGGCGCTGATGAACGGCAGACAGTTTAATCGGGTTCACAAATTACATCATCTCATTCAACACTCTGACATTTTGAACTCTGTGTGCAAGTGGGAACAAGATGACTACAAAGAATAAGTCCTGGGAAATCGATCATAGATTTTACTATTTAATCATCTTGGGCTCCTGTGCGTTGATGGTTTTTTGCCTGTGATTGAACCATGAGTTTACATTTATGGAAGCACTTTGACTAAAAAACAAGGCACACTGTAATTAACTACTAAGGAGAGAGTAATTTTGTGAACTAACTCCATTTGTTTCCATGGGGCTTCCAGTGCATCTTTCGTGCCCTCTTTAATCTTGGACCCTCACTTTTAGTTTTTCAGTTTCCTGTCGTAACTTAAATTTATCTTTTTTCCCATATTTTCATGAAAATGGGGGGGTGGAGTACATGCATGTTAAAACAACTGGACCATAAATACTGAGCAAATCAGGAAGATAGAAATGATACCTTTTATTCAGATTGGCTTCAAAGTATTAACTGAATTAGGCTTGTTTTTTCCATTGTTTTAGTTACTAGGTTCATTTTATATAGTGGATATTGTTTGCAACCTGCTTATTATATATGTCTGTATATGCAGGTGTCATTTGAGATGTGAGATATATATCTTTTTTTCAATAAAATGTTCTTAAAATTACTTAGCAGTGGCTTACATTGCGAATGAGGTTAAATATTTCCCTGAAGCAAGTCATCATCCGTCCTAAGGTATGAACTAGAAAGGAAGCCTCTTAAGATGTCTTCAGCTACAGGCAAAGTTAATAAAATTGCAAACTGAATGAGAAACACATCTTCTAACATAGTGGCACGAAGATGCACCTGCTGTCACATGTTCACTCTGCTGTGACTTGATGGGTCAGCTAAGGAACAGTAAAGCTGAATTCTATTCACTGTGGGCCAGCTAATGTCTCTCTAGTGGTGTTTTTCTATTCTATAACTTACCTTAATCGACAGAATGCATTTATTATCATTATATAGATAGTAAGAACAACAGAATTCAATCTTAGCTTGCTCTTCTTGCCAATCTTAATTTTAAACACAAGCAAAGCATGTTTGGGCATTCCTGATGACTCCAGGTTTCAAGAATGATATAAAATAAATGAAAATATATAGTTGAATTAATATATTCAAAAAGGATAGTCGACAAAATGTCCATTGTTAAGGTGTCCAGTGATTAAGTGTCCAGTGTAAAACTGTGTTAAAGTGGCCGGTGTTAAAGTGGCAAGTGTTGGGAGGGGAGGTTAATGTAATGTGGGGGGATGTGTGTGCTTGTGAGGTGGCACTGGGAGTTCAGGAGTCTAACAACCTGGGGGACAAAACTGTTTAACAGCCTGATGATCCTGGTTTGGATACACCTCTACCTCTTACCAGATGGCAGGAGAGAAAACAGGCAAGCGTGAGAGGTGGAAGGGATCCCTAAAAATGCTGGAGGCCCTGCAAGCACAGCATTGCTGATAGATCTCCAGCAGAGTGGGGAGAGGGGCAGCAATGATCTTTTCAACTGGCTTCACTATCCTGTTCAGTTGGTGCTGTTCAGTCCCTTTACAGTTATGGAACCAGGAAGTGATGCAATAGGTCAGTCACTTCTAATGATGACCTTGTAAAAGGTGATGAGGGCTCGGGAGGGGAGGCTTGCCTCCATAGGGAATGAAATCGCTGTTGGGCCTTCTTGATGATGTCCATGGGGTTAATGGTTGAGGTCTCTTCTGGCAGGGACACCCCCTGTAACTAAAGGTTGCTGACCCGTCTCCACTGCAGCCTCATCAATGATCAGCGGAGGATGGTGTTACAAGCAGGCCCTCCTGAAGGTGGTTAGCATCTCCTTGGTCTTCTCGACTTCGAGTGTGAGATTGTAATTCCTGCACCATGCGGGCAGCTGCCCCACTCCTACCACCCTGTATGCCACCTCATCTCCATTACTGATGAGGGCCCGGGTGGGTCATCAGTAACCTTGATGATGTGTCTGGAGTCAGTGGTATTGCAAGGAGTTTGACATTGGGGGACTGAATTTGCCCTGGCTGTGGGAAGGATGGAAGGAGGGGATTGATGCATGTCTTGTCATCGCAATGGGCACATATGCAATAGCAGGGGGCTCAGCACATAGCCCTAAGGTGGGTAGCCACTGAGGTGGGTTTCAAAATGCACAGCAAGCTAATATTCTTATATTCAATAAACGTGCAGAGTAGAGTGAGATAAAAGAATAGCCTGCTTCTTTTAGTAATCTCTTAGTATCTTAGTAATGCAAAATTTGTAGGTATGCATGTGAGTTCTACTACTGTTAGAATAGGGCATAACGTACACTGAAACTCTGTTTTTAAGCAAACAGAATGTGCTTTTCAATGGAATGGGGAAATATGCCTGACTATTGCTATAGAGCTTTACAGCATCAACAGCAAAACTGATATGAAACCATATAGCATTTAGCAGCTTTTTAGTATGTTAGTCACTTTGGGCAGGCAGGTAGCGTAATGGTTTGGGACGCAGCCGTGTAATTGAAAGATTTCCAGTCCGAGTCCCCGGCCTGCAAGTACTGCTGAGATACCCTGAGTAAGGTGGTGTCCCCAAGAACTGCTGTGTCACGACATCACATGGGTTTAATGCAGAGGATACATTTCGTTGTTGTGTGCTGTGGTGTGTCAGCAATGACAATTATTCCTCTTTCCAAATGTGATAAAAACACTCTTGATTGAACAAAATTTTTGGATTTTCTATGGACCATACCTGCTCATTCCAAGCAATGAACAGATTCATTACTGGCCAGTCACTGGCCTTACAAATAGACAATCCATAGCTTCAGATGGCAATCAAAAATAGGACTATGTTAATTAAGATAGAACCCATAGTAGAGGGTGAACTGGGTAAAATAAGCTCTAAGTAAAATAAAGTACTTTAAAATTTGTATCATAACTCAAGACATGGTAAATTCTTGCTTTTGTGAAACCTCATTATGGAGTTTCTGTAATTCACACAAGGGGTGTGTGTCACTGGAAACATTGTAGCAATTTGTCATCCAAGCTGATGTTTACATTTCCCCACTTCTGTCCCCAGTTAGATAAGACCAGGTGGTGTATTATCTCAGAGCAGAACTGTCTTGTTTGCTTTAGTCCAGGTTTATTTATCTCACGTCTGCAAATTTTCAGGTTATGATCAGTATAGAGAGTAATGCTGATTGTCGGAGTGGGAAATCTACTGAAAGTGAAAAGGCAACACACAAACCCCTAACCACTGATAGATGGCCCATTTCAGGTAAAAAAAAAAGTTGAGTCCCACTTCCCCACAAGAGTATTTTCTAAAGTTGTCTTTGGCCCCTCTGGAATTCCCTAACTTAGACTACAGTCCAGGCTTGAAATACAATAATCGCCTATGGCTGAACATTGAGTTCCCAAAGCTAGTCAGTTACGGTCAGGGGCTGATAACACTGGAGCCTTTTCTGACATCATGCCAAAATGTTTAAGAGCTTAAGGATCTGAAAAACATGTGCCAAAGTGGTGATCAGGTAAAGGAAATTCTAAATACCCCCCCCCCCACCACCACCCCTAAAGAAACACTTCCTTGCTGGGTGGTGGGTATTAGCACTAGGCCTCAAAGTGCTAACATTCGACTGGAGCTGAAAGCTCAAGGGGAGATGCAACACAAGAAATAACAGGAATCGATGAAGAATTGCCTGAATCCACTGAGAAGCTACATGAGAAGCTACATCCTTAGTCCTGTCTGCGTTGGGTGGGCAGATTATTCTGGAAAGTACTGCAGTACTTGTCCATTTTTCATGTAGTGCTTTTCTTAAGAATTAAAGAAAGTGGGTTTGTTTCTGTGATCCTAAAATGCAAATTCAAAAAATCAGGTGGCTATAATTCCATCCATCCATCCATCCATTTACCAACCCGCTTATCCGAACAGGGTCGCGGGGGGTCCGGAGCCTATCCTGGAAGCCATGGGCACGAGACGGTGGCTATAATTAATTTAGTTAATTTTAAGGTATGATTAATTTTCATATTATAGGCGACACATGTACCTTAGAAGTAGCAGACAGTCTATAAATATACTAATCACAGACCAAAATAACGTTTTCACAAATGTATAACTTCTGAAATATCTAGTTTCTTGGCCTCTGAAAGGTTTGTGGATTGTGGAAGAATATAAACCCTGGAATAAGAACAAAGTGATGAAGCTACAGAACATGATGAAACATACCACAAGGTCAAAGGTAACATAGTACTAAAAAACTGTAAAATGTGGAGACAAAAATGCTAAGAGCAATAATATGTTATCAGAAACTGGCACTGAAAGAAGTCATACATCATTGGCTGACTGCCTAGTCCAGGTTAAATAACCCCATGACTGGGACAGGCTAGATTTGTGTCAAGGTGGTTTGGAAGGAAGTCTGCCATCCCTTGGGGACCTTCTGCTTATTTCCTGTGACTACAGCTACGGGCAATGAATCCACAGAGAAGGCAGTCCTCACATGTAATGAATAAGTTATACTTCACTGATCCGACTGACTCACACAGCTCACAGCTTTGCCCAGGTGGTCATCGCAGATGTACAGGCAAGGCAAATCTGCCTTGCCCCCACCCTATTTAGATGATACCCATTAATGCTTGACAAGACTTTAAATTCTCAGCACCCAGTGATATTGAACAGGTCTGCAAACTGAAAGGCTTCTTTGTATACCTGACATTTACAGACTGAATGGTTTGTGTGTTTGTTTGTGTGCGTTTGTGTTTGAGAACACGCATTCAGCTATGCCCTTCCAGCTGTTCAACAACAAAGTAGGATGGATGGCTGGAGTCATGTCGAAAAGTTGGCCAATACAGAGGATTGAGGGCCATTCTCAGCTGCCCCTTACAAAGGCCAGTGTACAATAAGCACACGGTTCAAATACTTATACCTAAAACGGAAGCCATTCTGTTTGTATAGTTTGGAAAAACATATTTTTCTCACACAATATTAGTATTTGTTATTATTTGCCTGCATTCCCCAGACTTCGGGGATTACATTTGGTTTTAGCACCTGTTCACCACCACAGCTGACGCTTTGATTTTTAAGACAATAACTCAAAAACCATTTGATGGATGTTTTTCAAACTTTTCATAGCCATTGTATGGGCGAAAAACTGGAGCTGGTTTAATTTTGAGACAGAGCACCTCAAAACATGTAGCAGCGCTGCATAGTAATATCAAAATTAAGGGAAGTTTGGATAATTGATCCAGCTAAGATGATAATTCAGATATCTTACTTTCACATTTTTAGCTATTTTTAAATGGAAGAAATGGAAGAAGGATGAGATGATTATAGGCTTATCCTTTAGAACAGGATTCATTTATTCATTATTATTATTCTATATGCTCCATTTGATGTTTGATGGATCGTATTATCACACTACAAAAACATAATATGAATGAAAATCTATACCTAAAAATGTACACTTGATCAGATCCAAAACTGTAACTGCAACGGCAGAGGGCAGCAAAATGGGAACTTTAAGACAGAGGGAAGCAGAGAGCTAAAATGGAGCCTGCAGCCACCAACTTATGAACACAGCTGTCTGCCATCTAATATTATTCGTTGATCTATTTAGAAACTTCCCCAGCAAATTGTACAGCTTTATTATTCTAAAACTGTAGGGCACGAGATGATTTTCTGAATATTCTGAATAAAATCAATATTGATTTTCGTTGCTAGCCTCCCTGTTGTTTCCTACAAATTTTATCTGTAGCAGTGCAAAAATTTATCATAAGGAAGTCGGCGAGATTTATTATGGGAGTATTTAATCGTGTCATATTTTTTGGAGAGGTGGGAGAGTGTGTAAGGATTAGGCATGTAAGGATGCATCGCGAATCGGTTAAAAATCGGTGTAAATGTATGACAGTTCAAATCAACTGATGTGGAAAATGAAAAGAAAGAACGGTTTGAGTTCATGACACTAGTCGTTTTTTGTTCAGACGGAACGCGAGATGGCAAGTAAATTTGAAACTGAAGACGCGCCATACAAGCATTAGTTTATCTATTCGAAGAATTTTTATTGAGTTATTTTGATGTGGGATTTGCTTTAAAATGTATTTAATTTCAGTTGCACTTTTAAGAAGAGTACATGTTTTGCACATTTCCGAGAGATAAGTCAACAAGAGAACGGCTTTAAAAGGCCAGACAGGCAGGACAGCTCTGGCTGCAAGGACTGGCAGCCAAGTCAAAATGTGAGAAAATCATATTGTGAACTCAGAATTGTGAATCGAATCATGAGTTGAGTGTATCGTTACATTCCTAGTAAGGATATTTTCTTTTTAAAAACACAGCCTATGTTTTTTTTTTTTTTCTTTTTTGCAATCAAAACATCTTCCCATGAACACATTAGTCGGTGTGCGATCGCTCTTTAAAAGTCAAAAGCTTGTTTCTTGTACTGCAAAATCTATATAGCCTGACTTATTTTTATTTTAAAGATTGAAGCTAAACAACATATTAGGACAAAAAATATTTAAAATCGACATACAACATTACTCTTTGCTTCTACAGAATTGTTCCCATGTCTGCAGAAATGCTACCATGCATTGCTTCAACAGACAATAGATCACGTCAAAGTAACTTCACAGTAACTTGTCTTTTCTATTCTGTTTCATGTTGTCCCTGAAACACCTACTCACCCTTGATACCACATAGGTGAGTACATTACCCTTGTGCCGTTCTTTTTACAGAGTCTGACCTGCAGGTTCTTAAAGCTGATGTCTTTATTCGCAAAGCATGGATACATTTTATTGTATGGCTTGTAGTAATAACTATAGCAGGCATATCTCATAACCACCATACATGGTGGCTCAGCTG
This sequence comes from Petrocephalus sullivani, assembly GCA_026780845.1. Classification (NCBI taxonomy): domain Eukaryota; kingdom Metazoa; phylum Chordata; class Actinopteri; order Osteoglossiformes; family Mormyridae; genus Petrocephalus; species Petrocephalus sullivani. The sequence continues at coordinate 8,161,914 of JAODKM010000099.1, read as the reverse complement.
CTTCCCACCCCATCTCTGCCAGTCTGGGGCACATTCCTTCCAGTTTTGCATAGATGTCCTCCTGGTAAGCTCATTTAGCCTCAAACAATCCCATCTTTCTGGTTTATTAGTGCAACTTAATCACTCAATGGTATGGTAACCATGTGTCTGAGTGAGTAAGGCATAGAACAGTTGGTTTAATGGGGACCTGACCTCTCCTTGCACTGTCACAGGAAGGTACAGTTGTGAAGCTTGAAATTATGCAAGTCTTTTGAACAAGAAAACATTAATCCAAATTGATCCCATTAATAGTCGAATTGATGGGTTGGCGAAAAGTCAAGAGTTGGTGCTGGAAATGAGAGAATGAAACATATTCTTAGTGCCAGTAAAACAAAGAACAGGTAGACTGACTCAACACTGTCACTTTGCTCCTACTCACTTAATTTGTGACGCTCACCCATGTCAAAATAAAATCATCCTTTTTAATGGTTCAGCTGTGTTTTTAGCAGAAACTTCTTCTTTGTTCCTCCTTCTTCAGCTCCATTCCTCTTCCCCTATGTGTATCTTTTACTCATACATTTCATAAAACCGTAACTGGTTTTGTGTCATCAACTTCAAGGTCAAGGTCAAGTCAAGTCAAGGTCTTGTTACATAAGAGTGCAAAAAAGGGAATGAAATAGAGTGCCCCTGGGGCCCACAATGCAATTACAATCAGGCAAGAAAAATACATAAAACAAAAGAGGAAATTAATAAATTAAAACAGCCATAAAAAAACAGTAATAAAGAAATTTGTGCAATCTTGCACTGATAGGACTATTCTAATTTACTGTTGCAGTAGTATTATTAAACTGTATAGTGCATTACAGTGTACCAGTAAATGTACTTATAGAGTAATACATAGATAAATATTTCCAATAAAATGGTATCAAAGCCAGCCATGTTCCTCAAATCTGGTGCCAGCTATGTCCCCCTCTGCCCTGTCCATCAAGCTTTTGTGGTGAACCAGGTGTGAACTGCCTTCAAACCCTACTTTTATTCTTGTTTGTTGTAATACTTCAATCATGATTCTATATTCTGGCTCTACCTTCGAGAAACAAATGTAATAGATAAAAAAAACACTTTGTTTGCATTGGTTTGCACTTGAAGTGTGTAACTTTTGTACTAGCAGGGGTACATTTTCTGGCTGATTTTAGGTTGTCATTAATTCTAAAGGGAGCCCCAGTTGCACCCTTAAATCTCCATCCTTGCCAACAGTGTATATGGAACCTGACTTGTCCCTACCTTCCTGTTCAGGTGTCACAATGGTCTACGCTGTTGTGCATGGTATTTGTCTGAATTTATTACTTTCAGCTCCTGGCAGAATGTCCGGTCTTCTATTTTAGTCTTCAGACAGCTAAGCAGCATAATGCTGAACTAAAGAACGGAATACTAAAGGCTGCCTTATTCAACTGTGTTTTAAGTTAACATTAATTAATTAATTAATGCAAGCCTTGTTTGTTTATTCCGCAAAAACACAAATTTAAATAACCATCTCCAGCTCCATCCGACCTTAGAGAATGCATAGTGATTGCACAGCTGGTGCCTGACTCCTCGCAGACACATAAACACCTTAGTGATACAATCAATCAGTCATCCAGTCGAAAGGTTGTTTGAGCATGGCAGGCTGTCGAAACCATCCAGTGATACTATTAGCCTTTATCTTTCAGTAATGGGGGACAAACCAGGCCAGCAATAATCAGCTTCCCTCACTGTGGGTTTTTGGTTATATAATATTATGAAGAAACCCCAAGTAGGAATGGAGGGGGTGAGGTCCTGTTGACACAATTTGTGATTGTTGCTGCTTGTAGGTACTGTATAAGGTGAGGAGCTTCACAGAGACTGGGAGAGAACTGTACAATAAGGGTGGAAAGACTGGGGGGAAAGAGCATCCTGAAATAGATCAATAAATCCTTAATAATAGATCTCACTGTAAGAAAACATCAAATTCAGCCCAAGAAGGTAGGAAAAGAAATCTCTCTTTCAGACTCTCTTTCCCACAACAGTGTGAACCGTGCTGGGTCTCATGCTGAACACAGGTTGTTGTGCTCAGAGGAGCAGAGCTCAGCATATGGAATGGGAGAGCCATTTGGCAGCAGAGCCTCGTCTCATCTTGATCACATGACAAACTTAGTTCTGCTTAAGCCATTACTTGTAGGCAGCAACTGTTGCCGAAAACCCCAAATGGCAGCCGACTCCATTACTTTTACATATTTTTTATTTGCTCCATCGTGTTCCAGTTTTGTTCAATTACAAAACACATCTGAACGATTTCCCTAAGTGGGAAATCTCAAAAATCCAGGAATTATAGGAATTTATATTTTTTATTTATCTTTATATATTTTAAATAAGTCAATGATACAAGCTGAATTAAGAGAACAGAGATGGATTAATGGAAGCCAAAAGTAACCCACAATTTGAAAATGAATTTGTGAATACAAATAATTGAGCCTTTTTATCTGGAGAGAGGGCATGGCATGTAGGGAGTCTGTTGAAGATGATAGGGTCGGTGTTGGCTGCGAGTTTAGAGCTGAGCTTGTTGATATAAAAACAGGGATGAGATTTAGAGGCAGTGTTGGGAATTTATAGGTGATGCCTATGATTTTTGAGCACAAAAAACTTCATCTCCTCTCTCTCGTCCGATTATTAAACTGAGTGCATTCCACACTGACTAGCGGAGAGAAAATGCACTGCGTTATATTTGCTCTCAAGTAAGACCGAAGGATATTAGGGATGGGGCACACCCATGCCCTCATTTTGTTTCCTGGCAGGAGTGCTGAAATATCTCTGTTTCCCTGAAGAGCTATATGTTCTTTGATTCTTGTAACGTTTACTCCCATAATTATTTACTTACTTAAACTGTCGCTTTTGAGTTGTCTTCTTTAGCATGAAATTAATATAAAAAGCATCACGAAAATTATGACCAACCTCATCAAATTCTTTTAATCCAGCTGTCAGTTGCTCTTCAGGCCTCAGTTTTTGTCCTGAATAAAAAAACTGACTGGTATTTACCATGTATGGGATCACAACCACACAGGGAGCAAGGTGAAGCTCATGATTTCTGCTCGTCCCTGAGACCAGTAAGCCCCTATTGTCAGATTGAATCGCACAGCAGATAAGTCCCGTCTGCTGTAGAGAAAAGGTCACGAGCCAAACTTGAAAGAGAAAGGCTTTAAAAGGCCAGACAGGCAGGACAGCTCTGGCTGCAAGGACTGGCAGCCAATTTCAGAACCGCTTAGCTATCCTGACCTGAATGAAGGCCCACTTCGTCTGCCCTTCACTGATTTCCCCCTTCTCGAAGATGAAGGATGTTCTGAAAAGCGTCCCGCTTCAAGAGAAGAATGCAAGAATGCTGGTTCTTTCGTTCATTTGTAGCTGCAGTAATAGCCTGCAGGGGAACTCCCTGATTGATATTTCTTAGCTTGGAAAGTATATAGCTAAAGTTCGTATTAGCTACCAAAGGAACATGTTTTTCCATCGTGACATACTTGGCAGACATGTTTTTTTTTTTTTTTTTACAGTCTTAATCCAGTTATGTGGTTGAATATTTTTACTAAAGCAATTCGAGCCAATCACCTTGCCCAAGGCTACTGCAGAGCCTCACCTGGGATTTAAACCCAAAAGTCTTCAGTCACACATATGACCGCTTAACCACTTTTGCTACTGGCTGTGTTGTTTAGTAAATTACATTCACAGGGTATTTTTAACACAGAGCAAATTTATTTTCGTTTAAGTAAATAAGGGAGCCAGGCACATTTGTGGCCCTGAAAATGTGCATTGCACAAAGTAAACGATGAATGCTATAGCTATTATTAAATGTTACCATTATTAGTCCAATGTCCTTTTTAAATTGTATTCATTTACAAAAACAAAACATTATCTGCGTCATAGTGGATAGCAATTTTCCAAATTAGAGATTATGAACCTCTGTGGATTGAAAGAAGTATTATTAACATGCAGTATACATCTGAGAGTAGTGTTTTTTTTCATTGCTAACACTGTATCACTGAACTGGATAATGGATGGATTTATATAATATAAAATCTACATCAATGTTTGCTTTTTCTTGTTGTTTACACTTTTACACCATTCACACTCGATTTTTATGTTCTCGGATAAGCAATCAGCAGCCAGCTTTGTGTGACATTTACCACTGTTCCTGTTTAAGTAAGATAGTGATTTGAAATGGCTCTGACTTCGATAACAGTAATTATACTAAGTATGGCTTTATTGAGAGTTTAAGCAGATATTCTTATTTCTTAAATAGTCCTTGCTTTATTTTTATAAGTGAGAAAAAAATTCCCATTACGTACAAAGGTATTTGTCATTTTGATAAAACTGATTACTTCTTTTCATAATATTCTGTCCTTCCCTCAGTGCGGCTACATATGGACAAATCTGCCACATGTCTACTATCCACTCACAAAATACTTCATAATTTTATTTAAAAGCTTAAGTTATTGTCATACCTTCAAGGGTCATTCATTCTTGATCCGGAATATTGATATTTGATAGTATAACTTTGGTTTGAGCATTGGGGGGTTGAGGTCTCCACCCATTTAAGGGGGTCCTGGGGGGGTTGTATTGGCGGGTTACAACCATCCCATAATTTTTATACATGGACCCACCTATCACCACTGTGGCCGAAGTTACAGGAAGGGGAAACCAATCACACCATGACCTCTCTCACCTTAACCTGGGCCTTTTATCTGTGTACCATCTCTCCACATTTCCATGTTCCCTCTCTCTCTCTCCATAAATCTCTTCCATCTCTTTCTTGCCTTTTCTTTCGTTACCTTTCATCAACCTCAGTTCCATTCTTCATCTTATTCTCTCCACTCCTCCCTCTCCCCCCCCCCCCCCCCCCCCCCCCCAAAGTTCTAGCTCAACCAAGAATTGAGCTGAAGTGTCATGTTTTTGCTGCTTTTGTCACTCAAGTAATTCCTCTTTGAACATTCCCCACCTGGGGCTTCAACCGGTAGCATTTTAACCCCCTGGTCTTAACTAGCATACATTTATGCATTACATTTAGCAGATACTTTTATCCAAAGAATGCTTGAGAAAGTGGGGTCAGACAGTCCCTGGTGCAATTGGATGTTAAGGCCTTGCTTAAGGACCTAATGGTGCATCACTCAACAGACTCTGGGATTCAAACCAGCAACCTTACGCTAATTGAGCCACGAATCATATCACTTGTTATAGGCTAATGGAGAGCATGCACTCTGCTGCTTAACCTGCCGGGCCTTATAGTATTCAGTTAGCCTAAAAGCAGTCTCGTAACATTATCTTCTTTACATGCTCATGTCAAATGTTTTATTTCCGGTTGTATTTCTTGTTTGTTAGGTTCTTTCCATGAATTACATGCTGTCCACTTTCTTTCTAATGTGCGCTTTTAAGCTTTAAAAGGCGACTTTGGCCTCAGAAATGAACCCTGAATAAAAATCTTTGATATACTGTAGTGTTTGAGGCACATTGATGTGAGGAGGAAGTTACATAAAAGCTGATGCAATTACAGCTATCTTTTAAATTGTAATCTGTCAGCCGAGGTGTGCTGCAGGTGCTGTATCGGTGTGTTTCCCAGGTGAATTAGAAGGGATGCATTTATTTTCATCCCTGTCTGTCACTGATAATCTCTTTACGTAGAAGATATTAGTTGAAATTGTGGGCTCTCTGGTATGACCCACCAGGTGTTCAAAGAGGGTGTGACATGCATCATCTAATTTGCCATCAGCTAGGAAACTAGGGGAAAGCGTAAATGTAATATAAAGAGTGTGTGAGAACCAACATACAGAGCTGTGTGTCACTTGCGGAGTCCGGCTAGGATACTTCATTTATTCATTTAGCAGGCACATTTATCCAACGTGACGTTCTATTGAGATCACAAGGGCAGCCAGAACCTAGAGCAATTGGGGTTAAGGGCATCGCTCACGGTCCCAGTGATGAAATCACTCTGTCAGCGACAGGATTTGAACCGGCGACCTTCCAATCGCAGGCACAGAGCCCTAATAGGGCCACGAACCACCACCTGATCTCCCTCACACAGATGTGCTCAACAGCAAGGGCATGACTGATAAACACCCTGCGAGTTCAAGGCTGAATCCTGTCCATGATTAACCGCCATCCTTTTACTCCAACCGCAATTAAACAGCAGGCTGCGGCTGTAGGCTATTTGCTCATTTCCCATCGCAGGGCTGCACCATGCTGTGGTCTTGATGGAGATGCAATAGCAGGGATGTCAGGCCTCCACTGCCTTTAGCTGGTTTAATATTGAGTTTTGGGGAGAAGCTTACCAAGCTAATCGAAGACTGGTCAAATTTATGTGGCCAATTGGCTGCATCTACTTTCTTTACACAAGAAAATTAGGAAAGAGGAAATCAATAATAATCCCTTATAATAATAATCAATAATCAATCCACTCCTTCAGTGGTGCAAATGGCAATATAAATGTTACCAGCACTATTCTAATGTTGGATTTCTTTATGTTAAGCATGTCAGAAGAATGAAGCACAGGAATCCATTATAGCTGGGAAATAAAAGTTTTGCTGACATTTGGCTGAGCTATGAGCACAATGCACGGAGATTCTTTTTATTTAGGGTAAAATCCATGTCCATACTGCTTCTGTGGTGAGAGTAGTATGGGATTATGGAAGCCCTCACTCACCTGCCTTCCATGTGACGCCAGAGATCATAGTGGGACAAGAACAGCCATAAACTGGTCACCACCAGCTCCGTCTTATCAATCATATGGTACAGTTAGGTTTATCTACTTTATGGGAATGCATGCTACAAACACACAAAGAAACAACACAGAAGATGAGATTTTTTTTTTCCAGATAACTTGATTCATAATTGCTTTCTATTTCTTTTATATAGTCAAAATTTCTTAGTGACAACAAAAGTTCTACTAGTACATCACAACAAGCCATGTTGCGAGAGTGAATGGGGGCCCCCATTTGTCTCAAGTGACTGTGATTTGCAGTGATAATTAATTTCACCTGCTTTCCATGCTTCCTGATAATGCAATGCAATGCAATTCTATTTATATAATAAGTATAATATTATATAATAATATATAATAACTATAACCTGGAGTTCTCTGTTTATTTGGTTCCCAACAACCCTAGCAGACTTTCTAATGCCTGCCCCAGCCCTGTATTGTAGAGGTTTCGATTTCTTTTGTCTCAGCTACAAGTTTGTCGTTATGTATTTTTGGTGTTATGTATTTTTTTCATACTGTGTGCCTCTTGATACAGCCTGATCCACATCATCCTGCTAAGAAAGACCCAATTCCAAATTAATGTGTCATTCTATGTCACATGGCTCTGCTTATCATCTCATTCCAAGCTGCCGTCACCATTCAAATGAGCAAACAGTAGGGTAAAAACGGATTCCATAAGTTGAGTGCAGTGACTTTTAACTTAAGCAGCAGACCACAGAAAGACTTTATGTCAGTTATTCTTGGTATAGATAACAGTTTGCTTGTTTGACTTTGACTAATTATAAAAGCCCATAGTTGGCGCATCGCAGCCAGCGGTAAAGGCCGATATTGCCACCCTCCGTCGTATGCTGCAAATACATTCAAGAAGTGAAACGGCAGCTAATAAAAAGACAAGCAGCATGTAGAAAGCATTGGCAAAGGTGTATGCCACTGCTGTGCTTTCAGAACAATGCCATCATGCAGATTTACCTGTGATATTTTGGCAGCTCTGCAGGTCTCTGGTACCAAACCACAGAGCCAGTAATGATGTAGGGGCTTGAAGTCTTGACCTCGTCATGAATGAGAAATTACTGTTGCCGTTCATTTCTAAATGAAAGATGAGACATCACTATTGTAATCAGCCTATCAGGTAACTGATGACCCAGCAGTTCCCCCTAGGGAAAGACCCACAGGTGGCAAATGCTAATTGAATAGATTAGTCCTTTAGTGGGTCTGTGGCCTTGCAGACTTACCGCAGTGGTGCTTATACTCCTTTCCTTTGAGGACAGGGACAGCACCTCTGTAGTAAATGTCACAATTAATATATTCCATGGAAAAAAAACACTTTGCATGGATATAGTTCCTGCAGACAGGGGTTTAATACGTCAGACTCATCAGCCATGACCATCTGTTTATCAGGCATGAAAAAAGGCAAATGATAAAAGCCAATGATATTTGTTTGTTCAGTTTAAAACATGAGCCGCCTATCGTGAGTAGACACTAATATTTATGGCTGTCGACAGCCATGCTTATACCTCCAAATGTAGCCACCACGATCCAGACCCTAATCTGTGCCTGATAATGTTAAAATGGATGTCTTCTTCACTAATGCCAGTGCAGCTCTATGAAAATAGCACCATCGCAGTGGTGCTTATCATTTCATCTCCCTGTGAATGGTCCTTTCATCTCGGAGCATCAGTGCTTAGAGGTTCTTTAGAGATGACATTTGCAAGAGAAAACTGGATGTGGTGTATAGCCTCTCACTGCGCTACCGCAATGTTCATGTTCTTAGAGTTGTACCAACTAAGCTCAAAATATATCTTCCGAAACCCACATCTTGTTTAGAGTCAGTATGATGTATACACAATACAACTGTATGTCAAATGTAGCACACCTATTCCTAAGGTTTTGTAATGCAATGCTACATTTTTATTAGTACTCCCTGTACTGTATGTGCATGCTGCCCAGGTTAGTCCTTCAGTATACTGTGAAATATTATGAATTTTTATAAGCAACATACTATCAGTGGCAGGTTTAAAACAAGCAGCGGCATCCAAGGCAAAGCTGCTATTTATGGCAGCTGTCATTGGCCCATCTAAGTCCTGTTCCAGACTGGAGCACTAGTTGGATTATTCCTGAGAAGCTCTGTGTGAATGTCACAGTGATTGGAGTGGTTGTTTAACACCCGCTTCATCCCGGTTCTCATTTCATCTCTGCTTGTGCCGCGGTCTCTTATCAACCTGTCCATTGGTGGTTTTGAGTGCAGCACTGTGACTCACTCAATGCCCTAACATAGACCTTTTGTGCACAGTCCAATGAAGATCTGCTCTAGGAAGTAACAGTTGACACTGGCAACCATATCACCAATCATCTTGCCCGTTCCAAAAAGGAAACAAAAAGTTCTGTTGGTCTTCCTGAGCAGAGTGTTTGTAAAACTGTTAAACTTCAGAAAACATATGCATGCACAGCTTTCCTGATTTTTGCACACCCTGCTTTTACATGTTGCAGCTTTTGGTTCTTTTTCTTTTCTTCTTACTTCTATATCTCTGTCTGTCTGTCTGCTAGGGATTATTCATATAAGTACTGTGCATAATATTTGAAAAATATGATTTAACATAATAGAAAGCACATACTTTTTATTGTGTGAATATCACTTCCCACGAATGTGCCTAGGTAATAAGTAGGTCTAAACTGTTAAGCTATAGCATTAGCTATCCTAGAATTCTGGAATCATCTCGCTAATGATGCACATTCCCCAGATCTCCTTCTTTCTGAACAACCTGTGCAGGCAGATGTTATCTGACTTTCCTGTTTCATTTTATTAAGATTATTAACACACATTACAGTATGAACACATTGGAAGCCTCTCTTTTCGTGGACCTTTTATCTGGATTCTGTTAGCCTCTCAGGGGGGACATATACACCAGTCACCTCACAAGCATTAGACCCCAAAATCCTGAAGACAGCTGTGCTCTGAGGATGACTGAATCCACATGACTCAATATAAGAACAAAGAACCAGGCACTAAGTATGGCTTACAAGATTGATCTAAGATACCAAGCAAAGGCAGGGCAGGCCAGGCCTTGAATAGCAATCAGCCCAGCATTTCCTGATGAACTTCAGAGCAATTGCATAGTACAAAAAGCTATAAGTCTTGGTATGCCTTTTGGCAAAAAAAGTTTATATTGTGGTGTCTTTTACATGCTGTTGTTTCTGTGAAATAGATATTTGAATCTACAAATGCAGTTTCTGAAGTTTCATGCATGCAAGAAGCTAATAATGGCAGGTATAGTTTAAGGTTCATTTCATATTAGGTCTGTTTGTTAGGAGTAAAGTAACAGGTATGTGTTTGGAACCAACAGCCAATAAATGGTAGTCGTGCCTGCTGACTGATCTCGGGGAGTGTCTAGTGATGCTCATAAAAGCTGGTGTGAGAGCACAGCTGCCCTTGGGGGCAGAGAAGACGAGCTATGGTGGCTCTGGGCACTACATCATCCTGGGGCTTTGGTCCATCTTGTTCCATAGCACACCCTCCTTATCCCAGGAGCAAGAAAGTGGCTTTTCCACTTCAGATATTTTTTCATTTTCTTCTCATTTTACAGCTTCTGTGGCTCAGCAGGTTAGGCCTCTGTGCCTGTGATCAGAAGATCATCGTTTTAAATTTCATACTCAGCAGAACTGTCACATCTCCACTGGGCCCTTGGCAAGGGCTAATGGGAGTTTAACTTTACTTTACTCTAATAAAAATATTCTAAGGGCAGAATGAAAAATTATTGGTTCAGAGAGATAACCAATCATATCTCGCATAAGATGTCAGACTAACCAATCATATGTCTTGGTCCCACCTCCTCTAGTGGCTTGGACCTGCCTCCTCTATGATCTGATTGGTTATCTTTGTCCAACTCAAGCATATAAGTTTTATTAGATAATTTATTTTTAATGTCTTATCTTGCTGCAACTGTGTAATGAATACTTACGAATCTGTAAAAAGTATATACCGTATTTTCCGGTGTATAAGACGACCCCCAACTTTTCCAGGTAAAATAAAGAGTTTGGGATATACTCACCGTATAAGACTACCCCTCTTTCAAAGCAACCAACTAAAAGTAAAAAAAACCATCACTGGATCTGTCATGCGAAATTTCTTCCGGCTGCAAAATTCCTTCTCCCTGTGACGTATCGCTCAGCTGTCAGGCCGGCGACGTATCGCTCAGCTGTCAGGCCGGCGACGTATCGCTCAGCTGGCAGCATATTGCTCAGCTGTCAGGCCGGTGACGCGCGCGCGAAGATGCGGTTCCGAGGCACCCCGCATGTTTCGGGGGACCCCGGAAATTTCAAGTTCTCGAGTTCACCTCAATAAAATACGGTTACAAATGTTTTCTAAAGTGTGTTTTCATTACTTATTATTAAGAAGTCGTTCACATCTGGTTTAATAGTACGACCGACCTGTTTTATTAGGTCATTAATGTATATTTAGCTTGTCAGCGATGCTTCATCAGACG
>JAODKM010000099.1:8106238-8150600 GCA_026780845.1 Petrocephalus sullivani | reverse complement strand
AATGCAAGGTTATAATCGACAATACACCGCTATCGAGCTAAATATACATTAATAATCTAATAAACTATGCCTAAAATCGCGGCCATTTTGAGCTCCCCCCGCGCACCACACTCCAGTCCGGCTTGCAAGGTCAGTACCCGGCGTATAAGACGACCCTCCACTTTTCTGAAGATTTTAATGGGTTAAAAAGTCGTCTTATACGACGGAATATACGGTGCATGCTTTTTTGTTTTATATTGTATAATGAATCATTTGCCATTAATTTAATAAGTAATATTCACTTTCAAAAGAGCACTCTAATAGCGGACTTTATATCTCCAAATTCTCATGGCAGATGGATACAAAGAAAGCACATAAAAGCAAATGCATATCACTTCCAAATATCGGTTATCGGCCCCATTAACTACCAATAATCGATATCGGAAAAACCAATATTGGTTGACCTCTAGTGGCTATGGCTCACTACCCCAGACTCTTGACAATCTACAAGTTAGAGAGTTTGGCATGTTAGGTTGAAGCGGTTAATAGGCAATTCTTGTGAGATTTGTAAGACTCATAGGATGTTTATGAATTATGATATGAATATGAACTATTATTATTATTGTTATTTCTTATTTAAAATGCATATAATTACATTATTGGCCATTGGTAGCACTGTTTTTATTATTTAATTAATTTTGTTCTGCGCAAGTTACTAAGTTTTGGAGTCGCATTCCCCTAACCCGGTTTTTCCCATCGGATACTTTAAGTACGTGACTTTAGTGAACACAAGGTTTTTCAGGAATGCATTAGTCACGCTGTAGCTGGACTTGGGTGCGTCTCAAAGGACAGAATGATGGGATATGTTAAAATAAGTGCCAGTCCAATGTGCCTGTGCTTGCGCAAATGACCAGATAAAGCATAATTTTCATTCCTGATATTTAATCCCGATTTTTTTTCATTCCTTTCTTTCCTGCCCATGCCTGCGTCTTTCACTGGTCGCACTGCATCATAATGTTTTTAAGCCATGGTACAGAATAGCCATTCCAAGCTGTGGTGGGAAATGTGGCCCAGGCGACAGGGGAGCAGGCAAACACACCTAAAGGGGTGAGGTTTATTAAGGGAAAAGGGGAAAAATATGCAGCAGGGTCACTCAGGAGGTGACAGTGCCTTTAGGGAGGCCATCCTTAGACTTTCAGTCATGCAGAAAGAGAGCATACATTGACTTGCTCTTTGCTTTTCTCCTGACCTTCTGCTTAGTGCAGACTTTAAGCCGCACTAGGGAGGACTGAAGGTCGCATCCCATTGGCCCTTGTTGTGTCCACCCCCTGCTAGTGCATGGTGGATTCCCAGTGGACCCGACATAATAAAGCATAATACTTTGTGAAGCTTCAAGCACGACTGAGCTGATTGACTGCTCATCGGTAAGGCAACATGATAAACATACAAGAAGCTCAGGTCCATTCAGCTGTTTAGAGCCTGGTTAAATTAACCTGCCTGGGTCTGCTTGAGATCTAGTCAAGCAGAATATGTCAGATCCTGGAAAGGGTGAGGCCAAACTAATGTCATATAACTTTGAAACAGTCATCAAGTCTCATTGTAAATAAAGTTATGTGTGAAGCTGATGAAGATTTCTGCCACTGGGAATGATACTTGACTTTGCATCTGACTTTGCACCATCCTCTTGCAACCCTGGCAACCTATACTGTCACCATCTTCGTAATACTATAGTATAAATCAGTACCAATCTGAGCCGATGTGGCACCCTAGGTGAGCATCACCGCCAGCGCCCCCTGCTTCAGGCAAAGTGAAACTGGCCGGCAAGTCGGCACCCTATCAGAAGGTGGTGTCCTAGGAGGCCGCCTACCTTGCCTATATGATTGACTGGACCTGGTATAAATGGTATAAAAAAACCCTGTAATTAAATTTAAAATGTAATGAATTTTAAATACTTGATATTTGAATGTGTAGTTAAACTGTCACTATAATTTTCAAATATAACTCTGACCTTCGCAATAGTCAGCTGCACAGAACCTCAGCATCAGTTCCCACAGACGTGTCCTCCATCGTTCCACTCAACACCCGCCTCCGTGGACCGGACCACAGTCACTCCCAGCCAATGTAGTCATTAAGGGTACCCCAGTCCTTATCCACATTGCCCGTTCTCAATGGAGAAGGTCTTTGCTGAGTTTCTGATGGTGCACTCTATGGACAAAAGTATGGGGACACCAGCTTATCCAACATCTCACTCAATGGGCTAACCCTTCATTGCTTAATAGCCTGTACTCTTCTGGGAAGGCTTCCCATTAGATGTTGGAACATTACCGGTGGGATTTGCTGCCATTCAGGTTGGGTATTGAAGTTGGGTGATCAGGTCCCTTTCTGTGAGCTTATGTAGCTACCATTGTGTAGCCACCACCCATTCTGCTCCCATTGTTTGATGCTGGATGTATGTCAGTAATGGGTATGGCTTATGTGGCCAATTCCTGTAATTACTTTGGTGCAATCCTGGTGTTGCCATAGATTTGCACACAAGTAGGTCCGTTTCCTCTCCAGAGAATTATTTCAACTGCCTGGCAAATCTGCAATTATTAGCAACTAGTAGCAACTATTTTTCTGCCATTAAACTAATAGATTTGGCTGTGCCATACACTTCCGATCATGCACCTTAGATCATTAAAATGGGGCCCAAAATCTGTTCATTCTATAAAATTTTGTGAACTACTGAAGGAAGTACTAAAGGAATATAAAATGAATAACACGTGTGAAATACCGATCTCATGTCCGTTCATCGTTAATGAATTGCAATGTATCTTTTATCCCAGGCAGTTACTATATTTATTTTATTTGTTAATTCAGTAAATCTTTGTGAACTACTGAAGGTACTAATAAAGAACTACTTCAATCAAGGAACAAATAGTGAATAACACATGCAAAATATTGATCTCACATTTGTACATCATTAATGAATCATGATGCAATTTTTATCTCAAGCAGTTACTATATTTGTTACTATGTATGTTAATTCTGTAAACCTTTGTGAACTACTGAAGGAAGTACTGAAGAACACAAGTGAAATGCTGATCTAAGGTTTGTTCATCGTTAATGAATCATGACACATCTCTTGTGCTAAGTAGCAACTATGTTTGTTCATGATTTGTGCTTCAGTAGTAACTGAGTTACTGCTAAGTATTTGTGTTCCCTCTAGTAAAGTGTTACCGAATGACTGCGTAAATGGCACGGCTGTATGGGGACCTTTGGTCTTGCTCACTGGCTTTGTAGAAACTTCAATTTGGTGGTGCCAAGAAAGCTGGAAGAGATGCTGTGTATGTTTCGGGGGTGTCTCTCCTTACCAGGGGATATCCATTTCTGAAATCATAAATATGCTGTTTTGTTGCTCTGGATTTCCATCTCAGCGTATTGCTTTTGGAGTGTGACAGATTTTTTTTTTATTATTTTAAAAAAGGAAAGAAATCAAGTGGCCTGTGCGAGTGAACAGTGTATCAGTGTGCCCTGCGATGGGCTGGCGCCCCATCCTGGGTTGCTCCCTGCTTTGCAACCATGGCCTCTGGGATAGGGATAAATGGATGGTTGGATGTAAGAAATCAAGTACTTTGGACCAACTAATGTTATCAACTATATTTTTTGAATAAGGCTTCTGCGGAACTTAACCTCTGAAGGCAACCTTCCCACATTGGTACAACCCCCATTGGAACCATTTCAAGTCAGTGCTATGTAATTGAATTACTGGGAATTGTTTCCCTGGGGAGGTCTGCGAGTGTAAATTCTGTGTAAGTGCCCTCAGCAAACCTATCACACACATGCAGCTCTTTCCTGCCAGGCACCTGGCAACCTGTTTCCTCTAAACGATGCCTGGAGCACATCAGTTGTAGCCCACACATGTCGGGAAATTATCTTGGAGTCACGGCCGCTCAACTTTGCTTGATCTGGAGCTGGCAACGACAGTGGAGTGAAAATAGCAGATTTAAGATAAAATACTTGCTTGGTTTCATCTGCTCTTGATTGTAACACAGAAGGAGAGAGTGTAACCTTGGGCTGCCTTCTTTTATACTATTGTCATACTGCCTTGTTTTAGTTCATCCTCCTAGCCGGCTATGTTTTAGTCAGGTCGACACAATGTTAGGGGGGATTCTGCTATTGAGCTGACATTAATTAAACTGTATTGTAAGAAATGAAAGATTAGGGAAGCTATATTTATCCAACAGGGTACCATCGTGCCACATGGGTGAATAGGAGCAGAAGAGGTCTCTGAGCATCACTTTAAAGGTGTCGTTTGCTCCGATGACTCACTAAATCTGAGCTGAGCAGCAGTCAGCCCAGGATGGAAGTCGTTTAATATATCCCAGCACTGAAAGGTTGTCTTGAGAAGACTGAGGATTACAGACATCCTAGACATCTCATGGGTAGGGAGGGTGGCTCGACGAAATATAATTAGAGTCCAGCTGAGAAAATGAAGAAGCCACTTGTGAGGTATCACTAAAAGTAATAAAATGGAAATGTACAGGAAGTCCCCCGGATTCAGACGCAGTGGAAAATACGCAGACGTTTATTGGAGGGCTCATGTGTGATGAACCTGTAAGGAGTAAGGAATGGAAAAACATGAAGCCAAATGCTGAGCACTGGAATAACATTAGAATATTACTGAATTCTATTCTAAAGGATCAGAGTTATGGCAGTGAAAGCTTTTTGTCTTATTGTTGTGGGTGTATGCATGTGTCGAGAGGGGAGGCCAGCCCATTGTTCATCTCAAGAGGGTCAGTCTGGTGCCTCTTCCTGTTCACATTAACTTGTCCCACCTGTTTCTTATGTCTGACTTTCTATTTATGAGTGTGTTCCACTTTTTTCTCAGTTACACAAAACCCAAGCCTTGTTTAATTCAGACTGGCATGTCTCCACTGCAGCGTATAGCATTATATTTCGTTTTATGTGTCCCTGCTGAAATGGACATTTGTTTGGCCTGATAGGATTTTTTTGTCTCCTTTCTTCCATTCAAAAAGGAAATTACTAAAACATAACTCAGGTCCTTTCTGCAGACTCCATGTCGCATGGCTCCGTCCTGAATCCAAGCCACATTTCCAATAATATGCTCATGGAAAAAAACTCTTTTTTGTGTATTAGTGGGTCGATTGCACATTTCTGCAAGCATATAAAGTATGAATATGTTTCCTCTGAAAAACATACATAGGACTTTTTTTGAACGATGTAGGCAATTTTGCATTCACCTTTAGACATATATTACACCCAGAAATCATCAGTACATCATAGCAGCAGAAGAATTTTCTATTTCCATTTTGTCTATCAGGAGTTAGCTCAATTTTTCATGCAAATTTCAACTGGAGATGACTTTTGTGTTATGTTAATGACTTTTGGTATGCGATCTGGATTGCATTGCTAGTCCCAACAGATGATATGAGATTTGTCTTTTCTTGTTTGTCGCAGGGGACAGCTTCATAAAAAAAAAAAAAAAAAAAACTGTAAGCAGCTATCCTCATTTGTGTTACAAATGAGCTTAGACTGAGGACTGAGGTTGAAATGTTGCTTTCCATGAAAGTCTATTTACTAGAAGGGATATGGTGATGTGCCCCTAGCCAGCTGCAGCTCGATGCCTCCTCCTCAAACACTGTTGCTTGTTGTTTCTGTGACAACCGGCTTTTCTCTACAGAAATGGAATTTCCCATACCTGTATTAGACATTGACTATTATCAGGCCTTCCAAAACTGGATATGAGATAAAAGCCTCCCATATGAAAAATTAATCGCTTCCATAGACTCAGAAGTTGGTTCTGTCATTTTCAGCAGCAATGACTGCAAGCGAGTACATACTGCAGTTGTTGATCGGTTACGTACAGCACCATGGGGAGGAATTTTGGCCCACTCTCCCATGCAAATATGTTTTCTCCTGTGTGGGACCTGGCAACTTATTGGTGTACCTTGGGGCCAGAACCTTTTTTAGCTCCTCACTCAGGAGAATTATCCCAACCCCCCCCCCCTTTTTTGGCACCCATGCCTATATCCATCCATTTATCCATCTTCCTACTGGTACTCTTGGGTTAAAATTCTTTGGTTCCGTGTAGAATCCCAGACATTTTGATTTATTTTCCAAAATCTTTGGTCAAAAAGGAGACCGTACTTTCTTTTTAACAAATTACCTGAGAGTAATTACCTTACATGAATTAAGGAAGCCTCAAACTGTACTGCAGTTTTATTCTTTCAGGGTCTGTGCATATCCTACTAAAATCCACAAAATTGTACAACAAATCACTAAAAATAAGAGGGAATAACTTTTTTTCACAGTAATGGAAATTTCCGCCACCTTCTGCCTAGCACTGTGGTGCTAAGGCATGTGCGAAGCAGTCAGAAGCTTCATCTTAATCATACCCCAGACCAAACAATTCCAGGTTACATGTTTCTTTTTTGCCTGTTTATTGCCATAGTAACTAATCGTCCTGTAACTAATTGGCATATTTGCTAATGCCTGGGTTCGCTAAACTATAGATTCACAACTTCGAAGAGGGCTTTTTTTTGTGTTGTGCTCCCTGAAATTAGGTGCTAACTTCCATATTAGCAGCACCGCAAAAGAACCTGAGTACAGAAGAATTTATTTATAAATTAAATCTTTCTTATAAATTGCCGACTTCAGGTCTGAAGCACTCATTTCAGATGAGCTGTTGACACATATCCTTCACAGACAGGGCCTTCAGTCTGCTTGGCACTGCAGAAGGGCCTCCTCTGTGCGTATGAAATGTCACTTTAGTTAGGCAAATGAGTCTGCTCATTAGACATTTGGAATGGCATGAAGGCATAGCTCAAGGGAGCTCTTCATTAGGCATGTAGATTGTCCTAAATTGTCTGTCTTAGCAAAAGGGTTAGCTTTGCGATCAAGGAAAATTGCACCTTTGCTCTGCCGTGCGGCCTGTGTGAGCTTGAAGAGACGAAACACGTTTTCCAAAGTTAATGTTGTGTTGAGAATGGTTGTGAATTAGCAAGCGATCCCTGGCAGTGCTTTCACAGTTCTCGGTCATCATTTCTGCACTGTTCCTGTAATTGAGATCTCAATGAGTGGAATCTATGTCAGGGCTATCGCTGAAATCCCCCTAGGTTGCCAGATTATGAAAGTAGTCCACCTTACTCTCACACAAAAAAAAGGTCAGGTATATAAAACATATATGCAAGATTGCCACGCAGTTGGTTTCACGTGTAAATGTCAACTGACATTTTCTTTTCAAATTATAGAGCACTGGTCAATTTTGCATATCAAACTATCCCTGCTTATTTTTTCCGCCTTCACCTGTCTTGTGGCAAACTTAGTGCTAGCAAAGAGGTAATGCTCCTTTTTCTTGAAGAGAAACTGTCAGCTGATACGTAGCTTATGAAAGGTGCTTGATGAATTAGTCATGTGTATGGCTTACACTACATGCAGTGTGCCAAGAGATGAATGTAGGGGTAGATTAAAGCAAGCAAACTCAACTGCTGGAATACAAAGGCAGAATCGTAGTCTGGTTGCACCTGAATCTTATGGGTGTCTTCCCAACTACATTTAGAATTGTTACCTAGGCACAATACACTCACTAAACCCCTGCTACTGTCAAAAAAGGGCTGTAATTTCCTGGCCAGTGTGATAAAAGAAAACGCCCCTGTGTTATCAGCGCTTCTTTTTTGACAGCTTGTCATTTGGAGACTTTACTTCAAGGAGGTATGAGACCATTGCATTCCTGTCCCTGTTATTCGCCCGGTGGCCTGATCTAAGCTCATACTGTAGGTTGGGGCCCAGGATAGGACCGGAATATCATACAGGATTTAATTCCTTCTCTCCTACATAAAACCAAATTATCCACACCAAAAAACATGGCCTGCTTGCTCACTTCCCCATGCCAGCTCCGTCTGCTAATAGTCTGTAGATACCTCCATGTTGGTGCTGGTGGGTGGCATGTGGAACATTACGGTTGCATGTACGCCTCAGTTGCTGTGTCACTTGAAATATGCATGCCGCACAGGTCTGGTCTGTCTCAGAAATAGGACACTGGCCCTCGCCAGAGAAATCAGTGGCTTTTCGAGTGTCCCGAGCCTCACCGGCGGCCTACTTCCGTTGACCTACTTAGAAACTTAAAAAGGAGCTGTTTGTGGAAATTCAGTTGAGCGGCTGGCTCGCAGAGGAATGACTTTTAATGAGAGCTCCCTGCTATAAAGCAGACACATACATATGTGACAGGTGTCCGAAAGATGATGAGAGTTCATTGGTTGTTACCTTTGGATGTAGTGGGGGGGTTGAGGGGGCTCTCGGTGTACGGTGATGGATGTCCCCTGGGAATGGACATGCTGCTGTTGTATTTTGCATGACTTAGTCCACTGGTTAACCAGAAATCTCATTTCTCTGTCACTCTAGATTTTTTTGGGTCACGCTTGACAAGTATGCAAAGATTCTCAAAAATAAATGTAGCGCATATAATTAAAACAAATATTTTCATCTTATAAAATCTTAATTTGCAAATTATAGAGAACCTACCTGTAGCCAAGTGGAATTGATTTAGAAGAAACAAGAAGCAAATACCGTAAAATTCTAAAAAATATTTTTGAGAAGGAATCTACAAAATTACACATTTGCATCACATAGTTTTGCATTGTATCAAATAGTCTGTATTATAATCTCTTTATAAAATACCAATCATTTTATAGTTTTTATGCCTTTAAAATAAATGCGGCTAACATAGTACCATGAAATGTAATGATACTTCATTCTTTGTTTGCTGTCAGACATGGAATTTTAACACCTTTTCAACCTAATATTACATGAAAAGAACTGGAATTAGCCCATTTTTATGTTTTTAGCAAAGGAAGTATTCAGCTGCTAATGTCTACTTGTGATAAACTTACTTTGCACACGTGACCATACTGAAAGCTGCCTGTAGTTATTTGTGAGTATTGATTTGGTAAAGGAAATGTTTTGCCTACTTCTCCATGCAAATACATTTCTGTATTTATGGCAAAGCGCACTGCTTCAGAAATGATGAGGGTCCCACAGGAGGTTTGATACAAGCATGTGTGGTCTGTTCTTCTAGTGAGGGTTTATCCCTTGGTGATCTGCAGTGCTAATTTGCTCTGTATTCCTGGGTCTTTCTGATGGTGGAGTCAGTCAGACCCAGTCAAAACTGGAGAGGCCTACTGAGCCATAGATTGTGTTTTAGATTTATTTTCAAGGAGATAGATATGGGTATGGATGGTAGTGACATGTCCCTGTCAATATTGTGAAAGCACCATATGTGTTTAGAGGGGTTTCAGAGCTGATTTGTTCCCTATAAATATTGACACCAAACCCATACCCTTGTTTATTTCACTGCTAATTTTACTTTAGTATCTATTATCTCAGTATTTACATAAATGCTGTAGTCTATGGCTCCATAGAGTCACAATGCTTTAGTAATGGGTTTGTAGCCTTTCCAGACACACAATTTTTGCATGACAAAGGTCAGTTTATGTTGGACAGGGCTTCCCTCTAGACCTGATTGTTTATTACGCTATTCAAAAACTTATTGTTTGAAAAGTTATCACTCAAAGTAGTTATTGTTTGTGTTGAAGGTATGAAATAACCTTTTAATGCCTCAACATTACAAGATCGTTTTTTGTTTCTCTCAGTCTCCCTGTTTTATTTCTTGAGAATAATGTGAAGGAGATGGTGTAAAATTGACTGCTGTCTGCTTTGCTTATCCTAATTTTGGAATGAAACCTATTGCTCCTAAATGACCAATTGTCTACCCCACTACTGGCCAATTAAATTTACCTTCATCCATATTCTTATGTATTTCACTATGGGGTATAAAGTAATTTAATTGGTATGGGGTGAAATAGGACTGTTTTGTTTTGCAATCTCAGAGCACTGCTACCTGTGTTTGTCTCTGTTCACATTGATGCAATTGACTGCAGGATGTTATATGACTATAAACAAACTGTTTAACATAACAATGAAGTACTGGTAAAAATGTATTCACCGAAGGGGCACCTAAGAGCTATGCTTTCACATAAAAGAGCCTTATCTTCTCTCTAGCAAGGATGAAAGCACGTTTTATTCAC
Source organism: Petrocephalus sullivani (assembly GCA_026780845.1). Classification (NCBI taxonomy): domain Eukaryota; kingdom Metazoa; phylum Chordata; class Actinopteri; order Osteoglossiformes; family Mormyridae; genus Petrocephalus; species Petrocephalus sullivani. The sequence goes on along the minus strand of JAODKM010000099.1, from coordinate 8,140,536 downwards.
CATTCATTGCTCCCAAGAGCAGGATCAAAGTATCTCAGAAGGTTCAACTGACCATGGGATTCTCTCAGTCAGGAGGTTAAACCAATCCAGGGGTTCAAGCAATCAATATTTAAACATACAAGCACTCCTCTTGTGGCATTTACATCTTTCCTCAAACTGTGTCTGTATCTTGAACAGAAATGATTTAATATAGTGGAAAACATCACCTGCAGGCATCTATGGCAATTATGGGCATATAGCACGTTTTTGGAGGAATTGTGGAATTGTGTTGGAAGGATTTCATCTCATGGTAGAATCTGAACCTGTATGTCACAGGGAACCACTGATCTGTGTAAGCTCAAAAATTCAACCGTCCAGTCCTCCTAACTCATGATGTTTATTTGATGATTTTGTTGCTGATGAAAGAACGGCCTTGTAGTTAATCAATATTAGTGTCTGCAGTCTCCACATGTGCACTGTCCTCTATTTGTCCTCCATTATTGACCAAAACCTGGGAAAGTGAACAAATCATTAAAGGCCTTGAGATGTCTGCAGGATACATTTCAATGCGAATTCCCAACTGAAAGCAATAGTATGTACTAAGGGATCTTCCTGGGCTTTTATGTTCTAGGAAAAAAAATCATCTTTTTTATCTGTTTTCATTAATAGACAGAATGACCTGATAGCAATGACCCCTGAGCCCTCATTCTTTATTACATTTGCTTTTCATGTAAGAGTTTCATGTAACACATCCCACTCCGCCACTATGCTCTTCCTAAATCCCTTCGGAATCACCTGAAATGCTGAATTTGTTTAGAAATACCATACGTCCACCACTTAGTTCCTACATACAATCTGAACATGAAGTCCTAAAAAAATTCTAAAAGAAAATATTAAAAATTATATTCTATAAAAAACCTGGTGACACAAGTGCAATAGGATTATACCCGTATTACCCCCTAGTACTGCAAGCAATATTGAACGGTTGCTTATCCTAAGACAATAACAATGTGGTAGGAGAAAAGCGTGAGCCTAATTCATTACATAGTTTCCAAGATGTAATAGCTATCTATGTTCATGTTCATGGGTTCTGTTTACTGCTCAAATTGATGTGAGCACAGCTCTGCGTAAGGCCACGTGTGCTGTAAAGCTGGACGAATATTACACATAGAAGATGGCCTACAATCTAAGCTTTCCCCCGAAGTCCCAGACTGAACTATGAAGGCTGCATTTGTCCTGCCTCCTAATGAGATACTATTCAATCACCATTCAGAGGTTTTAGGCTCCCATGATCAATGAGCCAGCCTTCTGTTTTGGTAGAAAAGGGGCACTCAATAAGAGCCAAAGCGATCTGAAGATGCGTATTAGCCATATGAGTCCATTGAATACCAACATATTTGATATTTTAACATGCATTTTGTTTTATTGTGAGTTCATTGTATAGAGGAAGAATGATATTGATTCTTTTGGGCTCAGATGGTGACTTATGTTCTCTATTTGGTGCTGTTGCTGTTTCAGAAGTATCATCAAAGATTGGTAGTAATTGAAAGCATATTGGCATTGATAAATGCGATAGATGTTTTTCAGACATAATAATTAGCACTTTGGCAGCACTGGTGTAGATCATAATTTATATTTCATGAAACGCTTCAGCAATCTGCTAATCGCCCGGATCTCTTTATGGGCCGAATAGCTTTCTGATGCTTGTAAATGGACCTTATCTAATGACCGTCAGAGTACTTAAAGATTTCTCACAATACGGCCCATTGTCGTCATTTTGACTTTGAACAAGGATGTTACCTTATAGGGCTTTCTACATCTTGCTTTTTTTATGATAGTCAGACATTATGTTCTTCAAAGCACTCTCGACACAACATGTGGAAATAAGGAAAATAAAAAAGACTAGCCATTAATCATGTATTTAAAAATTAGCAATGAGTAATGGTGATGACCTTTCTTTGCTGTTCAGTTTGAGACAAATGGCTTGTTGCTTTGTCTATGCTACATTCAATGCTCACCAGAAAGCGATAAGTGCATAATGAATAGTAAGAGGGCTTCTGTTTGAAGTCATACTTTGCTCGCATGTAATGCTTTGAAAGTAATTGTGTTCTATTAAAGACTTTAATGCAGACATCTTTGTTGAGTGAAAGGCTGCAATGTTGTTCATCCGAACAATTTCATCCTAAAAATGTATAGAAAAGATTTTTTTTAACATGACAGGTTTCATTTTGAAGACATTGTGTTTTTAATATGACAAAATATATGTATGGGTTTTCTCACTAAAGGCAGAAAAGCCAAGTTATACATGATTAATAAACCATATTTATGAAAATTGACTAAGACATCCTGAGAGCAGAGTGAAGTGGCAGAGAAGGATTCCCCATGGTGCCCCACTGCTGCTGAACATCACCTCCCCCAGAGCAGCACTTCTAAACCTCTGGAGACTGAGCAATAGCATTGGGCCTGACGCCAGGAGAAACAAAAATCCTAATATCCATAACATTATGGGAACACAATGGTCCATTACTTTCACTGATTGCAAACCCAAAAGTGTTGATTCAACTACTTGAGTACAATGGGCACACATTCATGCCAATTTGACAGAGTAGATGAAAACCTGAAAAAGGTCTTAAGGCAGTGCTGGTGACGAAGTCAGCAGAGGCATCATCCTAATTGCTCCGGGAGATTGTAGAGAGAAGCCTGGGAAAATGCAGATAGGAAAACGATGGCCGGGAGCAGAATGTTTGGTCTCACCTGCCTTGCCACAGTGCAGAGTTGTGCTGCTTCCCTGATTATTTGCAGGTTCAAGGGAGTCAACCTCACCCGGGGAACCATTGGGGCCTGAGTTCTTTTTTCCCCTGATGCATTTTTATGCTCTTTGATGGGTGGTAAATGTTAACTACAAATTAATAGTCTAGAGTCATTAAACAATAAACAGCTTTCTACTTTCTGAATAACCTTAGCCATTCCAGATGATTGTATTACAAGATGTTCATGTTGCATGGAACTGTAGTAAAATTTCGAACATAACATTCATAAAAAGGAGGAAGGCTTTAAAAACATTCCTAAATAACAGCACGTGCTTGTATCACAGATTAAGGCTTCAAGCATCAGTTTTGGTTTTCTGTAGGGTGGAGGTCACTGTCTGCTAAGTGGTGACTGGCATGACCTCTGCAGAAGCTCAGAAATTACCAGCATACCTGGAATTCTGAATCGTGCATAAATTAAGACATTAGGTGTTTTGCATTATCAGTATGTAGATGTTTCTGTCAAACAGCACTTTGCGCTTGGTGCTCATGTCACTCAGGGACCAGTTGAAAGAGTATTTCACAATTTATTCCAAGCCTAAATAATGGTATTGACAGGTTTTAGACGAGGATTAGCATAGACCACCTGGAAATACAGATAAAACTATTTTAATGCTTAGAGGATGGCTTCTTTTAATGTTTCCTGGCCTGAGTAATATCTGAAGAAAGTGGTTCATGATTGGATTATTTTCCTGTTTTTGGTCTCTTGACAGTGTCAATTTTTTCTGTTCAAGAGCTGACATGTAGCTTCTGAAATGTGTGAAGTACAGATGAGCACCCGTATGAAATGCATACAGAGCCTCTCATTGCCTTCAAGGGAACAGCCCTGTGAATGTTGCTGGTGGTACAGATGTACAGATGTCCTCAACCTGACAAGCTACGCTCCAAAGAAAGTAGCTATACAGTTGTGGCATGTCAGAGTCTCCAGACAGTCAACAGATCCATTAGACTTCGATGTTCATTGTTATACTGGCATCCTCGCAACCATCCACATGCAACACAAGCATGTCTTTCTGCCTTCTAATTTAAATTTATAGGAGAGAAAGCTGGACCTTGGCTTCCAGTCATTTTCCTTCAACACAAGGTAACCATGTTTTATGGGGTGGGGTGGGGGAGGTCGGCAGACATCACCCCTGCCTGAAAACATCCACTTCTCCCATACACTCCCCAGTAGCAAACTGGGCAGTACTCTCTCCATCTGTATTAAATAGAGCTTGTCGGGTTATTTATTGATGTAACAATGCATAATGTAGTAATCTGGCAGATTTTATATACAATATGATTCACTTGGTAAACTGTCCCTTGCCTTGCACTGAAAATTTAAATCCATATACAAGCTGCCCCTGATGTACTGAGCCTTTAAATATACACAAGAAAGTCTTGGTGGCGCCGGTTACAGCTGTTGGTCTTCATTCCGGTAAATGATGAATGACTGTGGTTGGTTCTCTTTAGCAATACTGGGTAACAGAAGACACTGGCACCCTTTTCCATTTTATCAGAATCCAGTAAACAGAAGAAACAAGTGGTATGTTTAAGAATTATCATACCCATTGATATCTAATCTAAAGCATGCAGTATATTTAATATTAAGTATTCACACACATTCTCGCCTATGGATAATTTGGCAGCTCCAGTTAGCATAGCATCCCTTAGCATACTTTTGGACTGTGGGGGGAATCCGGAGTACAAAGAGGAAATGGGGAGAACATGTGTGAAGCAACCTTTCTAGCAAGTAAAGCACCCCAAAAAGAATACGAAAAAGATATTTTTTAAAACAACTGGTTGTCCCTGCCTGAGGGTTTTCTATGGTGCTAATTGCTCTGTATGTTCCCTCCCAGAGTCATAGGCTCTGGATGACGTTGGTGATGCAGCTGACAGGGCTGTCTGCTAATGCTAGTAGACTCATGCACAGCAAGTATGCTTTGAGAAACATGTCTCTTGCTGCAATAATAACCATGAGAGCAGTGCCTCCGAATGAAGCTTCAGAAATGTAGAATTTCATTTGAAAGCCCCGGTGGTCATTGAGAGGTGCAAATTACAGGAGCAGACAGTGTCACTAACAATTCACCATGTGTGTGTCTGAATTTGTCTGGGAACTTCCGTTTATTGGATTTTTTTTTCTTTCGGTCTCACACTTAATGGTGTCCCGCTCAAGCCACTGTAAGGGAAGACTACAACCTAAGCTGTCTAAAAAGACGCACATTACTCAGAAATGAGAATAGGTTAATGGGGAGCTTTCTTAAGCCACAAATTTCCGGTTCCATTTTCTGTTAGTATGTGCTGTTGGAAGCACTTGTTCCTTGCCATCATTAATTTGATTTGCGTATTATTCTTGTGCACGGTTTATTAGCCCTAAAACTAAGAATCAGTGCAGGGGTTTTGTGGCAGGGGTCAGATATTTTAAAGTATGAATGTCTGAGTTGCTGGGTTGTTTTTCATTTCCTATTTTCCATTTCCTTTTGTTCTACAGTACGGAATAAAGTGGTACCCTTGGGCTTTTTCCAATTGATCCAATCAAGACAATCAAGGGTTAGCAAACAATCAAAATTTTATGAAGTCTATCATTATTCAGTTTAAAGCTATAAAAAAGTATTAGTTACATTTAAAAACAGGATACGGTACCATGACTGCCCTTCTGACAATAATAAAAAAATAAATAAGGACTTAATGACTAAGCAACAAAATAAATATAATGTAACAAAGGGCACGTGAAATGCAAGAAGAAATGTGGATTAACAGACATCCAATTGCTGATTGCCATGCCTATTGATATTATGATGATATTAATATACTGTATTACATGGTACAAGAGAATAAACATCCTCGCAAGTCCCTGCTATGCTGACCCGGATTAACAGTTTGAAGATGGATTGATAGACTTTTAGTAATATTGCTGGAATGTTTACTCCAATTTTTGGAATTTAAATAATGGATTTAACGCAGAAGTATAGTTTTGCTATAAGGAACAACACATATGAAGTATAAATAGTCCTTCTCAAAACTCAGTGTATGACTCCCCTACACTACCACCGGTGTGTGTATAAGAATGTAGTACGTTACACCTAGTGTCTGCCAATAGCTAGCTAGTAGTACAACATGAAATGAGCATGGCACGTGTGCTGATGTTTTCTTATGCCCATAAAAAAATTTAAAATGTTAAAAAAATTTAATGTTCAGAATCACAGTATACATGCAACAATTCCTGCATGTATACCTACTGTTATGTGCATAGCTGAACTATAAAATGATCTGTTCTGGCAATAAACCCAGGGTGGGATGACAACCCATCACAAAACACACACAGAACATACACATATCCACACCTACAAACAATTTGACATCTCTGATTCATCTTTCATTCATGTTTTTGGACTGTGAGGGTAAACCGGAGAACCCGGAGGAAACCCCATGAGGAGGCAGGGAGGACATGCAAACTCTACACACATAGAGACTCAAAGCCTGGTCAACTGTGCTAGCCACAATGTACAACCCAGCTTGTTTCACAGACATCACTCAGAAATCACATTTTGCTGACTGTGTTTTCCATATAAAAGCTCTAATTATCCTAAAACATCAGATTATATCTGTCTATAAAAAATATAAATGAATTTTCAAACAATGCTCTTATTAGTATACTAATATTAATAATATAATAATATTATTAATATTAGTATATTAACTAATAATAATAATAACAATATAATACGATTAGTCTAATTATTAACTGGGTATGAAAAAAAATTCTACCGCAATTTTTCCATAATCGAAGTAGGACAAAGGTTTATGTAACAATAAATTGCTGCACCAAACAGCTGAACAAAAATCCACTTTGAAACTTTTTTTTTAATTACAGATTAAATCTAACATTTCTTAATGTCAGCTGATGTAATAGTGATAAGAGCTTGGTTTCAAATTTCAAAGACAAAAAAATTTGTATACTAAAAATCTCGATATCTCGAAGGAAATTGCATTCGGTCTCCCTTTACTTGAAAGTTATTATTAACTTTCTTTAGACTTGTTAGGGATTCAACGCATCAGACACAAACTCATCATTAGGGAGTTTAGAAGGAAAAACCTTTTTTTTTTTCCTTTTCATCTATTTTATACACTTTCAGAAATGCTTGCCGAACCTGTAATTTGTCTTCTGTCTTCTGATCTTATTCCACAGCACTTTCTGCTGCTGATGGCTTTACACGGAACACCTGCTATTCTTATTATTTTTCTAAAACTCCCAGGTGCTGAGCAATGGTATTAGGCAGTGTTGTGGCTTTCCCATAAACAAATCTCTCAGAGTCTAAAAGAAATAGAATAGAAATAATGCTGATTCCACCAAATAGAATTCTGTACTTTGGATCTTCTGAGTGATATTTAGCCATCCAACAAGATTGTGACATGCTTGCTGAAGAAAAGAATTAAATAAATCATGTAATTATATGAAAAATATATGATATCCTTGAAAAGCTAGAGGAAGGACCTTTTTTCAGAAAACGGGAAAACCGTATAATAAGACCCAGCAAGTGGACGTAAGAACAGCTTAAAAATTAGATAAACAAACTGGCTCAGTCGGGAACTGTATGGGGGGGTATAACGTCCAAGTAATCTTTCTATCAATGTATGTTTACTTTAAAGACAAGGTTGTGTGTGAGATTAATCAACAGTCACACGTTTAGAAAACCTGAATTTTATTACAAAACACAGTCAAAATAAATAATTCAAGATATATACTTTGCCACTTCTTGAATTATAAAAAAAAATTTGGTTGGACAAAAAAATGACACAGGTTGTGCTCAAGCTACAACAATCTAATAAAATGTAAAGTCTGGAACAAATTAAAAGACCACAGCACAATTTTTCTGTTTCACTCATTTCTCAATTTATGGTTATGCATCTGTGTAAAATATAATTTTTTTTTGCAAATTGCAGCCTGGTTCTTTTCCATTTCTCTTTAATTAAGGGCTTCTTCCCTTCAGTCCTGCTTCTAGGAGCCTGATATTAACTGTCCTACCTGTAGCTGTGCATGTCACACCACTTAATGTTTCCCAGTCCTTAAGAAAGTCATGTAATCCTCCGATTTATGAGGCACTGCTGGATAAGTTGACAGTCATGTCTGTCATTAGAAAGTTGCTTCCGCCCATTACCGGGCTGGTTTCTGGTCATTCCCAGTGTGTCCTGCTTCAGAACCAGGATTAAACCAGGATTTAAAAATGCTGATTTTTTTTTATTGTGCGGTCTCTTAATTTTTTCCAGGGCTGTATATATGTATTAACAACCACTCATACATACAATATATTATATACAGTTACATAAACACTAAATACTTCCTTCCCCAAATCGACAGCTTGCTTGTATTTTATACATACAGATTTGAGTTTTGAAGACAATATTAACTTTCCGTTCTCGTGAGGGTGGTCCTTGAACTGATGTGAAAACCGAGTTTTCCGACAAGACATAACTGATAGGTCTTGGTCTTAGCCCTTTCCTACAATTTAGTTACTTCATATTTGTTACCTTCTGGTTATTTTTGTGTGTGTTGTGTAGCCTGAGTTTGTATGTATTTCCTGTCGACAGGTCTTGTGTTACATCTCATATGCTTTAGTAGGTACCTACCTTGTGATTTTTGCTTTTAGCCCGGACAGTGACATTGTAATTGTGCAGTATGTAGCATTTACCCAGGCGGTCACTGGGGTATATTTGTCGAGTGCAAGTCCTTTGAGTTCCTCACAGTCCAGCTTCTCTCATGGGAAGTTTGAATTTCGTGCCCTGTTCACTAGTTTTCTAGAGAAAGGAAAGGGCAGATGGACTGAGAGGAACAGAGGAAGAGTTAGTGGAATCAACACAAAGTAGAAGCAAAGGATAGAGAGAGAGCAAAAGGTTCCAGGTCAGCAGAATGAGCTAAGCTTCATTCCGGCACTAGTGGGTGAAGTGTGGGCTTTCATTTTCCCCTTCGATCTAAACTCTAATTAATATTTGCATTGCACAAATCGTCGCTTTAACAGACAAACCGACTTCTCTGATCCCAGTCCTTGAGGATGAAGTTAGTTCAGCATTTTATACTGATGAAAAGTTTATATAAGAATTATTGTTGTTATAGATGTCACAGAATTCCAATTCTCCCCTCCACCATATAGCTGCAGAGCTTAAGACAGAATAAAAAAAGATGACTTGTACGTCCGTTTGTTTAATATTGAAATGGATGGATGTTGTACGGTTCCCTCAGGCTTTGCAAAGTATCTTTAATTGACAGCAGGAGGCAACTGTGATAATGAAGAGGGAATCTTATAGGCTAAACCTCTTGCTGATGTCTTGATGACGAAGAGTTCCTCTGGAGGCCAAATGCAGATTAGTGACTGAAGATAGGGAGGAAATAGGAAAAGAACACAAAAGCTTGAAGGAGAGTTTCAGGCACTAATTTTACCATCCTTCAAGCCAGTGGCATTACTCAATCCAGTCAAAGCAAACCTTCACTTGTAGCCTCTGCCATGCCTCCAACTTTTTATATGATCTCTCTGATGCCAAGTGAACAGCAGTTAACTGTATACACTTTGTGCACTTCTCAAAAATCTGTCAGAGAAAAGTGGTGCTGTATGTGACCTGGTTTTTACTTTGGAGGCTGAAGCCTTTTTTCAAAAAATAGACATTGCAGAAGAAGCGTGTTTTGACAGAGTGGCTTACGCTACTGTCACCAAGCACTTAACAGCATCATTGTGGAAGCCACGTGTCAGCTTGGAGATTAGTCATGCTTATTGATGCATGAGCAATTGTGTGAGTGATGTGATCCTCTGAAGCGCTATTTTTGGAATTGTATGAATTATGTCCTAAAACTATTTTTAAACTATTTCACGCTTTAGTTATGAAAATGCAATATAAGTTTGTTTTCTAGGCAATTACTGTGGGAATGTCTAAGGGATATTTCAATATATTTAAAAATTAAATTGCGTTAGGTCTGCAGGTATCATTGGGATTTAAGTTTAATTAGCAATCTGTTCATATAGCGAACAATATTTGTATATGTAAGACACTTCTGTCAGAAGAAAATTGTAACGCATCCGAAAGGGTTTTTTTCCATTGGTTTTCATTGCCAGATTATTCATGCTGTCCCCACAATCTGTAGTGTGCGGGATTGGTGTGTTTCTTTATTGTTCTTGGAGTGGGAGCTGTTAAAAAGAGGCCCGTGTCCTGCAGCCTCAGTTCAGAGAGTGTGACAGCATAAGCAGTAAATTCTTGAAATGTCCTCACCACTTTAACAGCGCATGTAGTCCCTAAACTATCTTCACGCTGTATTAAGTGGTTGTCATCTTACAGGACTTGTGCCAGTGCATGCTGGGAACCAGTCTCTGGACAGAACGGAAAACAAAACCACATGACACGTAGCTGGGGGTGCGAAGGGAACTTTATTTTGGGAAATCGTGTCCTTTTCAAGAAACTGGGTTGGACTGGAACAGGACGGACAGCAAAGTGACAGTAAACACGACAGGGAAACGAAAAAGCTGGAACAGTGGAAAGTTTCGGCAGGACGGACTGGGCAGACTATGGCAACTCCTATGTGAGTTAGACCTAAAACATGCAAATTTATACTGTCACAGGGAACAAGGGATGCGTGGAATTAATCAGCATGACAAATCCTGATCACCTGACCCTTTGAAATCCCATGAAATATTCCCCCTCTGACACTAGTTTACAAAGGAAGTACAGGTGTTATTCTGTCTCTGGTTCCATGATTACTACTCCAGATAAGATCATATCATATTCATGGCATGACGTGTGAGCCTTCACCCTATTCAAATAGCCCTGGCTGTTTACCTGCCGGGAATCCAGGACACAGTACTGTGTTTTTATTTTTTTACCTACAGTTCCCATGGTTGAGTGTGGTGAGCTGTGATGCATGAGGGAGCACAGCCATTATGTTCAGGGGATATTTGGCAGAAGCAATTGAATTAGATTTTAAAATTATAACAGTCCCAGCATCTAATGCCTAAATACCAACAGCCGTCTGTGGTTCGATGTGTGACTTATTGCTCTTAGTTTGAGATGGTTGTTCTTATTAGGATTTCATTTTCTAGATGAATTCAGGGAGGATGCTAAGAGATTACCATTAGTATTCTAATATGAAATTGCTGAAGGAGGTTGGTATTCATAGACCTTACTTTACAAGACAGCATACATATATCAATACATACTGAATGTTTAACACAATATCAATATAAAATGAGTGATTACTGATTATTTACAATTTTTCTTCCTTACATTTGGATACAGTTAAGCTTCTTTTTCTTGATGCTTTCTAGACACAAAACCTGATTAATTGCTATAGCCTCTGGACCAAGGGTTCCGAACCTTTTTATGACTTGTTGACTGAGGGGATCAGTTGGTTTAAGTGCAGTAAGAACGTGTGACGGGGTGATGAAAAATGGTGTCACTTGAAAAAATATAGTTCGATTTTGGAAATTAACCACCTGCCAGCAATGCACTGCCTGGTAGGATGCTGGCCTGGGCCTGGAAATTAGGAAGCCCTGCTCTCTGCCACTGCAAATAAAATGTAAGTAATATGTTAAGTATTGCATACAAATACTGTTACATGTTTAATATATTTATTAATGTGCACCAGAATCCAAGCAAGCCATTATATTTATCAAAAGCACGAACACATTTTCCTAATGATATGTGACTTCAACACACTTCATTTTGGAAGAAAATAGGTGCTTAGCTCAAAAGCAGGCAATTTATTGAAAAATCATTTAAAATCAATAATTTTATTATTCACGATTGATATCAAATTGGAAAAAAAGTCATGCATATGTTGTATTTTGTTTTATTGACAGTCAAGCATGACACTCAAATATCAAAACTCAGCTCTGTGATATCGAGGCTTCACTGTCTGTGCGTCCAGTGCTGTTGCCATCTTTTATCGGGATAAGCCCTTTGTAGTCTTCAACTGGATATCTTAGGTAGAGGAATGTGTCTGGCAGTGTATGGATTAAAGCTATTTACCTATCCCAGAAGAGTCTTGCTGTTGCCTTGAATGAGGTGCTTCACCTAAATTTATAAATCGATCTATCTTCTGGCCACTTGAAAATGCTCTTTATTTATTTATCTTCATATCATGTCTGCAAATCTCATGATGATTTTATTACAACTTAATGTGTTTATTTTATTATTATATTATATAAATATTATTATATTATATAATATTATATTTTAAAATTTGCAGGAAAATAGTTTTCAAGCTTTTTTTGTACATTTGATAATAATAATGACCAAGGGCGTAACTTTGGTTTGAAAATTGCCGGAGGTCCTTACCCATTTAGTAGGAGACATGATTATTGTGGGGTTGTATTAGCCAGTTTGGATTATTGGGGGGGTTATGACCCCCAACCGCCCCATAATTTACGCCCATGATAATGACTATCACCGTAAAATATGTGGTAATATATATTTTGTCTAAGGAATCCAGTTTCCAGAGGTAAAATTACACTGGTGCACAAATATTCCTGACAGTTTATTAAGTGGCCACAGGCTTGGGTTCAGTTCCCCCAGGATGACAATTAGGAGACTTTCATAACGAGCCCAGGAAGCTGACTGTGGGAGAGTCTAAGGCCTATGTGCCAGCGTGCCCATAATAGCATGTATAAAGAACAGACAAGACAAAACCATTGATCTTGTAAAGCACAAATCCTGAGATCGTCCTGCCCCCAGGTGACCCCTGGAAGGTGCTAAGGTGTGACTGGTCTATTGGGATTTTAACGCTGTACTCCTACCCTTTACACCTGTTCTACCAAGGAGCATTGGGCTGTGAAGATGTTCTCTGTTCTGTAACTTTTATACAGTTATAGAGTAGACTTTATCTGCTAATATGACTATCTTGTTATACCTACAGAAGTGTGATTTCTAGACACTTTGTCCATGCATTTCTTGGTTTCTTCTTGTTATTAAACAGGCATTAATTAGTTCCGTATATGCCTACTTCCTGGTCATGTTGTTTCTTGTTACCTTGTATACTATCATATCAGTCTCTCTCTACACAATCTGTGTATTTTAAAAATGGGGAAACTAAGGAATACACAGCCAACAGTGCAGCTAATACGCAACTTATATGTCAATGGTATACAACGTTTGCAAGAGCTAATTGCCTGCTGAAGGACTCTCACACTCTGTCTTTGTCTTTCTCTCACTCTTTGCAGCTACGGGGACATGGTACCCAAGACGATCGCAGGGAAAATCTTCGGTTCTATCTGCTCATTGAGCGGGGTGTTGGTAATAGCCCTGCCAGTCCCTGTCATCGTGTCCAATTTTAGTCGAATCTATCACCAGAACCAGAGAGCAGACAAACGACGGGCGCAGAAGGTGCAGGTGAATGCCTTTTCTTCATTCAATCAGCTGACTGTGCCCTCCCCAGACAGTCCTCATAGTCTTCAAGGAATATAAGGTGCAAACTGTTTGTGTATACAAGCACTTCCTGGGACATCAATTTGATGGGATTTCACTTTGTGTTAAAAGTAAGTAGACAAATGGGTAAAAAGTAATGTGCTAATTCCTTTCTCACAACTCCCAAAGCCTCCTGGTTAGCGCTGGTGGTGATGGGGCGCTTGTGGGGCTTGTGCGTTAATGAAACTTGGTATTTCTACACCTAAGGATATCCCTGGACTTATACATACCTCTTCCTCATTTCAAAATCAGATATTAAGCTGCTAGGTTGAGGGGAATGGCAATGTGTCTCCTCTATAAAACACACTGAGTGGACAAGGTCATAAGTCTCTCACGTATAATTGCTTGATTAGTGTGCGAATTAAATTGCCACTCGAGTTCAGTCCCTCAAGCAGTTCAGTCATGGCTTGAATAACATTTGACGTTCTTTAAATATGCTGTTCCTAGACAGTCCCCTAGCAACATGAGAACTTCAACAACTGGATGCACTTTTGATCAATAAGTGAAAGCTGCACTGAACTGTTGTGCAGTTCGCAATAATTGAGACTATAATTTCTGATAAAGCTGTTTCTAGTAATTATTGCGGGTTGGGGGCAATATGAATGTATCTGAAGTTCATTGGTAGGAATATTTTTATATTTTTAATAAAATATCCTTCCATTTTTGAGATGCTCATCTTGATCAGGGTCAGGGTATTGTGATTTCAATATTGATTTTTTGCTGTTTAGCTCCACTGCACGGCGCATCACATTGGAGGTTGAAGCACATTTTAGGCAGGTACATACTGTGGTAGACAAGGAAGCTGAGGAGACAGGCCAGTAGGAAGGGTGGGTGATGTGGAGGGCGAGGTCCGCTGATGCTGGGAGATAAGCTGTGCCCTCTGGGGGCTCATGCTGCAGACTATTGTCTGACTGAGAGAAGCAGAAGCAGGTCACTCACAGTTCAGTCCCTGCCTGCTCCTATCTGCCACATGCGTTTGGAGTTGTGCCGATCTGGAGCGAGTCAAGTGATTGGAGCGCCAAGGCTGTCCTGTTGGCATTCTTCATTGATGACTCCCCAGAAATTGGTGAGCCGTCCAGCGAGGCCGATTGTTGGAGCTTAGTGGATCTCTTATGTGCCAGAAGCAACGTGATATTCTATGTTGAAAAAAGGCCACACAAAATAGTCATAAAAAGGGACAGCTATAACTGTTGAAAACAGATCTATACAAGGTGCATGTATTTGTTAAGAAACCAAAAGCAAATCAAAACCGGTCTTGACCAGTCATTCCCATTCATTCAATACAATCTGCTACAGTGACAGAAAGCCACTTCAAAATCCCATCCACAACCTCGAATATCTGCCCTCTCTATTGCCTGTTTCAGTCTCGGTTGATAAGCAGAGGGACCGGCTGTGGATGGTTCTGACAGGGAAAGAGCAGGTTGTCCTGTTGAGCTGTCCAATGAGGTTGGTGCTGAACTGAAGATCATGTTTTTTTGGAGGCTTCATACCGGCCCAGCCAAGTGTCAGAGTGTTAGTTAACATATTTACACTGACATCCCAAGCACAGATAGAGTGTGTCCCAAGAGATGCAGTTTGTTGTAGGCCCCAAGTGGATGCACAAAGGCACCTGTGATATGAATCTCAGTAGTCCTCAGTCATAATTAATAAAGCCAAAGCCCACGGCAGAGGAGAGGCTGGGCCCTGCGGAATCGACCCTTTCACAGAGCAGACTTGAGAGGAGTTTCCAGACATAAAGTGAGAGAGAGTGGCAAAGAGAGGGAGAAAGACCCAGGGGAAATGTCTCCCTCAGTAGCATTTTCCGTCCACGAATAGCTTCCCCAGACAAGACCTTGACAGATAGCAGAGATTCATTTGTGTCCTGTGTCACCAGCCATGCCCTTGTTCTGTGATGTTGGCTTTGCAGTGCCCCAACAGCCCTCATTCCCCCACCTCCATTCTCTGCCTCCCACTTCACGTGACTCATGATGCTAAATTATGATGCCCGTTACTGTCGGCGCTCTATCTGTATGCTGTTTGACTTCACTGTTTCCCCTAGTAGTTGTCTGTTGCCTGTTTGTAACTTTTGCATGCATTTCTTTGCCGTAGAAGACATGTCTCTCATTAATTGAGTTTCAGGGACGTTGCTTCAGAGAAGCACCTTCTACAAATATGTACGGATATGTGGAAGGGATCCTAGTGATTAGGAAGTGCTCTTAAGACCAAGTGGCTGCGCATTCCAGGTGGGGGCTTCTAATACACTTTCATGCAAGGCACTTAATTTCGGCATAATTAGTACCTTGTTAAGTATTAATCAAGCTACCCCTCTTTTTTTTGATTTGGTTAAGCAAAATATGTACGCGATGTGTTTGCCATGCTTATTGTTGCATGAAAGAGAACGCCACTTCAGGTTGTGGGGGAATTTTGCATTATTATTATTGAGATTGCACTGGGGCGTCCTTGTGAAAATAGAATAATTGCTTTTATGCAGGTAGCCTACAGTGTGTTGCTGTGAAAACACTTTGTCTGCTTGCGCACCAGGAAGGGAAGCTCTCCAGGAGGGCTGCTGTATCCCTGAACAAAGCACTTCACTTGAATTTTTGCAGCAAAATTACCCAGCTGTAAAAATATATGAAGGGAAACTGTAAGTTGCTTTGGTTAAAATTATCTCCTTAACAACTGAATGTAATAATGAAGTAAAAATACTGAAAATGGGCACCGGGTTTGGGTTTACGGGTGAGGCCTTGCTGCAAAAGTCTGTGTGATGAGGTTTAAGAGTGAGACAGTTAAGGAAGCAAGTTCTGAATGTTGCACGCCATTAACCACCAGGGGTTCATCTGGAATTAAGGTCCTGTTTATCACTCCATAAAGAGCCATACTGTGACCGTGCAGGCTCATGGTCATTGCAGTCAAATGCCAAGAAGATTTAAGAATATATTTGGGAAGAATCATGTTTTATAGTAAAAATAAAAAAACACAATAGCATGGCGCTGTTACCTCACACCCCCAAGGTTGTGGATTCAAATCCTGATCTTTCCCAGTGTTTCTTTGACGTATTTGTCCTGTCCTTCACGAGGCACTTAATTTTCCTAATTTAGGCTAATCTCTGAACTGCCCAAAGTGTATTATCATGTGTGTGCCCTGCAAGGTACTGGTATCCTGGCCAGGGGCTGCCCTCACTGTGTGCCTTATGCTGCCCAAGACAGGCTTCAGGCCCCCAGCTTAGGATGAGCAGTCGGAATAACTTCTTCAGTCATTAATTATAAAGAACCATACAACTGCAGAACATAAAAATAAATATGACATCATGAATCTACAGCTAAAGATTTTGGTATCTTTAGCAGTGAACCGAAAATGACATTGTGTTGCTATGTGTTGCTGCTAAATAAGGTTTATTTGGGGCAATAAATATATTATTAGCATTATTTGTTTATGTTTCCTGTACTTTGGGGTCTAATGATTAATTATTCCACTAATTAGCTCTGTAGCTCCTATGTATATTAATCGGCACACCAAAAATAAATACCAGGGTAGTATCTCCAGTGTCCATAGGTATTATAAAGAGACCCAAATTAGCTCGGACCTCCATCCCTCCCACCCCGAACATCCCCTTGATTCTGAGTTAGTAAGGTGGACCTAATGGGCTAATGTAGCTATTAAGTGGCCATCTGGGGCTACACTTAAATCAACTTTTCCCGAACCAAATATATGTGTCACTGATAAACTGGATGCACTTGAGGAATCAAGGTGTTATTAGATGGGGTCGTTGAAATTACCAGTCATCTGATGTATGGGTCAGGTCAAAGGCCAAGCATAGACCTTGAGCAGGATGTCCTGTGCCTGTATCTTATTGAGGGATATATTCTTCTTCTGTTTCCTTGGAAACAACCAAATAACCCTACTATGTCTCATGTTATAATGGGATGAGGCTTGGTGTAGTTTATCTCACCTAATGTCAATCAAGTCCAACCATGCAGAGCATTGTAAGACCTTTCAGAAAAACCCTCAATTTAACTGCCCCAAGCTCATGAGTGCTCAGACTATTTCACCGTCATTGAAGTTTCAGTGGCATACTGTTGTTTATTAGTTGGAAGAAATTATCTTCAAGAAAGTTACATTTTAACTACCCTCAAATAATACAGTTATTTGATCATTATATACTTCTACCAAGACTTAATAGTAATAAGTACAGAGATTATGTAATCAGTGTAATCTCCATTCAGCTACTAAGAGTAGGCATTTCTGTCCTATACTCAAGGCACAGAGAGCCTTTTCATATATTAGACACTTCGTGCATTAATTGCTGTGCAGATGCAGTCTTCTCTTTACTAAGATTCTAGTAATGAGGGAAAATGAGTGTTCAGTTGAAAATATATGCAGAAAAGGCCCATATTCATGAAAACTCAGCCTTTGAGTGTTTATTGGGAAGGCAGCACAGACCTTTATGTTTCAGTTGTGCAGACTTCCTTTGTGTTTAACCCAATGGGAAGTGTGTCTGTTTAGAAGCACATGGAACTTCCACTCACCATGGGATTTGAAGCATAATTTCCCCCAGTACTAAATGCTGTTAAATTTATCTAATAAACTGTGGATCAAATACTTTCGAACTCTCAATGGAAATTGGCTCCAGTAGTGTTATGGCTATTACTTTTTGTAGTAAGCAAGAGTAACTAAGTACTGGTGAGATGAAGAGTAGACTTTGATTAGCAATAGCTACTAATAGGATACAATATGAGGCTTGATCCTAAAGACACATTTCATTGTAAAGTCATTTAACTGTTAAGAGGTGACTAAGGCTGTGTTGCAAAGGTTTGACCTGTATTGTGTAATTATTCCATTTTGTGTGAAATAATTACAGTCACAATAATACATTATATCCACCGAATCATTGCATGGTGTTTATAATGATGATCCTATCATGAAAAGCCAACAGAGAGCTGTCCAGTGGCACTAACAGAGCTTCATTCGGACATTAAAGCCCAAGTCTAGGGAGCCCCATTCAAGGCCATGTCCTTAGCTTAAAGGTGGTTAGTTGTTTTGTGTTTCTGAACATATCAGACAAACTGAGGTCACCCTTCAGTGGAGGAGTGGGGACTTAGTCAAAGACACATTTTCCATTGGAGATGGTTGGGGATGCGAGGCGTTCAGGGATGAAGTACTGAGCTTAGACTTCACCTGTCACATCACCCCTTGCACTGTTAACATTTTACAGTCCGCACTGCAGTCCAACGCCACACTTTGCATCAGTGTGAACAGATCAGCGTAGTCAAACAGATGGGTTGATTAGGAATGTATCACACAAATAAACAACCATGTAGAGGTTTCACCCAACAGCTTTTATTAATACGCCCGGCTACAGCTCACTCAACAAAAAAGTGACACTCTGCCACTTTAGAAACATAACAAAGCATTTCCGAGTTATGTGGCTTGGTCATCATCAATAGTACCGTAACTTGCGTAGCGAATGCATTTATTCAAGTGGACTTACATAACGTACAATTGCACACTTCTACCACATTATACCCAAAGAAATTTACAGACATGATCAGAAGTGGCTCCATTTTGGGCTCAAACAGAATTTCTTGGTCGTGACTTGTTATGTTATGCGCGGTTTTGTGTAAAACTTTTTCGTAGCAGTGGAGATGGTGAGTCTTAGTTTAAGCAGCAAAGTACAGCAGTGCTGTTGGGAGAGTTTAGAGGTCAGAGCTTGGGATGCGCAGACAAACTGTGTCAGTGTAGATTTTGGTTTCATCTAGTTCTCTGAGCAGATGCATTTTTTCCCGAAAATCTTATATGGTGTATGTAGGTGAGGAAGCCGGCACACCCACGGCTGAAGGTGATTAATCTATAGTAGAGCATTCAATCCAGAACAAACAGACAATTGTTTCTCGACTGTTTTAATTTTGATTATTTTTCACAGGCATTTCACAGCCTTTTGGGATTGTCACATACTCGCACCCCTGTAGATAAACCATCCCGAACGACATGTGTTTGTAAATGTCACATAATGGTTCCTCTGTAGACACTGCAAGCAGATAACCAGAGATTTACAAGTGAGGTTGACTGAGTCACACTGTGTGTGGAGTATCGCGGTCTGTCAGTCTTTGACTGCCACGAGCCAATCAGTACCATTATTGTAGTCTGGTGCACAACAATCTGACTGGTTCGAAGCTGTCATTGATGTCCAGCTGTTAAGTGGCCAGTCATGCCATCTGCACATTCCTTAGATATCTTTCAGAGCTGATAAAAAAAAGCAGGATGTTTGCATCCTTTTTAATGAGGACATCAGATTCTGACAGATATGACTTTCTGCCAGTTTTCCCAAACTGTGTACGGAAGGGTGTGGGAGCAGGCAATGTGTACATGTAGATTAACTTAGATTTTAAAAGTAATTTATCTTAAGAATTTTTGATAAAGTGTTTCATCACTAACTAGGATGGCTAGGCACCCTGTCCTGGGTTATTCCCTCCCCTGTGCCTGTAGCTTCTGGGATAGGTTCCAGATCCCCGTGACCCTGCATAGGACAAGTGGGTATGGAAGATGGATAAATAGATGGATGGACGGATGGATGGATGGGTTTCATCAATAATATTTATATAATTTACATAATGTCACATTGAAAGTTTCTTCTTGAAAGGATTTTGATATTGTTGAGGTGTTTTCTGTCATTTTTATGTCATAGTACTGCAACAATACTACTCATAAATGTACATTTATGTACCTAAGCAAACCTTGAGACCTCTTATTGAGTAACCTGAAATAGCACAGGCTTTCTGCACGTATTTCAAAGCAATTGAATCACCTCTGCATTGTGATGCTGCAAATTAACACCTGAATGGTGAATGGTACCAGTAAGATGATGCAGTTAACCATAATGTGCTGGTGTCAAGCCCAAAAAAAAGCAGGACAGATACTTTCACCAAATGCAACCAGTTCAAATTTTAAGGATTGCAATAAAAGAGAACCTCTCAATAAAGGAAAAAAAGAAAGGTAAAGAAATCGATTACCTCTCCATACTGGAAAAAATATATAGACATACATTTATAGACTAACAAATGATGCAATTATGTAACTATGCTTTGTAATGTACCTGCCTCTATCTGTTCAAGGGCCATCCATCATATATGACTGGTTTGTGTAGATATTTTTCAAAGGATGTTCAGCTTTGTGCACTGATTTCTCTTATGCACCAAAAGAACTATTTTGATAACATGTTATAGGTTTTACCATGAATTCTGCATGTCCCGAAATATATATTTAATCTAGTACTTTCTCGCTCTCCAGAAAGCCAGACTGGCCAGGATACGAATATCAAAGACAGGCACCTCAAGGCCCTTCCTGCACAGTAAGCGCAATGGCCTGCCCAACGAGGCCCTAGATCTGACGGTGAGTCTCTCACTCTCTTCCACTCCCGCAGTCCTCCCTAAGTAAGGCTTCAGCTCTGGTTACGCTGTTCCACCATGACATGACTGAGGACCTGCTAAAGACATCCCCGATTCATCTTCTGTAGATTAAAGCTGTGCAGGAATGCGAGGGGCTGGCCCCAACTCCATCCTTCTACATCCGTCACTTCCACACAAGTCAGATTTTAATTAAGGAGATTAAAAAGGTCGTTGTGACTCTGAGATGATTTTGCAGTGTAGGAGGAGAATCCCAGACCGGAGTATGACCCATCTCCAAGCTTTCTTGACAGAATTTGGAAAAACCAACATCAGCAATAGACTGATCAGACCTGGCACTAACAGAGCCCTTTGATTGATGCAAGATGTGAATTTTCAATGCTGGAAAGTGTACTTCAGCAGTTTAACAACTTTTGTTTTTAGAAAAATCTGCTTGCACATAATTGCTGACCTTTAAGCTAAACCTGCAAACATAACCTAAATATCCTAAAGGAATTGTATGGCCCAGCAGTGTGCAGATAATACACTGAAAAGCCAGAGGTTTTTCAGTTCACCCTGTATTAAAGTAAATGGATATATGTAGGGCAAATATTGTCAGGAATACGTTGAGAAAAGGCGAGTAGATTAAACTAGCCATCGTCATCTCCCAGTTCCTTTAAAAAATATGATTAAAATAAATCGTTGCACTTGTAACCCTGTCTAAGCAGGAGTATTCACCAAACAGCTAAATAGTATTTAATGCCGCAAATTGAGCATGAAACACTTAGTATGGGGTCTTCTGAGGTTTTCGATCTCCATGAGTTTTCCCCCGGTAGGCAGGTAGATGTATTTTATTGGTCCCTAGGGGGGAAATTACTGAAAGCACTGGCTGTGTTTGAAGACCCAAAACACGCACTCAAGAACAATATCTGTAATTAGCAAGTTGTTACATCTGATTATCAAGCCCCGATTCAGCCCAAGGGCATCTGTGTCATGGGCAGCCACTGCACCCCTGTCTCAGAGCATCTCCTCTCCTTCACCACATCAGCAGCATGATAATGAGGGAAATGCATAGAGCCACAAAGGACACCTCTGTCAGCCATGCGCACTCTTACTGTTGAGGCTGCCTATCAGAACGAAAACGATTAATTTGGGCAATTTTACTACATCCACGACCTTGTACTTTGGTAAGCAGGTGGAAGATCTCCTGATTTTTTTCTGATTGGAAGCAAATAGGATTCTTCTGTACCTTGTGAGTTATCTAGCTGAACCCCACAGTGTTCCAGCAATAATAAAAAGAGCCTTTTTTTACCCTAATGGAACCTTAAAAAATACAATGCATGGTAAATTGATTTTTATAAAAGCTGAAACACACGATTGCATTCCGTCCCGTAAGCATCGGTCTTCTTCAGTGGGTACTTGGGACCCTTTGCTTGCGAGGCTTGTCTTGGTCATTTTCTCACCCACAAACAGAGAACACAGCACCGCCCACTCCTGGCTGACTCACGGCTTATTTTTGAAAACGCATCGTGCCAGAGCGCTTTAGAAACGCATCCCCTGGTGCCGAGCAACAAACCACTGGCTGCACGTTAGCATGTGGGCTAGCCTCTGCTCTGCGAGCGACGGCAGTGCCCAACCCGGCTCGTGTGGGCTCTGTACAAGCGGCGGCCACTGCTGGAGCAGACGGCCCTCACGTCTGGGCCTCCGTGAAAGGCCGCCCTTCAGCATCTCTGCGCTCTCAAAGCTGCAGTGCATGCTGGTCTTGACGTGGTGCAGGATGTCGCCCAGCCCATAGCTCTTAGGAGCCCGTGCCGTCCTGTGCTGCAGGGTTAATGCATTTTTAACTGAAAGAGAATCCAGAAATACTGCGGATGCAAACTTTGATGTTTTCCAGGTTTACACCAGCTGACATGTACACAGTGTCAGTTCAGTAAGTGGCTTTGAAGATTTTGAGCAAGAGGAGAGAAAAATAAATTACAAAATCCAAATCTGCATTAGTACATTAATAAGCTGTATGTGATATAAGTCCTTATCTGCAATTTTTCTGTACTGGCTTGGCTCCCTCTCCGTTCTCACGCAAAAGTGAAGTAAATTGTTTAGAAGCGGAACATCTGCAAGCAGGAAGAGGCACCTCGGCCACCTTCTCCCAGTTCCTTCTTTACAAAGAAATTTGCCTGTGTTTACTAACACTTTGTGTCTGTGTGCTCGTTTGGACATACTAGGGTTCCGTTGAAGAGGGGAATCACCAGGGTGCACCAATAACGCTGCTGGAAAGCCAACACCACCACCTACTGCGCTGCCTGGAGAAGACCACCGTACGTCCGCTCCCGCCATCCTTACGTATAGCCGTGCGCAGTTTGTGTGCAGAGATGATCACTATGCAAGCATTCATCCACTAGAAATGTATTTACATTCTCCATTTCATTCACAAGTAAGCATGCTGATATATATGGCCTAAGGGATCAAATATAATGTATTCAGACCTTTTGCAGGGAAGGGAGATGGAGAATATTCAAATTAAGTGATACAGCCCTTCCCAGTGTTGCCATAGGAAGTGTTGCTACACTTTAATGAGTTGGGGTGAGATAAATTCAAAATTCCGAACACAAAAACTGACCCAGTACTTGAAAGAAACTTGAAAGATGCCAATTAAGTTGTATGTGTTTTTTGCAGAATTACTGTTCATCAGCATATTATGTTGGTATTTATGTGTCTGGAGAGTCAGGAATTGTTTCAGACGGTGCATCCCACGTCTACTGACTCTGTGACTCTGAGATTCAATTAGTCTGAGGCTACATCAGAGGCACAGACAGACTTAAAGGTCAATTCTTACTCATAGGTCATTCTCATAATTTATTAATACATACCACAGAGCAAAAGTATTTCTGCTAACATATATATAACAGGAGAAGAGCAAATACATTGGGAGTCGGAGGAGCATGGATACCCCGGCAGATTCACCCACCTGGGCCAGCACCCATACCCGCCACCCAAAAAAAAAAGATTTCTTCAGGGCGCTGAGTATATTTAGCTAAACCCCTAATCCTGTATACTACTGACCATCTTAAGGTTAGAAGTGAGGATACACCACAGTATTCTCCCATAGTCATACATGCCTCATCCCCGGCACGTCTGGCCAGGCTAAACTTGGCTTTGTCTGCTTAAGTGTGTGTTACGAGGTCAGCCGGCCCCACAGACAGGCTGCTCTATTTTACTTGATTTACAATGGGGCTTTAGCTATTTAAATAACATCTGATGAATTCACCTCTGCATTAAACAGACATAGTCCAAATCAGTCCTTAGTCCACATGCAGGAGCTGTTTTAACTTACTAGGGAAAACACTGTACACATATTCGTTGACTAATGTCCATGCATTATCCCAGAAATTAGGTCAATCTGGACATCTGGACATATCTGGATCATTATAGGATAGAGATCAAATATTGATATATAACATAAGACAAATATACTGGTAGTGCAGTTGGTTTGTTTTGGTTCTTACCGCATGCCACACATAGTAAAAAACATCCAGTAACATCCACTGCATCTGCTTTGGACGTCTCAATAAATTTTATTAAGGCTCTTGTGATATGTAAGTTTGATCCGGTGTTACTCAAACTGCATATAATATGATCAGTTTGAGCTATGATTTGTACTTAATTTCTAAATAGATTATATTAGAAACTATGCCTACAAACCATCATCATAATTTTTTTAACCAGCTTTAAGTTGCTTTTACTATCCAGTTACTTGTTCAGTGATCACCTTGAGACATTGTTCTGTTGCCTGGATCATCTGTAGAACCACAAATTTGTGGATGAGCACCTGTATGAGCAGAACTGCCTAGAGGGGGCGCTCCAGAGCTACCCGTCCCGCAGCCCTTCCCTCTCCAGTTCCGGCAGCCTGACGGGAACCTGTTGCCCCCGCCGCACACGGAAGAGCTCCCACCTGCCCAATTCCAGCGCACCACCTGGACCTCTGTGCGGCCTGCAGGAGCTGAGTGCTGTCCACATTCAGCATAGCGACCGACCGCCGCTCGGCACGAGGTTGGCCTGCTCCCCTGCCTGCATATTGTGCTAATTATGGTGTTGCGGAGTTTAGCAGGTGATTTTGTTAAAAGCTGGTTTGATAGTCGAAGCAGTGGTGCGGTGGCTCAGCAGATGGCGCTATGGTTTCAGGGTCAAGGGTTCAGTTCCTCCCCTCTATAGGCCTGAAATTTGTATGTTCTGACCAGGTTCATGCAGAATTCATCTGGGTTTCCTCTTGCAGTCTAATAATATGCAGCAATGTGAACTGGTATCTCTAAATCAGTGTTTCCCAATATGGTCCTCAGGGACCCGCAGACAGACACAAATGTGGCCTGTCGGGCAGGAACCTCGGAGGGAACAAAAACAAGGAACCGACTGTGGGGCCCCGAAAACCGGATTGGGAAACACTGCTCTTAATAGCCCTTAGCGTGTGAGTGCACCATGCAATGGACTGGCCTTGTTCAGGATGTCACCTATACTGTGCCCTGTGTTTCTGGGATAGGCTCCTGAGGTGGGCTGCTTGTAGGCAAAAGAAGGTAGGCAGGGATTCAGATCTCACTGCTTCCATGAAACTGAAAACGGAAGTCAAAGGAGTCCATACCTCCAATTATGGAGGGTGTAATTTTGGACGTGACCACTAGATCGTGCTAACTGAAATCAGAGGAACGAATCAACCACATGTGCAATGGGATTCATTGTTATTGCATATAGGGCACATTTCCTTTGTGCGCATGTAGCTACCCTACATCACAGGGCTGCCAACTTTGGTCAGCTGGCTGGTTTTGAGATTTTCAATTTGAGAGAAGTCTCCACACACATTTGTATGCAAGAGTTTTATTAAGTAGTAAAAAGTCTGTAGGGTTCGCAAATTACCAAATAGTTTTGATTAAACTAGGTTTATAATGGAATGATATAGATTTTCCGTAAGATTTCTTGCGTGAGCGCCACGCCTTGACATCATCACCTAAATGACTCTAAGCAATATTTAGAGTCATTTAGATAATGATATTATAATTTGTTTTTAAACCAGTTCCATGACACTGCACACAAAGCTGTCCTCCATAAAGTGTCCGTGGTCCTCTGCAAGACTAGTGTTAGTCGCAAGCCTTAAATTGTGTTTTAATAAACAGCACTGCGGTTTTTCCTTTCACCAGCCGTTCCAGTCTGAACCTGATGCCCGAAGAATTGCATTGCAAGACTAATTGCAAGAGCAGCCAGATCACTGCAGCGATCATTAGCATCCCGACGCCTCCGGGCACCACCCCAGACGGAGACGGGCATACGCCGTCAAGCCCCAGCACCCAGACCACTGTCAGCTCGAACGTTGTCAAGGTGTCTGCCCTGTGATTGGCCACCGCGTACACCCTCTGAAAGGCCCCAAGGATCAGCAGGGGGGTCCCGAGAGGAAATTGCAGGCAGTGACAGTATCTGTGAGGGCTGCCCCCTCCTTCCTGGTATATATGCTGACAGAGCCTGTCAATTACAAGACGGATGGCCTTCAGTACGGTCTGAAGAGAGGGAGAGAGAATAAGAAAAGGCTGGAACTGTCTGATTTCTAGACATATTAGTGTTTTTGAATGGACCACATGCATTCCATGAGAAGGATTGGACGAGGAAAGTCATGTGACACTGTGCTCTAATACTTTTACATTTCTTTTGGACTGTAGGGGTTTATAAGAAACTATAACAAGAGGCAGACACAAAGAAAAAAATATTTTAAAAAAGAAGAAGCAAGTAAATATTACCTTTTTCTGAGTTTATTTTCCTTTTTTTTTTGTTTTGTCTGGTTTAGTCAATATATTTACCTTGCTAAAATGTATATCTTAAACCTTAAATATTTTTATGTATTTATTTATTTTGTTTTAGAGAAATGACAAAAAAGGATTATAAAAACAAGGTAGGTGTGTCTGTAACAGGTGTTTAGTGGGTTTTTATTTTTCTGTATGTGCGTGTGCGCGTGTGTGTGTGTCTGTGTGAAAGAGGTGTGTTCTTCAGTTTATCCAATGTGAAACTCACACAGGCTTGCACACCAGTGAGCAGCCACCCGAGGCGAGTCTCTGAACACAATTATGTCCAGAAAATTCATCTTTTTAAACATGAGGTGTTTCATTAGGTTCCCTCTCTTGCTTTCACTGGCAGCTGCCAGGCTTGTTCCGTGACCTGACATCTTAACTTCAGCTCTGTTCGTAGTACTATTTAGACATTAATAAAATATATAAAGTTTGAGCAGAAAACAAAAAAAAAAAAAAACTTAAGAATGTAGCTGATGAAAGCACAAGCAGACTCTGTGACGTGGATGTGTTCTGACTGACCTTAGCAATGGGTTCATTGTGACTAGCGCTGACAGAACATTTTGTGGAATTGGCCATCATATGGCAAACCAGTGAGCCTGCCCCATCATGCTGATGGAGGATAGAAGTACTGGTAGTCAAACAGTAGGTGTTTTTCTAGCTCATCAGGAATTTTTAAAAATTGATGTGTAAGTGTGTGCTCCACATAGAACCTTGGTGTTTCTACTTTTTGCTGCCTTCAGTGTTCTCCAGATCTTCTTAATCTTAGTTTTCTTATAGGTAACAGGGCTTATTTGCTGCCAATGGCCTTGACCCACCCAACCCCACTGCCTGGCTGAGATTCTACAGATCTCTCTCCATCCTCCATTTTGAGCTTGCTTTATGTATGCACTCTACATCTATTTGACCACTACTGATAAGATGAAACAGACCAATAGACGTATTCTTTTTCTTCGTCCCCATGAGGTGGGTAAATATTTGGCATCAAGTACTCCTTTTGCAGGTCTGCAAAGTATCTCTTGTGTGAGCTGTTGTCTCGGTTGTAATATGCCTGTTTGAATCTATCATCATGTCCGAATGTGGTACCTGCAATTATGCTGGAGCTTCAGGTAAAAAAGCCCCAATGAGCCATTCAGAGGCAGCCCTGAATGTTATATAAAGTGTTTATCATCAAAGTTATGTGACTTTTAGCAGGCAGGAAGAGGAAAATCCCCTATATGTCCATAATATACATGCAGAATAATGCCCCATCACTAAACAACTGACAACAGACACAGGTCATGACTGATGATATTTTGATTCGCTAGTAGCTCCAAAAAACACTCAGTGATAACAGCATTTGGCTCTAGATTTACTGTGAAAGGTCATGTGTCTCAGACATTGGTTTGGCTCTGGGAGTCAGTTTAATCGTGGTTACCAGGTTACCATGGTTTCCCACTCCCTATAGGAGGTTCTTAACAGTGGTACCTTCTCTCCTTCCTGAAGGCAGTTGACCGACAGCACCTCCCAGTGCATACACTACCGGGGCTTTGTGTCTAACATCCCAGAACACTCACAGAACCTCCTTTCATGTAGGGCCCAAGCGATATGAAAAGTTTGTCTCTGACACCAATACTGATTTTAAGGAGCTAAAAATTCTGTTAACCGAACATGAACTCTCACAATGTTGAACTCTCAAACAAGAACACTTTTAAAATACATTGTTCTACTTAACAAAAGCACTTTAAAATGAACTGTATTCACACACAAAAGAAATCACTTGCGGTCCTAAAGTTCTTGTGTGGTATAATACAATATTTCTATTCCAATTACTAACATCTGTCTTATGTAGGACTTTGTATAAGAAGTCTTTTTGGCTTTTTCTGAATTTAGTTGCTTCTGTAATGGGTTGGCGCCCCATTCCAGATTGTTTCCTGCATTGCGCCTGTAGTTTTCAGGATAGGCTCTGGACTCCCGTGACCCTGCATAGGACAAGCAGATACGGAAAATGGATGGATAGATGGATGGATGTAAGTTGGATGCGTTAATTCCCCTCCAGACAGAAGGACGTAGACTCCCTTTGCTTGTCAAGTTTTTGGTCCCTGTTTTTGGGTAAGTTTAAGAGTTAAGTGTAGGGTATTGTCTCCCCCCGGCAAAATCTACATCCGGCACTGGGTGTCCTCATCTCATGTCTGTTATGCCTGTAAATAAAACTCACAGTAAAAGGATTTCCCATGGTGTGTACCACATATAACTGGTCACACACTATCCCAGTTCAGTCCTAGGTGTAACACTTAGAAATAAGGCTAAGGGTGGTGAGGTGTAATGAGGTGCATATATACTCAACATTTTCTCCAATGAGAGAGCTCCTTTCTTCATCATAAACGCTACTGGTGTTTATCAGCTGGTTTTCCGCCAATGCTGATAAAATTTTGTCCTGATATACTTCGCCTGAGCCCTACTATTAGACAGGGTTTTTCCTAAGAATCCACCACTTGAGTTGGTCATGATCCTGTGCCAAAATCTGGCTTTTTCACTTCTTGGACCAAGTGATGAGGTGAGATATACAAAGATTTTTGTAACAGATTACCGGCCACAAGTAAAGTTAATGTGATTTTATCAGGTAGAGTGAATAGACTTGAAATGAGGTGACATTGGGGTACATGTCCTGACGATGGTTGTTGGGCAACAGGTTTGAAGTAAATTTGTCAAAATTGTTCCGTTTCATCAATTGTGTTTTTATGAAAGGATAAAATGTAGGTCTGTAGGTCGTCTTTCCCTCTCCTCATCTCTTTCCTTTTTAATTCTCCCTAACTGCTGTGCATATCTTGTCAATTGTTATATATCATTTATGACTTTGTCTTGTGTCACAACTGTGAAGCGCCTGATAAAGATCTATATCTGCCACTAATCTCCACCTTTGGAAGTTGTTCTTCAAGCATCTTCAGTTCGCTTACAGAGTTTAGTTTGCCTTTTTGCTGCATGCGTTTAATGGTACACCTCTGGGGCAACAGCATTTAAGAGGGTCACTCATTGCAATGTGATTCACTTTTTTCCTGCTTTTATTGATTTACGAACTTCCGAAAACCAGTGTCAAAAAAAGTTTCACTCTTACACAGTTTCTTCAGGCCATCTCCATTGCTTTCAGCCCAAACAGACTCACTTCCAGCTGTTTGACAGTACAGATCAATAGAATGGGCTTACGATCATTAATCAGAGATGGCGGAGGAATGATCATGTTCTACAACATGCTGCTGGACATGCACGTACCTAGAGTGGACAAAATAATGGCCACAGAGCATGAAAATTATTTTTTAGGAAATCACTGTCGCAAAGGCAGATACACGAGTGAGTGATACTAACTTCAGTGCCAATTAGCTCTCTGTCTAAATGAGGAAATAGGCCCTGATACACAGGTCTGCAAAGCAACCTGAAGCCTAAGAGCGGGTGCCAGAATTGCAGGTGCATTGCTAACAAAAAGTACAGGCTGGAACTCGTCAAAAGGTGTAGATGGACTCTTAAAACAGTAGCTGCTAAACACTGCGCTCTTGCCTTTGGCGGTAAACAGATGCACAGGGAAAAGATGGGAGGACAGAACACGGACCTGGGAATTGATTTTACACAATGGAGGGGTAAAATGAGAAATCGACATTGAACTTTGACTAAGAAATACATTACACGAAATTACTGTCTAGTTTACGTTAGTGTAAAAATGTCAGGACTACAGGGCTGTAAGAGAAATTAAAAAATCATTTTATGACATTAATAACTGGCAAGAGGTGAATGTATTTACCACCTGGCAACAACCAAACCCCAATATGTCCATCTACGGAAGATGGACGAAGTGGCCTCAAACTCAGCCCAAATCAATCAATACCTCTATGACCCAATCGCAACTACATAATGACCTTCCGGGGGCTGGTGTTTGTAATCAGTGCTGATGTTTGGAAACTGCTCATATCCAAGAGCAAAGGACAGTGGTGATTGCTATCTGTATGGCATCAATGCAAGGATCACAGAAACAGGGCCACTGCTCAATGAAAAAAATACATTATGGTGCAAATACACATCCCTCAATGTTCACAAATTCCGAGATGAGTACACTAGCCTGCATACTGCAAAAGAAAATGTACAGTGACTTTCATGAAGCCTAACCTGCTCCATGCCTCCCTAATCACCAATCTCCCTAATTATTGCAGTGCCTTTTGACAAGTGGCTACAGAAAATGCATGAATAGGTGGATGTATGAATGGACATGCAGGGGTGGCATTGTGGATAGTAATGATGCCTCACCCCTTATGGTTTGGTATTTTAAATCTTACCCCTCCACTGTGTATATAGAGTCTGCATTTTCTTTATGTGCCACATTAGATTCCTCCAGGGTCTCCAGTTACCCCCTCCACAGTCCAAAGACATGTAGTTAGGCTAACAGGCATCTCTAAATTGCGCGTGACTGCGTACATGTACGTGTTTGCAGAAGACTGTCATTCCAGCCAGGGTTAACCCAGCGTTGTGCCCTGTGCTGCCTGGAAAAGGCTCCACATCACTTTGACGCCATTTTGGAGAAGCAATTAGAAGATGGATGGATATTACACCGACATGCAAATACACAAAACTGAAACATTTAAATTCTAGTGCTGATGCAGGAACAGGTGCTTACTCGTACCTCCATTTGAAGTTCAGCGAACCATTCAATCTGTATGGTGATGTAAGTGGTAACACCTGCCTTAGGATAACATCCATGTCACACAGCCATACAGCAAAACAGGAAGCACCAGGACTCTAAAGACATGGACCTTCGTCCTCTTCCAAAGATATCAGGAGCACCACACACACCTTTCCAGTGATCTTATGACTCCCCATGCTCACCTGAGACATGAATGTCGATGCCCAGGTAAGTGAACCTCTCGACAGTGTAGACTCTCCCAGCAAACAGGTACACTGCTGACAGCTGTGCCTAAAAGGTCATTAAAGGCCTGGACACTTGCAATCCAGACACTCAGACTCCTCACTCTCTTTCACTCCACCAACCAGAGCCTCCATCGACTCTGCGAAGGTCACAGCATCGTCGCTGAAATCAAGATCAGTAAATATTTCCTCACCAACCGAAGCCCCAAGGCTACTGGACCCCATAACCCATAACTTTGTTCCATGCAAGCATTGAACAAAGCTGGACACTCCACATAGCACTCAGAGTACCAGTGTACCGGCCAGCCGTGACGTCCAGCAACTTCGGGGGCATCCCGCGAAGTTTCAGGATGTCCCACAGGGCGACTCGATCAATCAACACTTTATGAAAATTAACATAAGCTGTAAAGAAACTATGCTGATATTCGTGCTTGCACAGTACCAGGATGTGGTCGATGGTAGTCTTCTTAGTCATAAATCCAGACTGCTCCGGTCGCTGGTAGACAAGCAAGTGAACACATATCCTATTAAGGATAACCCAAACAAGGCCCATACCTGGCACTAAGAGCAAAGGTATCCCCCTGTAATAGCGATCACCCTTCTCTTTCCAGATAGGAATAACAAGTCCCGTTTTCCAGTGAGTTGGGAAGATGCCCTTCTAAATGGAAGCAAAGATTGCCTGCAATGCCAGGAGGACAGCCTTACTACCAGCCTGGAGAGTTCACCCCAGATACCACAGATCCCTGGGCCATCTCTGGCTCCGCCTGATTTACCACCCATGTAGAGTGTCAATAGTTCACAGCTGATCAGTGGGTCAGCCTTAAGAACTGTGGACCCAGAGGTGTCCAGGAGGATTAGCTTTAAACAGCTGCTCAAAGTAGACAGCCCAGTAGTCACAAAGTGTCATCCTTAAGGACCGTTCCATCACTTGCCCTAACTGCTACTCTCGGATGTGTGTAATGCTTCGATTCCTCTGTAAGCAGGATGTAGGTCGCTAGACCACAGATGTCAAAGATTTCTCTGACAAACGCTTCCTTGTCAACCCCCAGAGCCCTCACAGCTGTCCTTTGCAGCTCCTGGTACAACCTGGAATTGCCACCAAGCTGTGTACTGTGATTCCTCTCAATAATATACAGGGTGTCCTGTGAGATGAAACACCTCTTTCTGGGAACACTGGCAACACTAACACAACCGTCGGCAACCTTAAGGGTCTTATCACGGAAGGTCTCCCACATCACATTCGAGTCAGCAGCCGCACCCAAGTCTGCTAGTTCTTCACCCAAACTGTGTGCAAACTCATCAGAAACAGCTTGATCATTTTCCTAGTAGGTGGTGACTTACTGAAGTGGAATCTTCAGAGTAGCAACAACAAATCTGTGGTCCAAATTCACAAAAAGGGCACTTCTGTAGACTCTGCGATACTGCAGGAGCCTCTAGCGTTTGGCCACAAGTATGTGGTTGATCTCCCTTGCTGCACCACCAGTATTGGAGTACCAAGTTCAATGGTACAGCTCAGGGTGCTGGTACCAAGATCCAGCAACCCGCAGCCCTTAACCTTTTGCAAAGTCAAGGAACATAGAGCCACTTTCACCCCAGTTGCCTGCCAGTTCTATCGGTACCAGTGGTTGCATTCAAGTCACCCATCACCAGAGGAGTGTCACCTCGTAGGCACCCATCAATCACCAAGCAGAGTTGTGAGTAAAATGTTTCCCTTGTCAAGACATCACTTACCGCATTTGGAGCTTACACTGAGACAACAAACAAGACACCCAGAGTCTCATAATACGCTCTTGAAAGGAGTGATGTCGGACATCATCGGGAGGAGCCCATCCACCACAGCAACAACTCTTCCCTGAGTGTGGCAGCCATCAGAGCAACCAGACCAATTATAGATGTACCCACCTACAGAGACCTGGCCACTCACCGTTCTGCATACCTCAGAGAGTGCTGCCACTGAAATTCAAAGTTTATGAAGTGCCCCAACAGCAGGGGAAGATGGTAATCTTGCCAAAGAGACAAGATGTTCCACCTGCCCACCCAGATGGGCCACCTCAAGTTGGGACCCAAGTACCTCAGCACCTCGCCAGCTCTGATTCACAGCAGGCTTGCCCCTATTGGCTCTTCCGGGGATGAGGTTCCCAAGGGCTTCCCCCCATCCCCTGCAAAATGCGTGCAGCCTTTCTAAAGGTTGCAGCACATCTACTTCCGAGGAGAGCAGAAAGTTCTCCTGTGAGCCTAATCAAAGCTGAGTTTTATGGTGGCTGGAGTGCCAATCCAACCACCAACCCCCAAATTTTTTCCTTGTAAGTTGGAGGACCGTGAAGGGCCGGGTGGAGTTTAACATGCCCAGGACAATCATTTGCAATATAACTATTATTGTGTTGCTTGAGTGCCATCTAATTATGTCTTGCTCCTTGTGCTTCCAAGCTCACCTGTACTAGATAAATAGTTATGCTTAATATGGATAGTAGGACAAAAAAATTGCAATATAAATATTATTACCTGCAATCCCTGTTATCTAATAATCATATCAAGTTACCAAATTTGTACTGAATATTCAGTTTAACCAATTTGTTCCAATAGTTACAAAAGCCACTACACTACTTCTAAAAACAAATATGGTTATTTGTCTGTTTGGAGCAGATGATAACACACAATACAAGCCAAATCCTCTGCATATTCTATCTTGGCCTAGAAGTTATAATGAATTCTGGGGGCTTAAAAGATTAATGCTGCATAGTGTCCAAAGCCTAAATTGACTGGTTTTCCCCTCATGCTTTCACGCGTTGCTATCAATTTCTATGGCATCAATGCAGTGAGTTAATTATTTTGTCACTTTTAAATTTAATACTCTGTCTTAGTAAAAGTATTTGATAAACATTAATTGTTTGATTATTTATTAAAGCCATTTCATTAGAGGAGATGGGCAACCCCAAAATTTTCCACAGGGTGTGCTGATGTAAGTATTTGATCTGCTGCCTCATCCCTACCGCGCTCCCCCTCCTCTCGCCTCAACGCTGCTCGCT
>JAODKM010000099.1:8066372-8077066 GCA_026780845.1 Petrocephalus sullivani | reverse complement strand
TGTCTTTGCTGACCTGGTCGGCAACTGGCTGGACCTGCCGGAGCTGGACAAGCGGGCACTGGCTGAAAGTCAGGAAGCGGCGCTCAGCCGCTCTCAGGAGATCTTCCCTCGATTCTCCCTCAGTACTGTCTTCAAGAAGTTCTTGCGCAGTGTGAGACCTGACAAAGACAAGCTATTGAAAGAGAAACCTGGCTGGATGCCCCTGGATGACCCTGAGGCAGAACTTTTCAAGAGACCCAAGAAAGTCAATAAGACCAAGGGGACATTCTATCTTCCATTTCGCTCGAGTTCCTCTGGACAGCAGGGGAGGTTGGAGGGGAGGAGCCAGACAACAGCAATGCACACTAATGGTAGGCAGCCAGAAATTGCAGGTCAGGTACAGCCTGGGTTTGATTACAGCACAGTTGTCTGGGTCTGATGACGTCCCATGGTTTACTGTCTGAGGGCCATACTTCTATAATTGTTTGCACAATTCACATAGACCTGCCATCTATGACAATGCATGATTTGCTCTAATAACAAAATTTGCAGATGCCCTCCTTGAAGAGATTTGCAGTTCATGGACAATATTGGGGAGTGCCAGTTAACTGCCAGTTAATTTAAGTGATTTTCCTATTTTTCATTAGTCTAATATTCACATTGAATATTCATCACCACCCCCACCTTACTTTTGGCAGTCATTCACTCACCACTTTCCATGGCACCTATCATTCTGCCAGTAGTGTAGAATTCATGTCCCTGGCCTTGCATGATCTAACATGGAACTGTTGGCACTGCCATTGTCATCTTCCCATTTTGTATGGACCAATGTATGGATTGTGTAGCAGTTGGGTATACAACCTGTTATGCATATGGTTATTATTAGGGTTACTATTAGGGTATAATCATGATATATTCATGGGAATTGTAGTTCATCACTTAGGTGATGAGAGCCCCATAACGTTGTTCATCACACTCTGTTACCCACAAAGACAGGCTGTCTTATATACTATTATAAGAGCTTACTTTTCACAGCAGCTCTTCTGGAGCATGTCATAATGCACAACATGAAAGTGTATCAGTGTGACATCTAGGTGATAGCAGGATGAGGTTTTGGCATTCTCGAGTCATGTAAAGTTCAGGTCCAGAAAGCAAAAATCCAAACCAAGATTTTGTTTCAGCTAACCAGCTGAGTAATCTGATGTTACTCTTTGTTACTCTTTATACTTGCTGGACACAAACACTCAAACATCACTTTGCTCGGTCTTATCAAGCTTTAAATGAAGTGCTGTTATACCACGGCTATAATAATAATAATGATAATGTTCAAGGCGGTATTATGTAATTTGTAACATATTTGGTTACATATTTGACTTAGCAGTCCCTTTGAAATATTAGGCTAAAAATCCCAGAGAAAATGAAACTGATGGTTTCTTTTCTTTTACTAATGCAATTGTAAATTTTCACCTTTCCTTTGGATTTCAAATAGGCCATGGGTGCTTAATTCCACTTTGTATTGTACAAATAAATAAATACAAATAAAATAAAAGGGTAATCAATAGAAGCCACTGATCAGCATATTTTTTTCTACATCATTTGCATTGCATGTGCTACATGGGAGGGTGAAAACGGGAGGCAGTTTTCTAAAGATCTGTGTAAGCATACAGGTTTCTCTATCTAATAAATGCTTGTGAAAATCTATGGTTTGAATATGCTTCCTTGTTGACATGTAAAACTTATGCACATTCTTTGTATCTGAAAACTTCATTCCACTTGAAATAAATTCTGAAAGTGAAACTAAAAGCTTATTTGTGTTGTTTCTTTTTCATTCCTGTTACTAGTGCTCCCCACATATACATATATATATATATATATAATATGTGTATATATACAGTGCCGTGATATTTTTATGCATATTTGTCACAATTACATGTTTTAGATCATCAAACAAATTTTAATATTTAATAAACCTGTCTGACAATGTGAAGTAGGCTAAAGGATCTCAAAGAGCAACACATCATGCCATGATCTAAAGAAACTCGAGAACAGACGAGGGAGAACAGGGGGCAAATTCTTTTTCACAGCACTGTATGTATGTGTGTGTGTGTGTGTGTATGTGTATATTGCTGCTGCTTCTTCCTGCCTTGCTTCCTTGCTATACAGGACTTAAGTCCTGCTTCTAGGAGCGTGTTACAAACTGTTCTAGCAGTGTACTTAATGCCATTTAATGTTTCCCATTTTTCTGAAGGTCACTAGATGTCATCCTCCAATTCATGAGGCACTGTTAGATAGGTTGACAGTAACCACTGTTGCCAGAGTCTCCTGCTTCACATTGTTCTTGTGTACTTGTGTCTCAGAAATTTTGAGCTTGGAAGCAGCCTGCTGCTCAGTGTAGCCTTCTTGCAGCAGAACCAGGACTAAACCAGCATGTCAAAATTCTAATTTTTAAACAAATATAGAGTGATTTGTTTGTTTTTTCCAGAGCTGTGTATAAATGCATGTACACACACAGACATATACCAGGCATATACCTGAGTTACCTCACACTGTCTAGGCAGATTTGGAAAGTGCTCCAGACAGCTACCACAACTGTCAAAACATTTACTTAATCTGAAAACTCTACATTATAGCAACAAAACCCACCCTGCCAATCAAAACAATAAATCCAAGTACATACAGAACATACCCAGGTCAACAGAATGGCAAGCAAGAGTGAATAGACATATCACTAAATGCAGTGGATGCAGTATAGTACAGATCACTACTGTCAAACCAAGGCACTCATTTCAGGAAATCAAGAGATTATGTAATAACCTAAATTCAAAGAATTTTTGCTTCATTGCTTTTAATCAATCGACTGCCTGATATCAGGCCACATGTTCTCATTGTCACAGACAATACTATCCCTATTAATGCAGGGAATACCTCTGGACATCCCTCTAATCCCTCTGGATACCTCTGGCAGTCTGAGGCTGTGATTGCTCTACATGTCTCAGCTGTGTTTTCCAACGGTAGAATTTGATCATAAGGAAGAGGGTCATATACCTTTCCTCTCCAGGCAGAAGAAATTCTTCACTAGGACTGAGGAATAGAGAGTACAGAGGAATGCTTGGATGAGCCCTAAAACTATCCCGCACTGCAGATGAGTGATGGAGAGGAATATTATCCAATATGTCCAGATACATGCAACATGGGTCATTGACTCTGTAGCTTGTGTTCCTCTCAGAGGTTATCTGTAGAGATCATCAAGGAATGAACAAAGTATGGAAGAGCTATACGGCCTAACTATTGGGATGTATGTGGCAGCACCAATGCTTGTACTTCTTGTACTTCTAATGCTTGTACACTGCTGACTTGATCTGTAATACGTGAAATACAGTCGTACTTATGTCCCATACGAGCCTTAATAAAATTTATTGAGAGACGTCAGAAGCAGATGTAGTGGACGTTAGCGTACGTATTTTACCACGCATGCACCAGGTGGCAAGAACCATTATAAGCTGATGGTGTTGCGACTGTAGAGGTTTAGTTAAATGTGTGTGACATCGCACCTTATGTTACACAGTATCTTTAACCTCTTCCCTATAATGATTAAGAAACGTCAAGATTGACTGATGTCCTCTCTTACTGTCGATGGATACCTGTATATCTATTATATTAGATATAAAAGGATCTTCTTTCTGGGGAAAGAAAGCCTATTTCTATTCTGTCTATTCTGGGAAATTAACTAAAGAGACCTATTCCATTAATGTTTCCTTTCATTTTACAGTGAATTATAAAATGGGAAAAAAATTGCAGGGTTCCGGCGTGTTTTAGGTGTGGACCCAGGTTCGGGACAGCTGGCGACTTCCAGAAAGCAGTGTGGGCCCAAATTGCAACCAGGTGATTGGGTCTTGGTGCGAGACCTGCGGAGGAAAAGATGGAATACACCCAGATTGAGAGAACCTCGCCAGGTCCTGTTGGGGACTCCCTATGCAGTGAAGGTGGAAGGAATCGACGCATGGGTTCACCAGACCCACTGCAAGCACGCACCCAACCCTGGTGGGACCTTAATCGGTGGCTTCCTGCGGCGCCTCAAATGTGCTGGCGATTCACGATAAGCCTGACTATTGTATGTTTTGCGTCCCTAGCAAGTGAATTCTACTATAAGAATGATGACACTAGGAACATTGTTGAGCCGACCATTTGTGTCCAAGCAGACCATAGGAACCATGGGGGGCAGGGCGAACCAGTGCTCTGGGAAAGGAGGGAGGCATCTCACCCCAGTACCCCACAGGTGGCAGGTCCGCCACTAAATTTGGTGGGACAGTTAGCCGTGG
This sequence comes from Petrocephalus sullivani, assembly GCA_026780845.1. Classification (NCBI taxonomy): domain Eukaryota; kingdom Metazoa; phylum Chordata; class Actinopteri; order Osteoglossiformes; family Mormyridae; genus Petrocephalus; species Petrocephalus sullivani. The sequence continues at coordinate 8,072,768 of JAODKM010000099.1, read as the reverse complement.
CCTTGACGGCAGAGCTGAATGTACCATACAGTACCATACGTTTCACAGGAGCTGCGGCAGATTAACATCACATGTGCAGATACCCTTGGGATCCTGACTGGCCTCCTGCTGGGGAACCTTAATGATACCTGTAGGAGTGGACAGGGGATTCAGACTGGGGGGCTAGCGGAAGATATAGCCTGGAGAAGGGTTCGGAAGACACTGTTGAGGGAGAAAACTGGTCAGAATGTGTTTGTCTGGCTCATGGCAGTTGAGAGAGGCTCTAGAGGTGGCAATGCAGTGATTAATCTGACTGTGGGTTGAGATCTCGTGGAGGGTAGATGAATGGTCACGGATCTATAGGACAAACCGGGCTATGATGCCGGAGATATCACAGTCACGGCCTTGCATTGCCACAGGACCCTCGATAGGTGTGCATATCATGGAACACCCCCACCCTGTCCGGAAGCCGGGCGGACTATTGGTGTCTCCAGTGCTCTTCCTGACCCACCATTTACCATGTTATCTCCTGACAAGGTCACATGTTTTGGGCCAGGGGAAGCTTCAGGGCACTCGGGGGGTGCACTCTATGACCTTGTTGTTCCCTGGAGTTCAGACCGGCCTTTACGGGACCACCTAGATCTGTGTTTGTGTGCGGGGTTTGGGGTTACACTGTTATCCCTGCTAAATGGCCGCATAGGTGTTACCTGGCCCATATGGTCCCGCCTATGTCCCTCTCGGTGAAGAGTCACGATTCGGGGAGATCCCGGGCTGAAAGAGCTCTAAGCAAAACCAAGCAGTGACTTGGAGTATTTGTCCCAGGTCTGGGGGTATCTGATTTACAGACGGAAGTGGCTGCTCTGGGGAGTGCTGTAGAGTTCGCTGACCATCAAAGGAGTACAGGACGAGGTGAATTGGCACTACAGAATAGCAGGGCATTGGATTTGCTGCTAGCTGAGAAGGATGGGGTCTGTGCAATTGCTGGCAGGGAATGTTGCACATATATCCCAGATGCTTCGCGATCAGTGGCTGATCTGGAGGATGTAGTACGTTCTCAGATGGATGAGATACACAGGGAACACGTTTGTTTGGACATGACTAGGATGGATGGGTTTCTTCATTATTACCCGGAATAGCCAGAATGTTTAGGCCTCTTATTTTTAGTACAGTCTTCTTACATATTTTTTCCCGTTGATCCTAAAGTTGATTGTAATCTAAAAACAAATTTTCTTTTTATACCCACTTGCCAAAGGTGCCCCAAACTGCGATGAGGTCAGTTGGCAGGGGAAGGCGGAGAGCCTGCCTGATGGGATCAGAGCAGACAGGCCCCCAACGACACCATATCGAGCCTCCGCAGGCCTGCTGGCGAGACTGAAACTCAGGGGAAGTCACAGAGCATCAGCCACCGCTTGGCCTGATTAGTGTAGTCATGCTCTGCTAATTAAAGACTACCAATGAAGCATTAAAATAGCAACTATTAACTATGAGGCACCACTTTTTGGGTTTGTTAGTTGAGCATGAATGTTAATACATCCACTTATCCCTCTTCTAAACACACATCCAGTACAGGCTCCCCACCATCTTATTACTTAGTAAAACTGACTATGATCTGAGTCACACATATGGTTTTCTTAGGTTGCGACGTTCTGATAAAATTCTGTGGGTAATGATTTGTTTGTTTATTCGCTAAAATGACGACCTCGTACACAGACCCATTGTCTGGTTACAAAATACACAGCCCATGAATGGGCTGTTCACATGGTTTCATGGTAACAGATGAAAATAAATAGAAGCTCGTTTCTTGCTGAGTTGTTCCTACTTGTCCCCCTTGTCCTCCTTCATGATACCGCCTGTCAGACTCTTACATAATAACACGGCAATCTAGTAGGAACCAACTCTTTCAGCTATAGCATTAATACACTTCTCAAAGGAAGTACATTATCCAAAGCATTAATAACACAAAAGATGTTTTTCTCTTAGGAATGTGAAACTGAATCTAAGGAAGATACATCTCTATTGTGTCTGAAACAGTCTATTGGTTTTAAAATGACACTGCAGACATTATGAAACCATTTTGCTTTGTTAAAGCCTCCTTTTTTACTTATATTGCTGGGCTAAGTGCAAACACAACACCCTTTTCAGGAAAAGCTTTTAAATTGACTCTACACTTGGGGTGGATTCTAATATGATGAGCCCTATTGTCCTTCTTTCTTGTTTTTCTTGCTTCTCTTGCCTTTCAGAATCCATTCCCTCTGAAATAGTTTTGGATAGGTGCCATTTTAATACTGCAGTGGTGGCCTAATGGTTAGGGGAGCACACTTGTTTCTATTGTATTGTATTGAATTCAAAACCCTTCTGTTAACGTTCAAGGCTATTCACAACCTGGCACCTCTGTACCTGCATGATCTCCTTCACACTCCCGCACCTTCAGATCATCCCGCACCTTCAGATCATCTTCTTCTATGCACCTGGCTGTTCCCTCTGCCCATCTTACCACCATGGGGTACAGGGCCTTCAGTCGCTCTGCTCCACAGCTCTGGAACTCACTCCCACCTGATATCAGAAACATCAACTCACTTTCACTTTTTAAATCTGCCCTCAAATCCCATCTTTTCAAATTAGCATTTTCTCTCTAATGTTCTATTTATTTATTTAGTTTTCATTATTATTACAATTATTTTTATGAAACTCACTTTATTGTATGTTCTCTATATTTTATGGTTCTATGCTTTATTGTACGGTGTCCTTGGGTGCTAGAAAGGCTCCTTTTTATATAAAATGTATTATTATTATTATTATTATTACTTGTAAAAGGTTGCTGGTTTGACTCCCAGACCAGCCAGGTACCAGTGAGGTACCCTGAAGCACTTGTCCCCAGGTGCTGAATTAGTAGCCCACCGCTATGTCGCAAGGTCACATATGGGTTAGATGCAGAGGACACATTTCATTGTTGTGCTGTGGTGTGTCAACAATGACCATTTCACTATTCACTACATTAAAAGCCTGGCCTTTGAAATGCTCAGAACTTACGACAATTCACTGCACGATTTAATTGCATTTTCTATTAGAGTTCCTCTACTGTTGAGAATTGTTAAATTAATGTTGCGAAAGATAAATTATGTGTAAAAATCAGTGCTATTTCCCAACCCTTCATCACTACACTTACCTTGCAGATAGAGGCTGTGTTGTTCTAAACCAGACGTATAAATCCCACCAGTGGAGGTTTCTTTAAGACAAGTAAAGTAGCATCTCGAGAAAAACAGAGGAGAAGAAAAAGAAAGAACAAAAAAACAATGTTATATAAAATATATTTTTATTGCCAATGTATTATCCAAATGATCATTTCCACGTGACACCAAAATAAGTGTGGCAGTTCAGAAAATGTTTGACAAAGTATTGTGCAAAACAGCACTACCGTCAGGTTGATAAAAAAGTAAGTAAACGTTTTCTTCTTCACTATGCTGACAGACCTCCTTAACTTTCTATTCAGTAATTGCTTGGATAGTCATGGACTATGTTTATGAACCCAGTCAGTGTAGCAGTACCTGTCCCTGTCTTTTCAATTATGCACGCTCTTGCACGTTCATAACCCTTAGACGATTGACACGCTTAACCATTCGGAACGTGAGTTCAGTCATCTGGAAAATAAACTCACTTGTATTATTCAATAGTCCTTGTTGGTTGTTAGACAAGGCATTCATGGACTCTAAGTGAAAGAGCCAAGGGTACAATTTAAAAATACTTTGATTCATAAATAATGTACTTGTTGATTGCAGCTAATGCTGTGTATATGTCGTAAATAAGAACGTTCATTTTTTTCCCCCCTTTTTTTGTGCAATAGGAACATGTCAGTGCATTTGTGCAATTAAGTCTTCTGGGAAATGTGAGGATTAGAGTTGCCATCCATCTCACATATTACAGAATGTGGTTGATTGTAGCTAATCCCATGTATATATTGTAAATTAGAACATTACATTTTTTGTACCAGTTTTTGTCAGTCAGAAGGGGCATGATAATGCTGCTGTGCAATTAAGACTTTTCGGAATAGTGAGCAATAGAGTTCGGGATCGCCTCTTTTCCGTTTTGAACCAATACAAGTCTCCTTCTTTTCTTTCGATTGAAAGTGGCAACCCTGATGAGGATTGATAGACGAAGGTGTGATAATTTTATCTTTGGTCCCACTAAATCACCAATACTACAGTAAACTACGTTCCATCCTTTTTACATACCTGTTTGTACTACGTAGGGCCATGCAGCTTATCCCAGAAGCTACAGGCATAAGGCAGGGAACAGGGCACCAACCCATTGCAGGACACACACCTATGGGCAATTTGGAAATCTCCAATTAACCTCAGCATGCTTTTAGACTGTAGTAAGAAACTGCAGTACCCGGAGGAGACCCCACAATGACACAAGCAGTACATGAAAATCCCACATACACAGAACCAGGACAGAGACCTGAACCCCAGTTCTAGAAATGTGATATAACACCGCTGAGTGAGCCAACCACTGCGTCACCCTACTGAACCACCTAAAAATCAAATTTGGTTATAACAACAAAACTTAAGATACTGGTAGACATTTTCAAAAATACAGAATACATTATCCTCTTTATAAGTTTTGTTAATTTGGGTACAGAAACATGTGGCACAGCTTACATCCCCATCATATGACATAACAATCCTCCAGGCCATACCTTATTGGAATTTTAATTCTACAGATGCGGTATTACATCACACATTTAAGGAGATCCATATGGGGTAAGAGTAACATTTCCCGGCTGTAAAACATTCTCAGACACATTCTCAAGAACGTGTTGGCTGATCCAGCTGTGTGTAGACATGCGTGACTTAATCTCTAAGACAACCATATGGTACTGGCAGGATCACCCAGGTAGCCACCTCCCATTGAGTAAACCTGCCACCCTCCTGTCTCCTATCCTTACCACCAGGTCACGTCTGCCTGGTCTTTTATCGTCTGAGTCATCCTCCATGCAAGATGCTTTAGCTCGTTTTTGTTCAATGAGTCATTCTCAGAAGTGGTCATCTGTTTTAAGGTCACAGTGTTGCTGAAGGCTACCCCAGATAATACGAGTCACACCCATAAACAGGACCATCAAAGTCACAAAGGACCAGCTTGTGCTTGGATTGTGAGTGAACCTGTGAGAACACAGGCAGAAGACATAGACTCCTAAAACCAACTGGAATCAGTGTTGGCTGGAATCAAACCAACAACTTAGCTATGATGAGTATGCAGCTTTACCCACGGAAACACTGCGTCTGGAGAAATAAACATTCAAGCCACTGCATGCAATATGTAGTTGAGGTAGGTGCATCTGTGTGTCAAATGCCAATCTCAATTAAAAAATAATGCAGGTTGAGTCCATCCATCCATCTTCCAACCATCCAGTACAGGAGTGTGGTGAGCCTGGAACCAGGGTCTCCAACCTATTTAACCCCGAGAGCTGCTTTTACAAAGAAAATAATCTGGGGAGCTACAGTACTTGTCTAATACCACAGTACTGTACCACATATTCTACTTTAATGTCCTGCACAGCACTAGTTCACGACTATGTGTAGTTAAATACACATGCCTACCCAAAACACATACACGAACAAAAAATGCATCTGATTTCTATCAAAAGTTATGTGGGGTACTAGGAGCTTGCAATCTATGAACTGGCAACTACTTGCCTGGAGTCTACCCAGGAAGTTTGGGGTAAAAGGCATAGGACATTTAGTCTTGCCTAGATTATTCCACAGTACCCACAGAGCAAAGTTTATGACCTCAGAATCACAGCTCATGTGTTTTTCAATTGTTTCTTCTCAATAGTAGTTTCATCACTGCCTACTGCGTCAGCAAAGGGAATTATTCAACCTTATAATTAAGTCATCTGGTTCTATATGTTCTAAGTATGAGTGATGAGTGTTTTACATTTGGGGTACACCCAGGCCTAGCATACCATGCTGGGTTAGAGATTGGGCCACATTTACAGCGCTGACCAGAATATTATAATGGATAGCAGGAGATGCCACTCACTCACTACTATCACAAAGCAAATCCCGTATTAAATACTATGGTGAAAGTATTACAAAGCCATGTGTGGGAGGGAAAAAAACAATGTTGTGTCATTGGCTGCTGAGCCCTAATCCCGCCTTCCTGTCACCCAGCTACAAGCCAATGACCCACCTCATATATTATTGTAAGTAGGCAAGTTGCTCTGATAGTGTCCTGCATCAAAAATCCCATCCCCCCCCCCCCCCCCCCCCATACTGTGTGGGGAAGGTGACCAGGCACTCACTGGAGCGTGAAGTACCCCCCCCCCCAGCTCCTTTTATTCCCCGGAGGCGTCCCATTGGAGCAAAAACTTGGGGGGACATTATTGCAAAGGAAAGAAAGCCAAAGGCAAAATCCGCA
>JAODKM010000099.1:8047346-8066272 GCA_026780845.1 Petrocephalus sullivani | reverse complement strand
CCCCCCCCCCCCCCCCCCCCCCCCCCCCTCCTGGGTGGGGGAGGTAACCAGGCACTCGCTGGGGCGGGAAGTACCCCCCCCCCCCACTTCCTTTTATTCGCCAGAGACAGCCCAGTGGAACAGAAACTTGGGTGGACATTATTACAAATGACATCACTCCAAAGGCATAATCCTCAAATGCCGCTTTCACTGCAGAAGCATGACCAAACTATGGTCATTAACACTTTTCTTATATGCTTCTATGACCCTGGTATTCAGTCATAAATTTATAGACCAGCTGTTTACCATGTTGCACACAATCATCCTCCTTTCATGGGTACTGGAAAAAATGCCTTGATATTGGCTTTGGTTTAAATTATATGACGTCAAAAACCAATTTTAAAAAACTATGTCAATGTTGGAACATTACAAAGAACCTCGTGTTATATATGAGGTTCTCCGTAAAGAAAACCATTATAGGGTGTTGTGAGGACCCAGAGCAAACAGTATACCTGGAGAAAGAGGGACCGGCTTTGATGGCGGACCAACATGCTGTAACATAAATGCAACTTAAAATGAAAATTGTGGACCACGGCATTGCAAGGACTGCAGCTCAAAAAACTGAAGTGTTTTACAGTAACTTATTAAAAGTGCAGGGGGAAAAATCTGGAAAAATAAGCAAAAGAACATGGCGGGTTTGTTTTTATATTTAATAATAAAAAATAAAAGCAGACAAAGTCCAAAATTACGTACAAGCAAAAAGAGCCGTCCTTCAGGGTGCTTACACTCCTGCATTTAACAAGAGCATGAAATTTGTAAGGGGGGGGGGGCGGAGACAGGCCCAGGCAATATTTGATTACCTCCCCAAATCAAGCAATTAACAATTAAATGGGAAACAAGGGAACATACAGCTGTTGCATGTGATGTAACCGAGCAATGAACATTACAAATTACACACTCAGTCTAGCAAAAACAAAACAAATTTGAGTGACAAATTAGCACTTCTTAAAACTTGCAAGTGTATACAAAGAATATTTAGGAAGATGGGAGCAGAGCCAGAGAGACACACACAGTATAGGTCAGTACTCCTGCTTGCAACATTACCAGTTTGGAGTTTTAGATAATTTGTGCGTGTCTGTACGCGTGTATATATTATAGGTGTTTTTAATTCTTTAAAAAAAAAAAAAAAACATGAAAAATGTGTTGCAACAGTCTGTATTGTGGGAAGAACAAAGTGATTCAACTGAAAAGCATAACTATTCAGTAGATCGTATTGTGTGACTTGTAATGAAATACTAGCATGCAAACACATGGAAACCTAAGCTGGCCACTGAATTACATCATGGACCTTTGAAGGGAATTGCTCATGGTATGTTCATGCATTGAACACCACACCTGTCATCAGGAACTGGACCTTAGAAGCTGCACGCATTAAAACAGTGTTTCCGACCATCATTCATTTATACGACGGTCCAGGGGTTTCTGGAGTAAAGAAAGATACTAATCACTTATTTATGCATCCTCAGGATATCAGTGGCAGTAAGGGGGGCAATTCATAAGAAAAACCATGGAAATTCTCATTAGTCAAAAACTTTGTTGGTTTTGTGCACTTGTGAGATGCACATCATTGGTTGCACCTGTACTGTTATAAAGGAGTGTTTGACAATAAAAACAATTGTGAACAGAGAATGACAAAATATTTTCCAGTTTGTTGAACAGTGACTGGCACTAACTTCTGTAGTTTCACGATTCCTTTTAGGACCCATCTCTCATATATCCCTCGTACCATAGCATTCAGGTTTATGGATGCTTGTCATCTTGCAGACATTACAGGGTAAATAACAGGTATGTTCCATGAAGTGTAGGCAGTGTTGTATTCTCCGGGCACATACAACTTTGCCCCGGACACACAGTGTCATCCAGTTGTAGCTCATACCATGTAATACACAAGCATGCAAATAGAACATCCAGTATACGAGCAATCCTTTTAAACTGAATGTTCAAAAAAAGAATATTTGGGGTTTTCTTCGGGTTTTATTACAAGAGCGACTTTGGGAAGGATCTGTTGACATCAGGCATGTTGTACCATTTTACTCTGTGCATGCTGCCATGCAGCAATTATTATAAAACCAATGATTTTAAGGAAGGATTTCAGAGATATTTTAAGCAAAAGAAGTTGCATGGCAGACACTTTTGCCATGAACTACCATTATAAAATCAGGAACTTATTCTAGCTGATCAATTGGGTATAGCTAAAGACAAGCTCAAGTGACTGTTAGACTTTCATAGTCTGTCCAGGAGTCTGCTAGGGACATCTCCAAGGTAAAACAGCAGCACAAAGCAGTGTCTGGAGATGAGTGCATCAGACAGCAGGATCTCATTCACATGTTCATACAAACTGACGGCTGCCCAGGTTCGAGACTCCAGCATAGTACCATCCCATTCCCCAGTCCAAATGTTTGTCATACACACAACAAAGCACTGTCATTATACAGGTGGAACATGTAACATGCTTCAAGTTCTGCAAAATTCATGAAATCTATCTAAAGATAAATATTTATTCCACCCCCCCACGTCTGGTCCTGAACGTGTCATTATGGGCTCTGACAATATGACATCCCTGTCCTTCTGTTATTAACGATGGGAGCTAATTATTAGAATATACTTAAATTCATCATCAGCCCATATGGACACGCAGAAGTTGATATAGTATAGTGAAATTATTTTTTAATTACATAGTACGAACTGGCAGTGCATTTAGTTTATTATTTAGTTAATAAATAATTCAGAATCATACAGCAATGCTGTAATTTTCCAGTTCAGTATATGGGTAAAACCACAGCGATACTGACTATAGTATTATTGTAATGTTGCTTTTGGATCAGTTTAGTCAAACTACTGCCTTTACTCAACACTCAATGACTTTACATCTTCAAGACAAGGGAATCAAACAATTACTTATATCAATGGAATCAACATTGTATTTTAGCTTATCAACTGATTTCCAATTTTGCCCTGCCACCTAGTGGCCAATAAACAAACGTCATGCATTTACAAAACCACATAATATTCCAAGAGAAAAAAATATATATTGTAACGCCACTAATAGGGCTGTAAAAGTCATCGTATCCATGTGGAAGCGATAATTGTATAAACTTCTTAAATAATCCATGTGATGATTATTACCGATCGAGACGGAAGATCTTTTCTTTAAAATAACGAAGTAAATCTGCACCGATGTGACGGCTGATGCAAAGAATAAAAATGAAAAACATGACCAAAAATAATGAAAATGTACTAAAATTTAATCATTCATAAAAGCTCAAAATTATTCTGTGACAGGAAAACACAAGAAGCATTATTAGAGTTGGTTTAGTATAATATATTTTAGCTTCAAGAGACATAGAAATCAACTTACTCTTTTTCCCAATGTCCTTCTATAAAAAGAACCTTTTCAAAGCATTATTATGCAAAACAAAAAACTGGACCTGGAATATATTATGGGGAAAATATGAAAGCTGGTGATGCAAATTATAAAACAGATGTTATTTGCAGATGTCCTTGTAAGGACACGTGGACATAAATCTATTACTGCCAACGTAATTAGTGCAGAGAGATGGGCGCACGGTTAAAAAGGCTGATTTTCACTTGATTTCACTTGCAACAATTAGACTGATCTGAATTGAGTCCATATCATTTAAGATAGGTTAGCATCAATGTCTTCAAATAAGCTACTGCCAAGATGAAAGTACTGCAGTCTTATGTTTGCAGTTTCCAGAGATCAGGACCATCTGGGGACAACTATGAGGTGGCATTACAGTGATTACGATGTTCTGCTGCTGGAGGGGGCCTTTGGGGAGATGGATATTAAAAAAGGAACACCCCCAAAACAATTCTTCATGTTGTTGTAGGATATAAAAGCAGAGAGGAGTCTGAGATATGTTGATCCGTCTCTCTGTGGGCTATGGAAGGAGAGCGACCTGCTGTTGGTGTTGCTTTAACACGCATGTCGTCGTCATCGAGGACTGAAATGCTGGCATTCTGATTGGGCAACAGTTCGTCATTACAGCATTCTGTGGGAAGGGAGAGAGACGAAGAAGGGAACCTGAGTCACACAGCCCTGGTGAAACTTACAGCACACCAGTACTGCAGGCTACGGTTCTGAGTTTACATTTTTTCCATGCGTTTCCAAACCAAACTAGCCAAAGAGTCAAAGTAAGCTTGGAGTACAGCAATGAGGTCAAGAAAAGGACCCTGAACCAAAAAGAAAAAACACAAACTTCACACATAATCAATATAAAGATCAGCACATGGACCACAATCATTTCCATAATACAGTCGTTTTGAAATGTTGGCCATCTGGGACGGCAATGCCCCCTACACCCTGCGGGTGGCAGCAAATCCCCACGTCTCACCTGGCTCAGAGCTGCTGCAGGGGGCAGGTCTACAGAATTGTGCAGTTAGACTTCCTCTTTGCTTTTTTCTTTTCCACTGGCGTTTTCCTATTTATCTGTCTGACCAGGTCATAGAAGATCTGCGGGGGGATGTGGAGATGCATGTGAGGACGTGGAGGTGAAAGTGACAACGTGGACAAATGTAGACTCTGTAGACTCCTACCTCATTAACATTGATCTTTGATTTTGCAGAGGTCTCTAGAAAGGCACAGTTGTTCCATTGTCGGGCCAAGTTCTGGCCCTGCTCCTTGCCTACCACACGCTCCTCCTCCAGGTCACACTTATTGCCTACCAGGATCATAGGCACCTGAGAGAGGAGGGTTGGGAGACGACAAACAATGAGCAACCAAATTCAGACCAAAAGGAACATCACATCCCCACCCACAAGCATGCAGTTCAGACATACTTACATAGCATAAATAATGCAGGTTTAATTCAAGATAAAGGACAACGATTAATGATTTTGTTATCTTTGCATTCAATAAGCAGCTTAGAGAAAATAAAAATAAAGACAATGACTCCCTGGGGATGGGCACGATAGAAAGTGTATGGTATTACCGGGTCAATCCATTAGTGATGTCATCCCTCCAGGTGTGTGTGTGTATGCACACGTATGCACGCACGCACACACACACACACACACACACACAAACACCTCAGACTGAAAAGGCACATTTGGTTTCAGTCTCAGATTGCCAAACATTTCTACCCCTGCAATGAACTGTTAGAAGCATTAAGTGCGCTGGGCGCCCTGACCACATGGCATGTTCAGGGCTCTCTCCTCATGCCCAGCCAGACATATCACATCACATGTTCCCGACTCTCAGGTTACGGAAAACATTTCCGGCTTGCAGCCTGCCAATGAAATGCAGTACCTCTGCCTGGCAGATCCACAAGTAGGTACACATCAGGAGAGGCCATCAAGGGGAAATGAGTAAGCGAAAGCGCGATCGTTTGATGAACAGGCCATTAGCAGCTCACTGTGAGCACTTGTGTTCCCTTGGCAAACTGGGTGAAAAAGCATTTAGATAAAAATAAATTACTCTCGCCATCCATCCATTTTCTGTGCCTTGTACTTGTTCTATGCAGGGTTAAAGGGGTCCGGAGTCTATCCCAGAAGCTAAGGGCACAAGGCCGGGAATAACGAAGGACAGAGTACCAACCCAACACAGGGCACACACAGATACCATTCACACCTATGGACAAGTTGGCAACTCCAATTCACTGTTTTTGGACTGTGGGGGAGAAACTGAGAACCTGGAGGAAACTCCAGGACAACACGGGGAGAATGTGTCAACTCTACAAAAAGCCAGGCCAGAGACTCAAACCCTGATCCTGGAGGTGTGAGGTAGGGTTGGGCAATATTCAGTTTTCAAACTCGAGATACCGTCTTTAAAAAATATTGCGTTATGCGATATAATCATTGACATTACTGCAGCGCTGGGCAGACCGACGAGAATAGTATTCAAGTCCTTAACAAAACCTTTTCAGAAACTAAACAAGCCCTGAACCAATAACAATGGCGGCCACACAAGGAAGTCAGACGCCAGACTGTCAGATAAACATAAGGTGGGGGGAATTTATATAAAAGCTAGGGAAACGCGTATCAGACAGGGTTCACATATGACACTGGTAACACGCGCTACATTTACTCGTTTACTACAACAAGGGGCTATGTACACATCGCCGGCAAGCATGCTGGGATGTGATAATCCCCCTGGCGCTACATTACTTTAAAAAAGCATCACTAAGAAAAATTGCAGGATTTGGCCACAAGGGGGCATTTAGCTGATGTCACTCTTAAGTTTCAGATATGCACTGCCACCCGGTACTTTTCTAGACATTACCCAGAGGGGCAATACATGAGAACAGAAATGTCCGAAACAGTTGTAGCAGACATTTAACAGACTTTACCCTGCTAAACCCCTAATACAAAGTCCCGATAATTTCCAATTGATCTTCAGGTGTGAATGTAGCAGGATATTTTCCGAAGAACTCAGCGCGAGCGGGTTGGAGTGTTAATAATGTTTCCATCATGATGCTGGTGCAAAAAACGGAAGAATATGTAGCTGCTTCGTGCCTGTATATGACTTTCCATTATTTCGCCGACATTACAAGTACATCCAAATAATAAAAGCAAAAACAGTCGTCATTGCGGAAGGATTTATTATGCGCCCAAGCCTAGTATGAGGCAAAAATGCTAACTACTGCACCACCCAGATCTTCACCAGTGCACCAAATAACAAGCTCGTTTTTCCATTGTGATGTTCTGTCGTTCAGCACTATGGTTGTCAAACACTTCATCTCAATACTCAAAAATCCCAACAAGCCCATAAAAGAAAAATTGCTTTCCTGCTATGAAATCGTAAACTCAGAAGAAAACAAAATACCATTTTAAGAATATCATTTTTGAGGGTTAAAGCACTTCCAGGGTCAGAGACATGAGTTACACATAATGGTATAATTGAATAGAGAGAGAGACAGTTGCACATACACAGATACAGTACAATAGATACACGGTGCCAACAGGCTGTGGGTAGGGTGGATTTAAAGCACCGGCTCACACAAAGTTAAAAGCAGGACATAGACACATTCAACAGGCAGGTTTCTGTGCTCCTGTATGGAAACCACTGGCCCACAAGTCCTCAGGATCTGTCCTGCAGAAAACAATGAGCAGTGAGATACTCACATCTTCGGTGTCCTTTACTCGTAGGATCTGTTCCCTCAGGTCCTGCAGGTCGTTAAACGTTGACTGTGCTGTGATGGAGTAGACCAGAGCGAAGCCCTGGCCATTCTTCATGTACAGGTCCCTCATTGCTGTAAACTGTTCCTGTGGAGGGCGAGGGGTGGGAAGGGTCACAGTCTGCCTTTACACCCTCAACAAGGTTTAGGCTGGTTAGCCAGGTCCAATGAGACAGGAACTCTATTCTGAAGATCAGTGGTCAAAATCCCCATTGGCAATAGTAACCATCTACTTAAGCAGTGTTCCAGCTGGAGTGTTATTTAGTAAAGAGAGGCAGTACAGCAAATACATCTGGGCTTCTGGACATTGAAGACATTTGTGTTAAATGTGTTCAGGTTTACATGTTATGGGGGATGAAATGACATGGCATTTCATTTTTACATAAAAATGAAAAGGTCTATTTGAATTTATTATAAGATACAAACTGCAATTCCTGCTAATAAAAATTACTGTCTTCCAACTAAATTGTTAATGAAATATTTTACAAGCATTGAAGATCAAAACATTTAGTTAGCCAGATACTGAGTGATTTAACTGTGTAATGTATAATTTACTCAGTCTGAGGAAGAAAAAAGGAAAAAGTGGGCCAACAAAATCAAGATTCAGAAACCAACATTTGATTAAGCGAAAACGAACGCCATACCACTAGAGGGCACACTGTCATCAAATGTTCAGTTCTGAGCGCAATGAACCTTCAATCCTGTGGTGACACATTGTATCTACTTCGCACATGAGGATATGAGCAGAAAACTAGGCTAAAACATTTAAATTACTTAGCAGTTGCTACTGTCCCAAGTGCCATTCTAGCAAGATCGATAATATAATTAACATTTTAATTTTTGTTTTTGTCACATGCATGAATGTAGTGGTAAACCAGCAGTGAAATGAAATAGCCGCTACTCCAATCTGTGCAATAAAGCAGAGGGAAAATCATAGTGAACATTAAAAATGAACAAGATAAGTATTAAAAACTTTGTGTATGTGTATTTTTAGTGTAAAAATGTTTTAAGTACAGGTTGCAGTCATGGCTTGTTTTAGTTTTTAATTGGTGGTGTTACAGAGGGTTTTCAGTACATGCATAACCTACCTCTGCAAAAAAAGCCCATAAAAGGAAAAATAAATGGAGTCTAACAGACATTATTTTTGAACACCCGTAAATATTGCCAGATGTAATAGTGCCACTTATCACACATTCCATTAACACATTTTGCTTTAATATTTGATAGTAGCTATAAAAAAAATTTAAATCGTCACATCTGCGCCTACTATATGATGCTGCTTGGCACAAGGCTGGTGGTGAATTCGCTAACCTGTTAACTCGTGCAACCTAGTGCATCAGAGACTGACGATGTTGGTGTGGCTTACCGTCCCTGCCGTGTCGAGGATCTCCAACATGCATTGCTGTGCGTCCACTTCCACTTGCTATTTGAGTAAGAGAAAGGTGGTGTCAGATGGGCCCATCGGCATGCCTACAATGGGAATCGGGCCACACCCACAATCACTCACATCCCCCCCCCCCTACCACACACACACACACACACACACACACACACTTACCTTTCTGTAGGAGTCTTCTATTGTGGGGTCATACTTCTCCACAAAAATTCCCTGTACAAACTGGACTGTCTGTAATAGATGAGATAAGTGGCAGAGTGATAGCGACCACAACCAACCATTAAACCAAACCCGTTACTAGGTCACCGTGAACCCGCAGTGAATCCACAAGGCGACACCCATCGAAAAAATTCCTATCGCCTAGTGACATCATAACACAACACATTACTTACATAATGAAATCGCTGCCAGCTGTACAAAAATAACACATTTATGTACGATACATAATACTTGATAATAACCATGTTTCTGGTTTATGTATTTACTACACAGTACTTTTTTTAAATCATTGTTTTAGTGTACTTTTTACTGCAAAACAGTGGGTTAGGTTTGTGTAAGTACACTATGATTTTATGATTTTCTTTTAAACAAAGCTGTAAAAATCGGCAAACAAAATATAGAGAACATCGTTAAGTGTCATGACTATTACAGTAACAATCTGCTTAAAAAGATCCTATACAAAGCAATTTAAAACTTAGCAATAACAAAACGGCTGCATGCAACAAAGAACATGTCAAATGCCGAGGAGCTGCTGAGCTTCTTGTCAAAAGATGAAGATATAAGGTAAGGCCTCCCAGAAGAAGAGAGCTGGGAAACAAGGCAGGGGGCGGAGACATGGGGCCACACTGCAAACTCCCCCAGATATGGTCTGCAGGGTGGGCAGGTGGGACTGACCTCCAACACAACTAGCAAACTACTGAACACTTTTTCAGTTCTCCGTCAGCCTCAGAGACAGAAGAAAACAGAGTCCAGCAAACAGCCAGCCTGCACGTAGCATACTGCCGACTCAGGCAGGACATGCTGAAGCCAAAGTGGGTGGTGTTTGGTTTGGTGGGGAGAGAGAGGCTTTAACAAGGGGTACTTGCAACAGAAGTACTTACCAGTGCAGATTTCCCCACACCTCCCGAGCCTAGCACCACTAATTTGTATTCACGCATGGTGGGGTCACTTCACCAAACAGACCAGCAGTCTAGAAAGGCAGAGGATGAGAGAAAGAATAATAGTTAAAAATAAGATTACAGTACCTTAAGTAACATAGCAGCAGTGACTGCTACAGATACTGTTACCAAGACTGGCAAGAGAGCAACAAAGGCACACCCAGCCTACGGATTGCTTCTTCTTCTTCTTCTTCATCATCATCATCATCATCATGGCACCAAACATACTGGACAATGTGACACCATGTTTAAACTGCAGAGTCCTGTAACTGGGCCCCACCAATATAAGTGTGTTGTACAGAAGGGTAGCTCAAAGCAGGCTTACATATTTAATAGGCTGCTTATCCTTGCAACGCTAATTTCATTCACACAAAGCTGTTTTTCCTCCTCATTTAACTGTAGATTTCTTGCAATGTTCCACAGCGACAGACCAAAATCAACGGTCCCCAACACCCTGTTCTGGGTTTGACAGGGGACCCTTATTTGTATTCATATGTGGAAGGTGCAGGCATCACTGCATGTCATCAGGTTCCGGGAGTTCTCCAGAGATTCATCTTGACATCTTGCAACCCTTTGCCCCACAAACATTAGCAACGCAACATCGTTGAACAGAAACATGACACTCCTTAGGAAAGAAAAAGGAAGGCATACGGAGCCATCTCTGCCTCTCATGAGGTCTCCCACACTTCCAGCCGGATGTTACACGAGTTCAGCTCTCTTTAGTCAACCGATTTAAGTCACAAGTGTGACTGACAGGTAGGTCATACAAGCCAAAAAAACGGTGAAATGGAAATACATTGGAAAATAACCAGGATTTAAATCAAGGGACTGCAGTTTGACTATGAGGCTGTGCAGAACAGGTACTGATTTTTCCAAGCATGTCTGTATACACCTTGGCAATACCCACCGAGAAATCAGCAGTTTTATTCAGAACACGTGCTCCCAGACATGAAGGCCCTTTACGGCATGCAACGTCTGGACAGATTTGGAGGCATTTGAAAACTGGATCACCTAGTTTCTGTATTCACAGGAGGGGAGAATAGTTTACATGGGCAACAGGTGGTAGAATTTCCAACATGAAGACACTGAAGGTCAGCGTGTCCAAGCAGCCCCTCCCCCCCACACTTCCCATAAAAGCTTAACTGCTACGTAGCAGGAGACGCTGAGAATTCCTCAAGCCGTTTATTTGCCTGACATCCAAAGCTGCTAGACAGGCAAAGGCGAGAGGTTGACCCCAATCCGGTGAAACCGCCTTGTAGATGCCAGGAGCGCGTATGGTGCCACCGTGACTCTGGTCCCCCGCTGTCGGACCCAGCAGACAGCACTGGAAAGAGATTCAGCACTGAGCATGCCGTCACCCTTTCCCTGCGATGCCTTCCCTCATTAGACAAAGACTCTAACAGTACGAGCTTATCACTACCTTACACATTAACCGCAAACTTGGCTCGTATTTATGCCAAACTATTGCTTATAACTGCCAGAAAATACATACAAAACCGACATTCATATCCATATGAACACACATTATACATTGAATAGTCGTTTCTCCTGCAAGCACATAAATGCATAGTTTCTTGGACACTATGACATCACCTAATAATTAGCCATTTTTTCCCCATGAAATAAGCTAATAGCTGGATGAAGAAAACAGTATGGATTTTACAGATGTTTTGTATCTTTCCTGACTAAAAGAAAGAGGAGGGTAAGAGCTAGAAGTCCACTTCAACAATTCACAGTAACAAATATTCGAAATTGTCATGACAAAAAGTATCAAAGTGACAAAACGCCAACTTCCACTTTAGCTTCAATTATGCCGAAGCAAGACAAACTACCGCATTTAAATACTCAATGTTAGATACCGTGTACTTAAGTATCTAGAGGAGAACATACTCCTACAACTGACCTGTCATCAACAAAATCAGATGGACACTCTAAACCTTCCATATCTTTGCAGGAAAAACAAAAAAAAAAAAAAAATTGATGACTTGGCCCCCCATTCTTCACCCTAAAAGTTCAACCAATGGCTAACCCGTCTCATTCCCAAACACGGGGCGTTATGCTAAGTAATTCATCCTTTAAAGACTGAACTAAAGAGGGACACAAAGGAGACAGGAACCAAACTTGCTGCTTGGCATCATTTAGGATCAGTGGAGACCTCAAAAAGCTGAGGCAGACGCCGCTTCCTCTTCTGCAGTTTTCCTAAGGCAATCATTTACTGAGAGCTAGGAGATGGTACACTAAAGAGGAACCCTATACTACTTTCAGCCTGTGCAATGCAGTTTATTGCCCATAATAATTCCTACTCTAAAAGACTGAAAACCTGAATGCATGGGCATTAAGCAGGGGCACAGAGTCGTGCATAACCGCTGACTGTTCTTGCTGCTCAATTCCCCAGGATGCACAGGACAAGAGGATCAAGCAGCGTCCTTTGAGTCAGGGTTCTCGAACCCGGTCCTAGGGATGGCCAGACAGTCTATGTTTTGGTTCCCGAGAAGCTCCTTGCAAGACCGTATAAACTTTTTGCTCCATCCCAGCACCTGGCATGGGGCTGGGAGAGAGCAAAAACGTGGACAGTCCGGCAGTCCCCAAGGACTGGGTTAGGGAACACAGCCTTAAGTGAACAGCCTACCTGCTGTTTATGCTACATAATTATCAAGCATACAAAACTTAACTCAAGACATTTGCTTAGCCAGAGTGCTTGCTAGCTGTTAAAGCTGTTGAAAATAAAAAACAGAAAAGTTTTGTGGAACTAATAAATATCATTAAATTCTTTATAAATTACAAATCAATTAAGTTGAAGAAACAGATCGGAACTAAAAGGGCCATCCAGGAAGCGAACACAAGTATCCCTGGGTGTCAGGTTAGGAGGCCACACATAAATAAAATAAACCTAACTAGCTCCATTTGCTCCATTCAAACGTGATTAAAGTGGAACACAGCTAACCAATTTAAAATAAATGTACTTAATTTAAACCGCAAAAGAGAATAATTAGGATAAACAACAAAATCAAATCAAATTAAAGGTTTCACAAATCTGTTCATTCAGGAGCACTGCAGTGCAAACGAGTTAACCATGAAAACAGTCAATAGGCCGGGGCTGCACTGCAGCTTCTGATGGTTTCGCTTCTGGAATAAAATCACAGGGATGGCTAGAGGTTTCTGGGGGGGGGGCAGTGGTCACCCATGGCCACCCCTTGGTGGTGCCTTTGAGAGCCAGGCAGCAGAAACCATAACTATAACCTGTCATAACCACCACGGCTTCAATACAACCATTGTCTGCTGCGGCACCATACCAGTGTGGTATGTTATATTCTGTTGTGAGACCTACTGAGCACGTTCAAGTTCATCCTGGTACGTGGTCACCGACCACACAATTCTGAGAGGGCAGCATTATTCTTACTGGTGTACAAGTGAATTCCGGCAAAAATTAAGGAGAAGGAAAAACAAGACTAAAGATGCATATCATCAATTAATGCACCGGAACCGGCCAATATGTCAAAATATCTGTATCGGTCTGATGTGTGGCCAATTTTTAAAGCCATCAATACTGACAGTTACCAGCACCACAAATAAAAACATAACTACTAAAAAAAATGAAGATGCTTGCATTAGAGAATAAGCCACTCTCATAATGGAGGATGACAGATTTCATCAGTTCATTCACAACTAGTAGGGGTGTAACCACCTAACTCCCCATTGATACTGTCCCCAACGAATAGGATGCGTGGTCCAAAAAAAACATGACAAATTGTGCCCTGTATTGGTTCAAATGGGACACAGCATTATATATTTTACAATACAGAACTATCATGCAAAATACAGGAAGGGCAGCAACTCTACTTAGGTCTCAAAGCACCAGCCCACAGTATATTTTTAATTCATCATTAAAATTAGGCCAACAGATCGATGAGTTTTATTCTGTGGAAAACAAAAATGTCATTCTGGCAAGTTTCACTTTACATTGAATTTCATTTAACAACCCCATTTCCAAAAAAGTTTGTACGCTGCATAAAACGTAAATAAAAACAGAATGCAGCGATTTACAAATAAACCGATATTTAGCAGGAGTTTAAAAGATAACCTATCAAATGCTGAAACTGAGAAATTTGTATATTTGACAAATATATACTCAATATGAATTTGATGCTACCAACACGTTTAAAAAAAAAAAAAGTTAGGACAGGGCCAACAAAAGAATGGGAAAAAAGTTGAGCAATGC
This sequence comes from Petrocephalus sullivani, assembly GCA_026780845.1. NCBI lineage: Eukaryota > Metazoa > Chordata > Actinopteri > Osteoglossiformes > Mormyridae > Petrocephalus > Petrocephalus sullivani. Next base: position 8,052,325 of record JAODKM010000099.1, on the reverse strand, counting down.
TAAAACAAAACACCTGGTTAAATATCTCACAAGTAACTAGGTTAACTGGCCACTCGTCAGTAAGATGATTGGTATAAAAGTCTCCCAGAGAGGCAAAGTCTCCATGCAGTGAAGAATGGGAAATACTGCAATTATTTAAAAATAATGTTCCTCAACATAATATTGGAAAGAACGTGGGAATTTCATCATCTATGGTACATAGAATCATTAAAACGTTCAGAGAATCGGGAGAAATCTCTGTACACAAGGGACAAGGCCGAAACCATTAGTGGATAGCCGCGATCTTCGGGTCCTCAGGTGGGACTGCATTAAAATCAGACAATACTAGAGTGGAAAAAAAAGACTGCATAGGCTTAGAAACACTTCCAAAAACCATTGTCTGTCAACACATTTCGTCACTGCATCCGCAAATGCAGGATGAAACTCTACCATGCAAAAAAGAAGCCATATCTAAACATGATTAAAAAACCTGCCAACTTCTCTGGGCCTGAGCTCATTTAAGATGGACCAAGGAAAAATGGAAAACCGCCCTGTAATCTGATAAATCAAAATTTCGAATTCTTGGTGGAAATCATGGACGCCGTGTCCTCCAGGCTACAGAGGAGAGGGAGCTTGATATCAGCTGACACTGGCAGTTCAAAAGCCAGCATCTTTGATGGTATGGGGGTGCATTAGTGCCCATGGCTTGGGTAGCTTGCACATCTGGGAAGACCTGCCTGCAGTCCAGACCTGTCACTCATTGAAAACATGGAACAATAAAAATATGACAAAGGGGACCCTGAACTGTTAAGCCATTGAAATATCAGGCAAGAATGGGACAACATGTCACTTTCAAAACTCCAGCAACTGGTCTCCTCAGTTCCCATACATTTACAAAGTCTTGTTAAAAGGTGAAGCAACACAGTGGTAAAAAATGCCCCTGTCCCAACTTTTTTGAAACATGTCAAATTCAAATTGAGCATACATTTGACATAAGACAAAATTTTTATTTGCATTTTACACAGCATTCCAACTTTTTTGGAAGCAGCGTTGTACTTGTACATCCGTTTAGCCATCACCTTTTAATGTTCCTGCGAGAACACAGGGAATACTGTAAAAGTATCCAGCTGGTGTTTGGTTCAGTGAGTTAGGTTAGTGATCAGAAGGTCACTGGTTCAAATTCTGCGGTCAGTGGAGTGATTTCGCCATTGGGTGCCAGAAAACAGCCATTAACCCCAACTGCTCCAGGGACATGCTGACCCTGCTAAATAAATCAATGTAATGTATATGACGAACACTTGCGACACTAAAACCACAGTCACAAAAAGCAGGTGGCACCTGCTCAGCTATAAGAATTTAATAATTCTGCTCATTTCTTCCGTTTCGGCTCTAAAGCACAAACCTTGGTTCTTGTTGCAATAATGAGCCGTGTTATCACAGTCACAATGATCCAACACACGCCTTTCCCTACAACAACTCATTTTGACTGTTGATGTGGCAGCCAACTCAACAGTAAAGTGCTACCTCCTTCACAAAGCAGGCGAGCCAACACTGGGGACAATAAGTATATAATTATATGTAAACACACAGTACATATATACACTTATAAATACACCCATACGGCATGGTACTCGACTACTCACCATTTAAATCATGTTAAAACATGATTTTTGTAGTATCTGTATATAATGCTAAAACCTAAAATTGTACAATTTACCCCACCCACCAGTTTAGTTCATTATAACTGTAACCAACAGCAGTAACTTGAGTCTGAAAGGCTAATGCTTAAAGATACCAGCAAATCGCCAGGATGTGGGCTAAACCAGGGGGTCCCTAATTTTCCCCTGAGAGCTAAATTTCATCAGCAACACAAAGCTAAGGCCCACTGCCCCTTGAGCCAGAGGAATCCCCTGACAAAAACATTTCCTTGTAGCCTGGGGGTGCAGTTCAATCACTGCTTAACAGAGTTAAGATGACAACCTCATCAATCTCACAGTAACAAAACAAGCACAACATATAGTAAAAACAGTCACAATCTGACCTAAACCACAAGTAGTTAAGACAAACGGTTATGAGGAACTACTTAAATTAATCATTTGTTAAATTAAGATTTTTTTACTCGATTTTTAAGAATACACTTGATGCAAATAAGTCATTCCAGTTGTTCTGGACATACACTACCAAGTACTTAAGTTATTCTTACACTTTTTAGACAAAGACAATGATACAATTTGATTCAAGTGGTGAAAATACTGGTGTCATTAAAATTCTTGGTTCAGACCAAAAACACATTTTTCAGCTGTTGTTGGAATCTTACAATCATCCAGTGTTTCGAATGGGCAGCACACATATCTGAAATCCAGACTGAGATACAGTATGTGTCTGTAAAAGAATTCGGATCCTTGTGAAATTTCATATTCCAGTTGAAGGATTTTCCACTGTGTGATCAAATAATTCACTTATTGTGGCCACACAAATTCTTCCATTTGGGAGGGCAGGGCTGGGAGTGCTTGTGGCAGAGGGGAGACTGATGACTGGTGTGTGTGTCTGCATTTGGACACTGAAAGGGAAATACTCCAGTGCACTGATGAATAGCTCAGAATGATTACTGTATTTCCCAAAAAGGATTAAAATAAAGAGCAGGAAAGCAGCCCCCTAAAAACACTACAAAGAGACATTGATCATTCTGCTTCACTGCAGATGGTTTCGTTTAAAAAGCACTGCACTGAGGCTGCATGCTCTGGCACTGAGACTAGCAGGAGTTTAAAGTAGGCAGATGTATAGAAAAGCCACTGGTGAGACACCTGCAGTTGAGAAGGGACACCTCTTCTCAAACAAACAGCACTTCAACAGCACATAGCTGATCGATAATAGCTCTCAAACTCCAAATACCCCCACTGCCTTCCTAGATTCCTCCTCCGGCGCGCTCACACAGAATACCTTGAAGCATCCACCATAAAGCTCTTCAGCCCCCTGCCAGTACATTTCCCCAATAGCAGTCCAACCCTTCAGCGTTACCTTTGTTCTATGCAGCTAGTGTCCAGTTATTTAAAAAAAAAGCGAGCCATAACTTCCACTAGGCCTGTCTGAGCAAGACAGTAAGCACGGCATGGAGACGCATATACTCTGCCCTTGGAGAGGTTATGGAAAATAATTGTTTCATTCCCATAGCAGACCCAAGGTTTGTCACCTCAGTATGTCCTGAAAGATTAGCCACTAGAGTCCCAGGCACACCATTAGCAGTGGTTACACTACACAGTCCCTGATCAGTACAAAACCATAGATAAAAATGACTGGATACAAATCAGCAAACAGCCACGCTTTGTGAGGAGGACTAAGGGGGGGAGGGGGGGTGGGGATAGGACCAAACTTCAAGTCCGTAATTAACATTTTAGTTTAGGGTCAGCATTTCTGTTCCAAGTGCTCATTTTACACATTTCTGTTAAATGGGGTCCATTATGAAGTAGGATAATCAAATATGGACATTGCCACATAACGAAAATGAAGAAAATAAGCAGGTGCAAAGGGCCATGCCATGTGACAGATACAAAGTATCTAAAGTATGTTTGAATCAAATTCCGAAAGGGTCAAGATAGCTGACAGGCACAAACAGCAGCATACAGGACAAAATGTGGTCATCTTAACTTTTGTAGAGACTGTGGTTATTTTCCCCATATCTGTCTACCCAACAAAAGGTGCTGAACAAGATGGCTGGGTTCCTCTACCACCACAGAGGAAAGCCAGATGAGACATACTGAACACTGCCAGCCAGGGGAAGTTCATCCTGGCACGTGGTCACTGACTCAGCCCACCACACAGCTCTGAAAGGGCAACATTCCACTCGCACAGCTGTGACAAAAGTGTCCAAGGCACGCTGCCCAGCGCTGAGAGCGGCGACACGCCAAACATATCTGACAACTTATGGACAGATTCGCATACAGTTAACAGTGAAACCTTTAGCACAATAGATTCTGAATAAAGGATGGCAATGGGACCCTGACTAGGATAAGTAGTAGAGTATGGATGGATGGCCTTGGACAGCAAGGGGAAAGACTTGGAATGGCCATGGAAACAGCCACTCTGTATGAACCAATGGCCCCAGGAAACATCGGAGATCATTTACATATTAAATACACAGGTATCTACAGGGGGCTCAGCAACGGACACAAATCTGACAGCACGCCCTCATCTTAGAAACATTTTTCTCAGTCAAAAATGTATTAATGGTTTAGACCTGTATTTCAAGCCATCAGTCATAAATATAAAGACACTCTTCTTTTAAGTGATACAATTACACAAAAAAACTAATAGGCAGCACTTGCGGTAGAAGTGAATCAAAGCTGACTGAACGTTACTTCAAAGCACGCAGGAAGTTACACATCTGCTGCTATAAACAGGCAGATACTGCTTTGCTGAGCAGCTGCTGGGAATGGTTAGCTGAACACAAATTTCCCCCATAACATAAAACCACCTGATTCCCATCCAAGTCAATTAAACTGGACTTATTAGTCTGTCACCTTTGAAACACAGTTTTCTGGCTGAGGGAACTGCTTTGCAGCAGAAGCAATATAAAGAACCACTTAGCCAAGAGAGTAAGATAGCGAGCAAGGTTGCCGTTAAACTTCAGGTTTCCCCCTGACTTGCAAAAGCACTCTCTCTCTCTAGTGTCTGGTTAAGTAGACAACTGCCAAAAGAAAGATTTAGCAGAGGGTTTTGTCCAAAGCAATGTTCAAGTCAGGAAAACATTACAAACATACAGCAAACAGTCAAAAGTCGACTAGGCATAAGTGCAGCTTGGCTGAGCTTCCAGTGAACGCCCAGGTACGAGTGCAAGCAGTAATGGAGAAATATCAGAATCGCCACACTACAGAAGAGGACAGAAGCCCCAAATCTAAAATCTTAATGATACCCATCCCTAATGATACTACTCTTACCGATACTGCTTATTGGTCTGGTACTTTAACAGTACTCTTATAAGTACTTTTTGTTAAGTGTTAAAA
>JAODKM010000099.1:8033678-8047246 GCA_026780845.1 Petrocephalus sullivani | reverse complement strand
TATATAGATTATATATTATAGATTATAATTGGTATCGGTACCGATCCAAGCCTAAATCAGACAGATCGGATATCAGCCATATGACCAATCGACGACTGAATCTTGCTTAGTTGTTTTTTGGCAGTTTGCCAAAAGCTCCTATTTCTTGTAAATGACCTGGAGTCAATTTAGGCGCCGGTGTTTTAACTTATAAAATGTTTTTAAATGCGTGAAACGTTGTTATCTTCGTGGCTGATTTTCCAAAGTGTGTGAAAAACAAGCATTATTTGGGTTATGTCAGACTTAAGAAAAATATTACAAACCCCAATACGTCTTTCAAATTCACCATGCCCAACAGAAGCAAATGTACACTTTTATATGAAATTAAAATAATCAGCGTATACATTTCTTTATCACAACAATATTCAATTGTGTAATTAAAAGTTCCATCTTGAACAGATGTTAAGCAAATGTAAGTGTAATGTTAATGTAAATGTAATGTAAATGTAGTTCTAGCGCCTCCTTACTAGCTCATCCTTAGCTTAGCTTGCCAGTTGTCGTCTACTGTTCCCACACAGCTATTTAACCAATAGCTAATGATAGCAAGTCAAGCTGCTAGAAGTGAAGGCATATGGATCCTTCGAATATTTAAATACATTTTACAAATGTTTCCGGAGGGTGATACAGGTGTGCATCTGAAAGGACTGACACGTATGTAGTAGTTTTGATAATACCTCTCTTTCACTGTTCACTTTTAAGGAAAAAGCAGATTGCATGACTTTTTCCTTTGACAGTATCTTTACTGTACGCAAACCTTAGTTTGCCCATAGCCTCCAAACCAATCCGATTTCTTCTGGATTCTGAATTAAGAATAGCAACAATGCAATCAGAAACTGATCTGCGGAGGTGAAATGTACAAGAGAACATTTATGTAGCAATAATGAATAGGAAATATATTTTTTCCCCCTCAAGTACTGAAAACAGAACTGATAATGGAGCTTATCGGTACCACGGTCTTTAATAATTTAGCCCTAGGTCTCATTTCATACTGGGTTTCGGCACCCATCCCTATCCCAACACACTTTAATGGCATAATTCAAATAAAGCAGAGGGGTTTTGTGGCATGAAAACTGTGCTCCTAATAAAGTTAAACACCAAAAATACAAAGGACAATAATAGGCATAAATGGCATGGCACTCAGATTATCTCAGTCTTGTTCTGTGAAAAGATCATAGCAGTACAATGCCTGCAATACAGCTGCGGAGCTACAAGAAAACTGTGGCATATATAATCAGGAGTTTGTGCACATCTGTAAACGCTTCACACAGATTTCAGGTTTAATCAGTCTAATCTTTTGGGTGGATTTTGGCATTGGCTCAATTTTATGATCAAATCCATTCAAGCCCACCTTCAAACATAAGGCCCCAGATAATAAGGGCTGAGGCCCCACAGATGGCAAGCTACCAAGGCCTTAGCTACACAATACAATGGCTATGCTAGAAACTACATTAATGACCAATGAAAGATTTTTTGCCAAAAAAAATGACAATGTTGCAAGATTGAGAACAGGGTTCCAAGTCTGAACAAAAAGTGGTAACTTACCACTCTCACATCCTGTTTAATTTCTCTCTCTCGCTCTCACACACACATGCTCTGACAGAAAAAAAGTTCACTGCATTTACTTCAAATGGTAGGTTTGAATTTAAGTCTTATTTAACAATAGTTGTTGCAATAAAACTGAACGTGTTGACTGATATGAGCTTTCAAACTGTTAAGTCTCTAGTCTACCACAATGAATCATCTGCACAACAGAAGATTTCCACAATAACAGTGGCATTGCAGAAATGCTTCAACAACCAAGTAGATTAAGGCACAGCATGGGCCGTTTATAAAGCAAATCCAAGTGTCAAAAATAAGACAATATTACATTAGCTAACAATAAGTAATACTCTTTATTCCTCTTCATGATACAAACCACAGTTTCGCCACCAGCAACCACAAACCACGGTCCCCTACATCAGCAGTATCACCCAAGGTCCAAACCCAGCTATGCAATCAAGTCTGTTCTGTCAGCATTTCGGGGACTTAAACTGCATAATTCCATTCAAAACGTTACACTTTCATAGATTTATAGATTCAGGGCCCACAACTTAAACGATTTCAAGTACTTAGTTGTTTATTTGTACATAATTTGGACTTCCAGCTCATAAAACCCAAAAAAATTAGAATAGTGTGAAGATATCAGCCCAAATTGTACAGGTCATGAATGTTTTAAAATGATCTATGAACTCATCTACTAAACTCAAATCACCTGCACAGGTTTTCCCAGGTGTCATTAAATTGCTTGTCAGAAGCATCTCAACTGGGCCAAGGAGGAGGAGGACTGGACTGTTGGCCAGTGGTCCAAGGTCCTCTTTTCCGATTTAGTAAAGTGTACCTTTCATTTGGGAATCAAGATCCAAGGGTTTGGAGGAAGACGGGTAAGGAACAAATTATGTACAAATAAATACTTGAAATTGTTTAAGTTGTGGGCCCTGAATCTATAATCTATGAAAGTTTAACGTTTTGAATGGAATTATGGAAATAAACTTTTCTATGATATTCTAATTTTTGGAAAGGGTCTGTATGTATATTTTTTGAGAGTGTGTGTGTGTGTGTGTGTACTGAGGCAGTGACAATGCTGCAAGGCTCGTCAAGAATCAACAGGCACATGGCCACAAAAAGTTACCTTGGTGAGTTCCTGCTATCAGCTGACATCCAACAGCAAATGCTATAACTCAGACGGAAACTGTACCACTGCCGGTGTTAAACGTGCCCTGCTGGTCTGAAGCGGGCCAAGAGGGAGATGGGGAACAAGTGACAGGTGCAATCCGGCAGAGCACAAACACTTTCAGATAGGAAACACCAGCCACCAAACACACACCAAAAAAAGCAAGTCAGGACAGATATCTGCATGTAAGCTCAAATAAGGATATCCTTTCTACCAGTAAACATGCACAAGTGTAAAAATACTACAGGTTCTTAAGGGCAACCCCAACCCACACAAACAGACACACACACACACACACACATACACTTCAGATAAACTCCAAAAGGTAAAGAATCATAGCAAATCAGCCTGAAGCATTTTCATGTGAACATTATGTTTGATACCTCAACGGGTGTTCATCTTCCAAAGGAAAACGCTGACTAAAAAAAGAACGCTGACTAAAAATGTCCAAAGCAGGTCAGACCAGATACAGAGGCATGAGTATAAACGCAAAACAAAATCTAACAAATGTCATTGAGATTAATTCTTAATTAACAACACTGTGTCCAAAAATTGTGTCATCTAATGCAAAAAACTCCCCTGTCAAACTTAACACTACATTTATTTATATTACTCATAATTTCAGGGCAGATAAGGATAAAAAAAGAGGGTTTCTGCATTCATCAAGCCAAGTCCTAAGTAAAGCCCCCACCCTCTAGATCAGCGTTACTCAACCCAGTCCTCAGGGCCCCACAGACAGTCCACGTTTTTGCTCCCTCCCAGCTGGAGAGACCACAGGTGTGGACCGTCTGGCAGGTAACTGGGAAAGGGCAAAAACATGAACCGTCTGGGGGTTCCCAAGGAAGGGGTTAAGAAACACTGCTCTAGGTAAACTCACCTTCTGCTTCTATGAAAACGACAGTCTCCAACTGAAGAAAAAGCAGGACTCCCAGCCACAGCCCACTTTCAGTTACCACCACATAGTAGTCCTGCTCTTAGAGCAACATGATTTGCTGAGATACGAAACCTACGTGCGTTAAACCAAAATGACAGAAGTGAATTACTTCTAACGTCCCATCAGAACAACATCTCAAAACATCAAAGTCACATGAACATTTTACAATCATTAAATGCTCTACGAAGCTAAGAAGTTTACACCCTAGTCCTCAAAAAAATCTTGTTTAATTAAATAGATGAGGCAACAAATTTATCAAGGTGTTTCCCCAGATTTTCCAGATTGAGCGGTTGCAACCAGGAGGATTTTAACAGGCTGTTACACATCTGCAGATTGTCTCAAGTAGTAAGGCAAGGCACATACTGCAGAATAATGATTAAAAAAAAAGAGAAACCAAAGGATACGATACCATTCACGTTCGCAGTTTCAGAATTAGTACATCAACTGCTTTTTAATCATCCCATGGCAAAACAGAAGAAAAATGCTTTTGCTGAGGAACCAGCAAAACTCCACTCGTGTTTCCAACTACTTACCTTTGTGGAAACCTCATGGGACAGTAGGCATACAAAGGTGTAGAAAGATTCCTGAGCAAGGTCCCTAGCATGCACGTGCAGGCACAGCAACACCTTCCACCATCGCCAGGGAGGACAGCATCACTTGGGCTGCCTTGCATACTTAATACACTGGCACCTAAACCAAGCTGGTGCCCTCTTTACAGCAGCAGCTCCCTTTCTAAAAAATCAGTTTCAGGCTGTCATTGTTGTGCGATGAGAGGGAATGCCGACCCTGACAAACGGCCGCTGACAAAAAATCACAGAGCAAAACGCTACAGATTTCACTCATGAAGACAGGAGAGAAGCAGTAGGCAGTGCAGTCTCTGTGATAGCCAGAGAAGCACATGGCTACCCTGAACCTAACAAAGCCGCCGGTCTCTTGGAGGCGTCAGATGAGCCATTTCTGCTCATTATTGCTCTTCCTGTGCCGCTGTCAGCTTAAAAGACTTCGGCCCATTTGAGCTGCCAAAAAGGAAATTGGTTTCTCATCACAGGTCGTTTGGCAGCACTGACACCGCACTGGGGGAGGCATATTAACAAAAAGGAGGGCAGCAGAGTAAACGTGTCTCGGACTAAATTGTCTCTGCAGCAAAGCAAAGCAGCTCAGAGAAAGCGGGGGGCAAACTTTAGGGGCTCCCAGGGCACCTTTTAACCGACCTCGGAGCTAACAGAGAATATAGGAACAGCAACACACAAACACGTAATGAACACTGACATCAGGCTAACAGCCTCACAAGAAGAGTAAATGACTTTAGTGCAACAGGTTCAAGGGAATCGTGCTGCCACCCACATGGAATAAAGCTATATTACCATGATTAGCCTCCCTCATTACTTGACAGTGCCACAATACTTATTACTTTTATTTTCAATAAGATTATATTTCACAAGATGGGGAAAGCCTTCAAAGGATGAAAACATTAAAAGAAACAGTCAAAGATGTGAGCCTAACAGTCAGAACACCTTTTTTATCCAGGAAGAAATAGTTTTTGTAGTTAAAGACTGCATAGAACACAGAAACACAAAAGACAAAATATAAATACATCCATGCATGTCACATACAACAGTTCTGCATTAAAAATTTAAATAGACAGCCCTAAAAATGACTTTAGATCTCTATGTAATGGCTAGTTTTCAGAAGCTTCCCAAACTCAACAGAGTGTGCTCTCACTGTAAAATAAGTCCAGACAAATTCATCAAGAGTGTACACCATTTCAAACCATATTCCAATTTCAAACCAGAGGTGAGGGAAAGGTGTCTGGGACCCTAGGAATCTTTTAATAAGAAACTCCTTTTAGGTCGTTCCATTTTACAGTACTTTTGTAAAATACGTAACTGCAAAACAAGTACAATAAGAAACAACACAAAAATGATAAAACTGCACAGCAAAAAACTAATTTTTTGGGCCACAAGCCATAACTACCAGCCCTAAAATGCTCATTGCTCTGTCGTACAATCTGGACACCCAGATATATTCCGTCATGTCCGCAGTAGCAGTTAGTGGACAGAGAGTAAGGCTACTCACAGGGGATGTCATACAAAGTACCTTCATGTTCTCCCACTTTCATTTTGCAAGGACACAGACAACTAAACAGCAACAAGAGCCGACCCTTTCATATCAAACTTCAAATGAGATTAAACTAAATAAGGAACTGATTATTATTAAATACTGTTTGGTTCCAGTATACAGCCACAACTTAAGTGGCATTTTTTCTTCTAATCCACAGTTATAAAGAAGCAGACCTCTGGGTTATTAATAACTGACCCATGATCAACTAGAAGACAACAGACACTGTCAGTATCGAGGATGACAATAAAATGGGTAAGGAACAACCCGTTATGGGGCAATGTATACATGTTTTGGAGAAACATTTCTGTTGATTAGATACCAACATGGCTGCAAGACTGCATCTAATTGATAGTGAGACAACGGACAGCTCTTTAAAAAAAGAAAAAAAAGTTTTACAAAACAAAAAAAAGGGGGGGGGGGGGGTCAAAACCATCCAGTCACATTTTTGCTGAGCCAACAGCAATGGAGACTTTATATCAAAGATACGGTCAGTAGGAGTAGGAAATGAAAGCTCTGCCTGTCATAGTTCATATCTCTTCTTCCCCTCCGAAAAATAGAAAGAAATACTTATTTAATTTATTTTTCTCCCCTACTACCAATCTCGAGTTTTTGCAATATGTCCAGGGAAAGGGGAGCTTTAAAATGTCCTAAGACACTTTATTGGCTAAAGTGGAACAAGGTAAAAGGGCAAAATATAGCAGTGTCACCATAAAATGGGTGTTTTTTTTTTTCTTAAAGAAATACCCTAGTATCTAGAGGCACCCTTCCACAGGCGTGCCTCCTACTTACCCGTTTTAGTCACATTTAAGCACAAGCATCAGCAAACACTCAAAGAATGAGTAACCTGGGGCAGAAATTCACCGAGATGCACCCCAGAGCCAGCAATCCTCTGGGACTCTACTGCCTTAAACAAACTACGTGAGCACATGGCTAAAATCATACTCACAATGTTTTATTTAGTGCAGTTGAGATATAATAAATTCCTTTTAAGAAAAAAAAAAGACCTTGTCCTGAGAGGCCCAGCCTAGGTACCCAGACACAAACCCCACAATTCAGACAACAGCCCAGTGCTCATCACATTTCACAGCAAGGATGGAAATCTGACCATCATTAAGGCTTACCAAGACACTCCAGGTTTCATAGACTCTAAAGATGCATGATGTCCATGACCTTATCGGCAGTTATTCTTTTAAAAAAAATAAATGGATAAATCAAGACAAAAAAAATCTCAGTATTAAATGTTAGCAGAAGCAGAGCTAAAGACACAACTACTAAAAACAATAAAAAAATGGAGATGATTGCATTAAACAATCAGCTATTTTCTGTAGTGGAGGATGAGTCACTTAGAAATAGGGCTACCACTTTGAATCTCAAGAAAAGGGATGTTCTTGCCACTAAATCATTAAATCAGGCCAGATGATCGATCCTTGTTTTCAACAGAATAAAACATGCCATAAAGTTATTCCGCTAATCAGTGTGAGCAAATTTCAGAGCCAATGCTTTGGTTTTCCCAAAGGCAGCCGAACTTCAACCTATTTGACCATGCAAATCTACTCTAATCCAAGGTGCACCTGAAAATTTGTAAAGCATTTGCTTTTAATTATAGTTTAAGGCAACAATAAACTAACCCGTTCTTTCATGGACACACAACACACCTCACTGAGTGAAAGGGACACTTTGTTTAATACTGTTAGTTTATTTGACAGCCAAGCATTCTGGATCCCCTCTGGTTTGTGTTTAAACTGACAGTGTTGATTAGCATTAAAGGAATAAAAACTGCTGGGGGTTATTAACAACTTACCCATGGTCAACCAGGTGAACTCTGCAGTAAGGAATTGCCTGATACAGAGCCAGCACACAATCACTTTTGAAAGAAAGTTTTGCATAGGTATGTGTCATCCAACTGGATCAGAGCTACGGCTAGTGTTGCCAGTGTACTTTGCCTCCCACACCACCTACAACACATCTCAGAAGTAACCAAGTCTTCCTTCAACATTACGGTGCTTTTTAGAGACTGTTTATGCTTTGAATAGCATTAATAATTCAAGTCTTCACAACAAGAAACCCCTTACAGGTAAACACAGCACTTCCACGTTTCTTTTGAGCTACCAGAGAACCAGCCCCAAGCAGTACCTATTTTCTGTTGGAGCTTGCCAGACACTCCCAGGTCACCTGCCCACAGAAGACAGCTACCAGCTGCTGAAGGCAGAATTCTGGGGCTCCTGACCTGGAGAGTCACTGGCTACAAACGACCAGGGTGATCATTATTAAATGGCCCAAGATTACTAGACGAGATTAAATTTCCCATATTGCTCTAGACATTAATAAAATACAATGCCCAGTACACTCGCTCAGCAAAATCACTGAAATCAGAAATGGTACCGATTTTATTATAGTCTACAGTAAAATCACGAAGAACGTTATAAAAGCTCATTTACATTTACCCAGATGTTTGTATACAGGTTTCATACAGTGGGATTCAAAAAAAATTAATGAACAGACCTGTTTACATACATGACAGCTAAGGTTTAACACGACAGCCTTCAAAAACAATTAATAATGAATTTGTGAAATAGGAAACAAAATAAAAATGTGTATACACATACTCATACAAGATAAAATAAAAATCCCAGTTCATACCTCATCACTATAACTGGACATCCTGCGTGTGTGCAACTATGTAATCCTTAGACAGCAGAACTTATCCAGACTGTAAAGTTTGCGCTTATCAAAGCGACTGACTGGACACTCTCCAAGCTGACTCACGTTGCTGGCAATAATGAAGTTACAATGTGACTTTATTCAACCCCTCCCAGAGATTAGACAACTTCAATGAATGGGCAGACAATAACGCACAACAAAGCCCAACAGAAAACAAAACATGCGTACAAGGGACCGGGCATTGTGGTGAACAATTAGCATAATTGTGATTCAAAATCCAAGCAAAGAATGAGTCATGTTACATGTCACGCTGATCAAATACCACGTAGAAAGGAAGTTCTGCATCCTCAGACTCGGCCCAGCCCGAGAGAAGGATTACCTCCAGCAAATACGCACACCGGCACAAAGCGAAGAGCGGACACTTCTTACCTTCGGGCGCTACGCATGCGGACAGCGTAAAAGCAAACATCCTCCCAGGTCGAAGGCCACGAAAGGAGACCTTATCGCCCGTGACTTCCCCCACCAGCGAAACATATCAAACGCACCCACTTATGCAATTTAAGCAACCCATTCAATCATATAAACGACGAACGACAACAGCGAAGGCAATCGCAGAAGTAATATTGGTTCCGAGAAAAAAAAAATCGATAAGCAGCACAAAGTATAAAACTGAAACATAATTACGCGGTGACATTTACTGATGTGTTACCACTGCCGTCGTCCGGGGGACTCAGAACTGATGAGTTTTCGGAATTACATGGGGGGGGGCAGAGATGTACGCGATAGCTGCGAGCCTTATGGACTCGGGAACTAAAGTTACAGCCCGTAATGAGCCGGCGAAGTAAGCGGCGTCGCGTTCGGCGGCTGTCACGCGTAGTGCACATGTGGCCCCCGAGCGCAGGCCGGGCTGGTCGCGCAGCGCCGGCCGCCCGGCACCATCCGTAGCGGTACGTTTCAGCACCGCCGGGCGCTCCGCGAAGCCGACCGCCGCGCCGCGGGGCTAGCTAGCTAAATAAACACGACACGGCTCGCTAACGACACCCACGACGGCGCCAAAGGTTCGGCTCCGATGCCGGAGCAAGCGGGGGGTCGGGGTTCCCCCCCAGCTAACTGGCCTTTCCGCCGCGGGGCGCACGCTACATCCCCTTAAATGGTGCGACGTGTGCGGGGGACGGGCGGCAGCGCTTCGCCCGCTCGCCTCCAATCACACCGCGCCGCGCTCCCGTCCCCGCTCCGTCCCTTCGCGCCGGGCCCCTTTTCCCCTTTAAAGTTACACGGGCGCCCGCGCGGCGAGCGGGCCGTTAGGAGGCGCGGCGCGGGACGTGCCGGCGGCTGACTGGGCTCCCTCGCTCGCTCCCTTCCGGCCGGCCGGCCTAGGCGATACGAGTCTCCTAGCTAGCCGCCGAGAATGCGGGCTTCACTTCGCCCTCGACTAGGCAGCGTCTTTCCCAGCCCTACCGTCGGCTGCGCCGTCGCCTAAGCTTAGGATGGCATAGAGGGGAGGGCGAAGGGTTCAATCGGCCGCCATGCCGCCGCCGCGCTGCCCCTCGACGGGCGCGATTGTCGCAGAAAGTTTGCTCCGCTACTCACCGTCTACCGCGCGCGCCGCCACTCCACTAGTTACGGAGAAACTCCTGTCTCCGAGATGCGCACGTCATCGCACCGCCAGCGACACGGCGCTCTTAAAAGGGCAACGCCACTTGGCCCCTTGCCCTCCTGCACGAACAACCCGAAAGTAATACGTTAAAAGAAAAAGTGGAATCGTTCATCTCAAAATCGTTTACCTCACATATCATGTATCCATGATTTTTTTTTATCATGTCTCTTTTTGCGTAATGATACCACAGTTTGGGGTTCGATGGTTACAAGTGCCGAGACCGTTTCTTCGGACAGTGCCGCTTTAAGAAATATGCTATGTTCGTAATCGCGAATAACTCATCTAATAAGTGGTGCGATTGTGCATGCGTATCGGCTGCTAGGATGTCAGATGCCTATGGCAAGCCGTTTTAACTTTCATTAGTTTCTCGGGGGTATCAGAAATTCAGTTGTATCTAGTTACAATGCCCAGTCCATATATCGGAAATAATTCAAAACACCTTTCGTCATTAATTTCAATAGGGGCTGGAATTTAAACTAGGTAAAATGCCAATTACTGTCATCAGGAATTCAATTGTAAGTAATTATAATTCAGTTTTAACTGGTTAAAATAAAAGTTTCTGATATCAGGAAATCAATTGTGACTGTTTTCTGAATAGTTGAAATAGCACAAAATTAGAATATACATATTGTATATGTCATATATGCATATATGCATAACACACAGGTACAATACTGAGTCTCAGCCTTGCAACTTACAGTTGAGTACCAGTGATGAGGTTACAAGACACTGGAGAGTCCAGTGTAAAGAGCAACAGTTTTCAGGTGGGCTCTCTTGACACTGTAGGTCATTCATATGAATCAACGGTTATAAAGTCAGTTTTAATGCCAGAAGTGTGATGTCATTGTTGTGCAAAGGCTGTCAAGATGTCTCTATTTGATAGGCATATTTGAAGGTACACATCAGCATAAGCTAAATTCTGCAGATTTTTGACACTTCGGTTCTGTACAAAGCATCACCCGTGAAGACTGGCACCACAAGGACACTTTTTGGAGGATGATTGTCAGCATCTCTTTCACCCATTTTAAGGGATCTGGAGGTGCTGGTCCAGGAGGGTGAACTTCTACTGACATAAAGCACAGAGTAAAAAGCTGAAGTAAAAACATACAGGTCTGTCCGAACTGTGTCTGAACCTTGGCACTTATTGTTTAACACCTGTCAAAATGCATGAGCGGTTCTGACCTTCTTCAGTGCAGCCCCAATTGGTAGATGGCTTAATTGGTCCACAGGACACTGCTCTACATTTACTTTCCCTTGCATTTGTGTTTCACATTGCTTCCTCAGTCTCATTATGATGTATGACTGTTTTTATGCTTTTAATATGGTTTGCCACTTCGCCAGGTTATTATTATAAATTGAATTTTACAAAATGAACTTAACTAGATCAATCAAAGGTTGCCGAGTCACTGGCTCATATCTTGTGGTCAGGAGAGTGATTTCACCCTTGGTCCCTTGAGCATGGCCCTTAACCCCAGCTGCTCCAGGGACTGACTGCTTTCTCAAAGGTACTTCACTTTGGAAGTCTGCTATGAAATCATTTAAATCTACTTTTCAGTGTATAACACTAAGTATCACAAAGCATGATATCTGTGTACCGCATATGGGATCTTGAACTCAAGACTGTTAGGGACACTTTACAGCTAGTTCCTATTAAGGCTTTTCTAAGCCATCAGTGCATGATATCAGTTCTAAAGACCTGTGAGCCAAACTGCAAACAGAAATGTTTCTCGTTGTATGTACATCAATTACCAGCACTAATGGACTTTTTGCAAAACACCTAACACATTTGATTACATCAAAATCTCATTACAGTCTCAGGTCAAGATAACCACAGTAAAATGGCCTGAGCTGCTAAGGCTCTCTCAAAACAATAACTCAAATCAGCCTAGTCTTGCAATTGAAGACACATTTGTCTGTCTCTAAACCAACCAACATATGGCACAACACATACTGTAAAAGGGGTGGGTGGAATAGTTTGACTTTTAATGCAAAATGGAACATGAAAACAACAGAGAATTGTGGCATTGGAGTGCAGTGCTGTACCACACAGATTTCTTTATGTGGGCAATCACTTTGTAGGGCAATCCCAGCATTCGACTGCCAGGGCTGGGTCAGGAACACCCAAAGGTATTTCCCATGTTGCATAGCCAAGGAAAATATCTTGTGTGACGCTGATGAAAACACATGGCTCAATGTCCAGGACAGGATTGATCAGGCATAGTAGTACATTTTGATTCTGATTTTCAAGCAAATTATCTTTTTTTATTGCATTCCAATTGTACCATGTATTTGTTATTATTTTTATTTTGATTGAGTTTGAATTTGATTGTACCAGTATAATTCCCAATACAGTAAAATTGAATTCCAGTGAATATGCATCTTCTCGTTTTTGCATTTCACTTTGTTGGATCACCTATGTGTACTCATGTGTTTAGTCAGTGATGTTTATGGTGGATTAAGATAAATGTATCACACACTGTGCTAGAAACCCTACCACAATTTTTTTTCTATGCCTTACTGAGATGATTTGTTAGTGTTTTGCTTGTGAAAATACAGTGAATCCTTGATTGTGTTACTTTTGTATAACCTTGTGTAAGTTTTTGAGCAAATTATGCAGCATGTATTTCTTATTCTGATTGGAGCACTGAGTTTTGCAGTGAAAATGAAGAGTCTTGCAAACAAGTTATTGTTTCGCAGTTTTTGTTGATCATTACGTGACTGTGGTTACCATCACAACCACTGTGGTAAAGCAAGAGAGAAAAACTGTAAATAGAGATACGATGGTTTTACTATGGAAAATATGTGCATCTGACAACTGCTCCCATTTGACCTGCACGGCACCATTCGTGAAGTGGAAAAGTGGAAATACTGTCTCACAGAAATGTCAAAATCAAGGGAGAAAGGAAATTGTTACTGGCAGAAGGACTCTTCTAATGATAAATAGGCTCATTTGTTTTTTGTTGTCCCTCAAATTAAATAGAAAGACTTTCTCTTTTGAGGAATCTGGAAATCTGTGTTTTTTAAAAAATGTTGACCAAAACTACGCAGCCAGTCAAGATCTCTTGATGTGGCATCTGTGGTCTGCAACTTTAGTATTTGTCTCCCTCTAGTGGTTAAATAGTAAATGTTATTTTTGAATCTTTTCGTTAAAGAATATACCTTCAAAGAGACCCTTCAAGAGATGGGACCTCTGTGTTTGATGGCTTTTATTCAAATCACCAATTTCATCAGCTCATTCATACATGCCTGTTAGGGATGCAGGCGAATAATTCAGCAAGGTGCCAGCCCATCACAGTGTACACACACCATTCACACTTCTAAAATCGTGGCTACTCCAATTCACGTGGGGGGGGGGGGGGGGGGGATGGGGCGTTTTGTTTTGTTTTTTTTTTGTTTACTATGTAATGGAACGGGCAAAAAGAATTTCTCTCCCTGTTGTTGGGCGT
>JAODKM010000099.1:8002278-8014284 GCA_026780845.1 Petrocephalus sullivani | reverse complement strand
TGAGTGAATGGTGTGTGAGTATGCCCTGCGATGCCCATAGGTGTGCATGTGTGAGTGAATGGTGTGTGAGTATGCCCTGCGATGCCCATAGGTGTGCATGTGTGAGTGAATGGTGTGTGAGTATGCCCCATGGCTTATTGCCCCATGCTGGGTTGTTAACGTAGACTCCCCTTGACCTTGTACAGGACAAGCTGCTACAGGAAATAGATAGATGGACATTAGTGGACATAATATTAGCATGTCTGCTAATATC
This sequence comes from Petrocephalus sullivani, assembly GCA_026780845.1. Classification (NCBI taxonomy): domain Eukaryota; kingdom Metazoa; phylum Chordata; class Actinopteri; order Osteoglossiformes; family Mormyridae; genus Petrocephalus; species Petrocephalus sullivani. The sequence continues at coordinate 8,014,031 of JAODKM010000099.1, read as the reverse complement.
TATTAGTTAATTCAAGTGTCAGGTAATCTCTCTTTCTCCACATGGAATTGTACTGTTTGTGTTTATCTATATATTTTTTTGAACAGATCATCCATTTTCTATATATCCTTGAAAACAGCAAGTAATAATGAAGTTCATGTCTGGTTTTATGACTTTGCTGTACCATGTGATTTTACATACACTCTAAAGGCTAATATATATCCAATAGTTTCAGTGTAATTCAATTTATTTTTATATAGCACCTTTCGCAAGAGAGTCACTCCAAAGTGCTTTAAATGGGTGTTTTCTAAATCATTCCCATTTATACAGAACAGGGAAAAACAGGGAAAAGGAAGACCAACCTCTCCTGGGCATGCTAACATTATTGAAAAGATTGAACAGTGGGTTTGCTTGCTAAAAGCAAGATGTAACCTGTGGTCAAGATCAAAGCCAAAGTCTGTCAATGAGTCAGTTCTCCATGCCGGCCTGTATATGGTGGCAGATTGAAGGCTGCACCCACAATGTTCGTAAGTCGCATCAATGTTACACTTCCATGGGACAAAACCATGCAAATGCTAGAAGGTGTTTAGTGTGCAGTATGTACTCCCAAAAAAGAGAACATTGCAGAAGCCTAACCTACTGTATACAAAAGCATGTATTAGTTATTCATTGTCAGTTATTCAAGCTACAGATCTGTAGGAAGTACACCACTGATATTTTATCCATATGAAATATGAACAAGAAGCTGATATGAAGTGATTAATTAATCGTCATTGTTGACACAGCACACAACAACAAAATGTGTCCTCTGCATTTAACCCATATGTGGCATAGCAGTGGGCAGCTAATTCAGCACCCAGGGAGCAGTGTTTGGGGCAGGACATTGTTCAGGGTACCTCAGTGGTACCTTGCTGATCAGGGATTCATACCAGCAACCTTACAACCACAAGCACACGTCCCTAACCATTAGTCCACCACAAGGCAAGGTAATGTCTAACTTATGGGCAACGCTGGGGGAGAAGTTCAGCCCCTCAGCTAAGAGTGTGGATAAGGTTATAAGAGGCCTATCCAGGGTCATCTCCCGAAACAGCAGAACCTTGGTTTGCTCCACATTAAGTGGCAAAAGGTTTTCACTTATCCAGGTCTTTTAATTTCATGAAAATTATTACCTAAAGTGACAATAGAGGAGGTGTCATTAGGTGTTGCTGAAGTGTATATTTGTAGATGTTGTCAGCATTAGCATGATATTTAACATTGTTTTATCATTATATAACCTAATTGCAACCTGCTGAGAGAGAACAATATAGGACCAAACACTGACCCATGTGGTATACCAAATTTGACTGGTTTTAGTGATGATGGAGCCATTATTATTATTAGACATGATATTTATTAGTCAAATATGATTAAAAAGAACAACAACAACAAATTCAAGTCTATCTAATAAAGTAGAATGGTTAACCATGTCAAAACTGAACTAAGGTCCAGAAGCATGAGCACAATTATATTTCCAGGATCATTTGCCATTGTTTTGTCATTTACAACTCTAGGTAGTTTAGTAACAAATACATGACTGGAATCTATGGAGTGTGTTGTGTGTTTTCAAGTATGATGAAGTTGCTCTGTAATTATCTCCAGAACACTGGACAAAAATGGTACATTAGAGACATGACTGTAATTGCTGAGTTCATGTGGATCCATCTTGGTTTCTTTAGTAGTGGTGTGATGATTGCTACTTTAAATTGGTTAATTACATCACCTCAGGACTGGGATGCATTCATTATGCTAGTTAAATGTTTCACCAGAACTCCCAGGAATTCTTTAAAAAGCTGAGTGGGAATTTGGGTCCAATGGGTAAATGGTCAGTTTTGTTTAAATGAGGGGTATCAGGGGTGTTTAAATCAGGGGCAATCTTATCCGCAAAGGGCCGGTGTGTGTGCAGGTTTTCGGGATTACCTTTTTACGTCAGCTGTTCAAACCCAGGTGTGCGGACTCTTCAGCCAATCCATCCTCTAATTAGTAATCTAATTAGGGAGTAGCAGCAAAAACCTACATACACAGTGGCCCTTTGCGGATAAGACTGGACACCCCTGGTTTAAGTTATTAGTTTTTATTTTTTAAATCCTCTTCATGGACTAATTCAAATACATTTACAGTGTGCACATTGTCCATGCATAAATCTTATTTTTGAGCTATTTGAACATTATTGAAGTCTAAGTTATTTGAACATATATATAACAGTGGCTTTTCTGTGAGGTGGATATGATACAGTTGCCCTCCAGCCAGAAGTCCTACCCAGCAACAAAAAGAAGATTGCTTGAACTGGTCTGGGGTGGCTTTCCTGAAAGCATTGTAGCGCAAAGTAGTGCGTTATCTAGCACTTAAGATTGATAGTTAATTAACGAACGTTTCCCGAAAACCTTCGTAGCTCAAGTAGTTCGTTATCTCGGATTTAAGAGAGATCTGACCCTCTCTTCATAAGTAGTTCGTTGTTTGAACTCGTCCTGTCACAGAGACGCAGAGATCGGCCAAAATAGATCACAAAAATATTGCATTGCATATTCCTGGTCAATATTGCAATATAAAATTATAATGTGACTATAAATTAGCGCAAAAGTGCTCATTGAAATACGTGGGATCGATGTTCCTGTTATCGACAGTCTGTGCTTTTTGTACGCGGAGGCGGGGGAGGAGCCAACAAAGTACTACTTAATGTCGCGCCATCTCTGGGAGGAACGACCCAAGAGGCAGGCTGTTGGGCAAAACCCCTCACGGGGCATTTATTGCAGGCAGGGAGACAAGCGGGAAGCAGAGTTACATGACAGGCAGCACTCATAATGACCAGGCAGAGATCAAAAAACTGAGGCAAACTAATAAAGGGAGCTAATCAAGGAACAAACACAAGGCAGGTGTGATTGGTTAACAAGGGGATAGGAACATGAGGCAAAACTAATAAGACTCAGGTGTGGCTACTTAAGAGTCATGCCTGAGGGAAACACAGGGGATAGACACACAGAGCGGGGCTGGTCATGACACTTAGAGGTCGTTTGTTATTTTTGAAATAACGAAGGGTTTTGGGAAATGCACGTGGACCTCGCTCTTTATTTTCCTAAGTAGTACTTTATTTTGTTCGTTATCCACTAGGATCAATCGCTTTCGGGAAAGCCACCCCAGGCCAGTTAAGACGCCACTTACACATTTAAGGCAGGCTCACTACAGAAATCAATGGCTTCCTAAACTCTACTTGCTCCTGTGTCTCATTTAAGGAAAAGAGACATTGAAGCTGTCACACTCCGTACATCTGCCCCTCCTGTTCCTTCCCTGGCATGGCTCTAAAAAGCCATGCCTGGGGCTCGTTTGCCTTACCTCTAGTTCCTGCCCTCTTGTTAAGCACTCCCAGCTGCCTCCTGTTTGCTCTCTCATTAGTCTTGTATTTAAGTTCATCTCAGTCCTGTACTCCCCAGATCTGTCATTGAAGTCATACCCCCACGTTACCTGTGCTCTTCTGTCCTCTGGTTTCCCTGTATGGATCCTTCATGATTTACATTTCGCCCTTTTTACTTTAATAAAGTCTCTTTTGTTTGCTCACCATGTTTTCTCCCGTGTCCTTCGCCCTGTGACACGTGACAGCATCAGATGATTGTGGCTGAACTGACCTGGATTCCTGGAGCCAGACAGGCCACATTTATTGCACTCATGCTAATTTGTCGTGGCAACTAGTGCTATGTGCTGGTGTAACCTTACCTAAATAATTTACTTTGTAAATTACATCGTAGGTCTCTATGACACAAAAAATGCTTATCTGCACCAACCATATTAAGAGGATATTGAGGTATGATTGCTGTAGTACCCAGTGATGTAATAACTACCGCTAATGTAACTGCTGATAACAATTTTTCCATTCTTAAATAATAAAATACTGTAAATGTAATAACTGGCCAATAATATAATACATTTTCTGAACCAATAGCATAATTACTTTTCCCCGTAATGTAATAAAAGTTATTACATTATCAACTTTTATTGCTTTGAGAATGGAAAAATTATTACATTATTGGCAGTTATAACATTTATGGGAGTTTTTACATTATTGGCTGTAGCAACTGCTTTTTTGTAGATATTTCTATGTAGATATGTTATTGATAAAACAATTTATGAAATAAAAATCCTCTTCCTTTAATGATGATTGTAATTTTGTAACATATAAATGATATTTAATTGTAAGGAACAACACCCCTGATCAGCTGTTCAGTACTTATGAGCTGTTACACCGTTCAGGTAGACCCAGCCATTTACCCTGGTCAGTGTCACAGAGTGAACTAGACCTTATTCCAGGCACCTAAGGTAAATGTACACTCTGTAGAAAACCTTTAACTCCATAATATATCAAATTTACATAATTTAGAGTTTAAATTTTGATGTGTCATTTCCACATATTAAACAATATTTTTTAGAATCAAAACAAGATACCGAAGAAGTAGATGCTAAGTACGTTATAAGATACATTCCTACAGCAGACAATAATATGAGCAGAACACAATGGAGGGGGAACTGTTTCTAAGATTACCAAACAATTTCTATCTGAGAGCCAATAAAATTGCATGTGTGAAAATTACTAGCTTAATAACTTTTTCTCTTGTCATCATTTTGTAGATTAACACTTTATGGCAGTACACCAACGGAAGGAGTGGTATTAGAATTGACATTTAGGTTTAATATATAACCAAAAAATACTGCTTCATGTTTAATTAGAGGATGTGACATCTGCAGAAATAGATGAATGATACTGTCAATCATGAGGCATGGTATAATGACAGCTTCCGTTTCTCTACCTTGGGGTATTTCCCTCCTCACAAGCCAGCCACCTTCTCCCCTATTCATGCTGGCTTAAGTCTTTATTATTCATAACCACCAATCAAAGAACCAATGAGACAAATACAGAACCTCTTTATTTAATAAGAATGAGATACCGAAACAGATATACTGTCCAGTTTCATGTGGATTGAAGCACACAAGTGTGGTGAAACAATGTTTATTTTCTTGGTCAGTCCTACGGAGGCTTTAGACATGCTTTTACCTGTTTCTGAAGCATGGATGAAAAATTGGCCTTAGATGAGGATATTTCAGCCATGAAAAACAGAAACTGTCCTGTCTTTTGGTCTACGTGTATGTGTGTGTTTAATTTTTTAAATAACAGACTGAGATGCACGTGCACAAACATACATTCCAACCAAATAAACTTTATTAACAATATCATTCAGTGCTGTTGCAGTTTTTCTTTCTTATAGTTTTTTATCACTATATATCTGTGAAAAAAGATTACTATAAGCAAACTTATCATACTGGGAATGAATTATCTTGAAAGAAATGAGCAGCTAGTTATGGATGACAGTTGTCAACTGGGCGAGGACAATGGAGAGTGGAGCAGAAGGTCATCAATCGCGTGTGTGTTCTGTGGGAGCTTTGTCTCTCCCCACTGCCTACAGTACATTTCCACTCCAAAATGGAGGAAATGGATGGTTTCCTATCAACAGGATGTCACATCTTATATCCCATTATCATTAGCATACAAATGTGTGCCCTTATACACAGAAATGGTGGAAAAGCACACACACACACACACTAAAAGGACCAATGATGGAGCAATGAAAGTAGGATTTAATATGAAATACGATGGATAGGATCATTTCCTCCGAATCCCGGCTGTAAGATGAAATCGTTAACCAAGAGGGTGGTACCAGTACTGCCAAGATTGTTATAATTTAACAACATGATGTTTGTTCACTATTTATATACTGTGTTCAATTAAAGTAGATAAAGTTAATTTCGCTAACTGTAAAATGTGTTATTTGATGTAAATGTTACTGTACATAAAATAATTTTTTGTTATTATTATTATTATTATTAATAATAATAATCTAATGCATTTCCAAATATTTACACAAGAAAGAAGCCAAATTATCTGTTTAAGATCAAATCCTTGGGTTTATGCTAACTTAAATACTATAATAAAAACACATTTTCAGTCCAGTGGCTGACTTTGTTTTCCTTAGTTATTGATGATGGTGATGATGTTTGCCAGTACTTGACTCAGTTTTGAATTCTCAAAAAGTACATAATTTCTAGGATTCTTTAATCATTCGTTTTCACACTGTGCCTTAAAATGACTGTCATATTTTGCTTCAAACTGATTAAATGTAATAATATGTAATAAAATCAGTAAAAGTCTATCAAAGCTTACTGAGGAGATGGTTGAAATAACTGTTAGTGTCACACCCACAGGAACTGGAGGTAGCGGCTGCAGGCGATCACCTCCAATTAGCTCAGCTTTATAAGCAGATCGATCGTAACAGAATACGCGAAGTATTGCTGCCATGATCCGGAGCATTACCAAGCATTCTTTTGTCTCTTGTTTTTCCCAGTCCCTTTGCCTGCTGTGTCTTCCCTGCTCTTCCAACCTCTCCTGCCTTCCCGACCTACCTGCTCCTACTCGCCTGACCTGTCCACCTGACCCGTCTCTGTCGATCCACCTTCTCTGCCGTCCTCCTGTCCCGTGCCTGCATGTAGGACTGACTCCAACGGCTTTCGACCTTCCGCATCCATCCCGACCAAGATTATCGCTTCCCAAAGGCATATATAGAAACTCCCAAAGGCTGTAATTAAACATCCCGTTCACAGCAGAATCTTAAGGATGGATTGTCCTATACTCAGTCAGATAGTATGAATTTTCCAACATGCCTACAAAACAGTAACCCATATCTAATGCAGGGGAGTTGCTAGAGGTAAAGCTTTACTGGGACACAGCTGATCAGTACTGGGGCACGTGCCCCAGTAAAAAGGGCCTAGCAACGCCCATGATCTAATGGGTGAAGAAAGTGAAAGACAGTTCCATCAGTTATGATTAATAGGCTTTCAAGCTTTGTTTGTCTGTTTTTTTTCTGGACCGTCATACAGGCAATGCTAATAGCTTTGGAGGACTCACAATACTGCTTTACCCTTCAGTAACCCATTATCACACATTTTCATATGTGTCATTTGGCACCTAGCTGTCCTACAAGCAAAAAACACATCTGTCTATTTCATTCCGGAATGGGGCGATATGATCTCCAGAAAAATCTGTATTAATCCATAGGGAACATTTTTCGTCCTTTAATGGCCCTGGATCTGAAGTTGTTACATTTGTGGGCACCCAATGAACTTAACTGTTGAGTGATGTTTCAAGGCTGGCAGTTAATCAGGAAATTAGAAGAACTATTAGTGCAAACAATGTAATACATGCATTTAGACTAGGGCTGTCCAGTTCCGGTTCTGCAAAATAGTTTATAGATTTCCCTGCTCAAACACATCTTATTCGGCTCACGAGCTAATTGCCAGGTTTAGACGGTGTGTTTCAGCAGAGAGATCTGCAAATGGTGTTGCAGACTGGCCCTCCAGGACAGGAATTGGGCAGCCCTGATTTATACCATAAGATATGCATGCACACAAACACCCACGAAGACCTCTGTTGACCATGGATTTCGTTGCAATCAATCAATGCTCAGTGCAATTTCTTTTTCAGTTATTGCCTGACCCAAACATGGTCCTCAACATGCAGCAATTTTCACATAAATATTTTTCATTATTTTGACTATGCTGTGTTGAGAGGTGGGAATCACACATGGGAAGCTGATTGCAGACTGGGATCACCAACCCTGCTCATTACAGCAGCATTTTGAAATTATGTAGCAAACACAAGCAAAATGCTCACCACTACAACAATAATATTTCAAGTCCAAAAGAAGGGATCTCTGGGTGGACTTGGATATCTAGCTCCCTAACATATCTACCAATTATATAATGTTGTACACAAAACAGGCTTCTTTGCACCTCAGTGGATTAGGGATCTGTGTCTTCTGTGACTTCCTCTCTATCCCACTGTTGGCCCATTTAGTATAACCTTAACCTTGGCTGCTCCTAGGATGCAGACTGACCCTGCTAGACCCTGTATCTATCAACATAATGACTCAGTTAAATACTGGTTCTTAGAAAGACTTCTGTTACAGTGATAGCTTAGCATCTACTGAGGTCGTTGGGAGTTTTGGGTCTTTTGAACATCAGGCCCATATCCAGGTGACCCAGCTGAGGTTGATCATGCCTCAGCTTATGCCGAAGCAGCAGTCTCCCACACGCTTATTCTCCATATCCAGAGCTGTCTGAAGACTTTCTCTGTAGCCTCTGTGTTGTTATAGATAGCTCTCCCTCTCCTTTCCCCTGTGATAGTATGTGCAGACTATGCCTGGCAAAGCTTCCTCACCTTACCTCCAGAGGCATGCACCTTGCCATCTAGCTTTGTATGTAACATTCATGAACTAGACCTTCAATATTTCCCTCTTATGCTCAAAGGCCTCTTCCACGCAATCTTCTCATGGCATGGTGAGCTTTTGTGTATATATTGTATGCAGTTCTGGTCACCTTACCTTAAAAAGGACATTGCTGCCTTAGAAAGGGTTCAACGTAGGGCTACAAAAATGATGCCTGGGCTAAAAGGAATGTCTTATGAGGAAAGGTTAGCTGGAGCTAACTATCTGTTCAACTAACTTGATCAAAGGAGAGTAAGAGGGGACATGATCCTGGTATATAAGATTCTAACTGGTCTGGATGCTGTACAATTTAATGGCTACTTCATTATTAGTTCAAATAAGATAACTCGTGGCCATAGTAGGAAATTAGTGGGAGAACATTTCAAACTGGAGTTGAGAAAAAACTTCTTTACAAAGCGTGTAGTTAGAATATGGAATAGTCTTCCTGATAGTGTAGTGCAAGCTAAATCCTTGGGTTCCTTTAAAGCAGAGCTAGACAAGATTTTACAATCTCTGAGCTACTAGTGGAATGCTCCCCAAATGAGCTTGATGGGCCGAATGACTTCCTCTCGTTTGTAAAGTTCTTATAGTATGACCTCATTCTTTATTTTCTCTACTACCAGGATGATGTCAGGTCTGAGCATGGTTTTGCAGATGTGCCCACCTTGTGCCATGTTAGGAAGTCTTGATGATGCTTTGGGGACTGTTTCAGGCTCCTTTTCACGTCTAAAGAAGTGAGTGGCTGACTCGTCTTTAAGGCTGATAATGGCGATATCGGTTGCCTTCTTGAGCCATTGGACAGCTGCTTGAGATATGGCAAACAGGGCACTCTGGTGTCTCCACTAGGCCCAAATAGTGTAGTTTGGATGGACTGAGGAAGAAATTAGAAACTGCCTAGACCAGGAACTTAATGCGGTGTGGTTCTGCCTTCCAGAAGTCTGTCTACAAGATCCACAAGCCAACAAGCTCTTGTCAACAAGCTCTTCCCATCTGGTCCTGGCATCTTGGAGTCTCACTCCTACTACCCTGCTGGACCTCTCTTCTGTGACAGCTGCTCTCATGTCCCCCTGGACTAGTGGCTACTGCTCCTTTCTACTGGCATTATCTAATGAGGAGATGTGGAGGTTCCTAGTCCTGCAAGTCCCTACCAGCTGTTTAGCATAGTTGCAACTTTGCCTGTTCCGCTGCATCCTCTGTTTTCCTTTTCCTGTCAGTCTTAACCACTTAACCCAAGATACAAGAACAGGTCACACTTTGCATGATCTGGTTTACATTTATAATTTCGCAAAGACTTGTTTCGCCGTAGTGCCTTCTTCAGTGTGCTATTTGCAATGTGTGTATTCAAACTGTAAATAACCACACTCATAAGCACATGCTCCTGTCCACACCCCTAGATACATCCACTACTATAGCGAATCATACCAACAGAAAGCCAACATAGTGACATAAACACATAATATTAACATAAGTATTTATTTATATTAATGGTACGTGTTGAAGTCACCATGCTGTCCACTGTGTCTCTGCCCAAGGAGCTGCTTGGTGAAACTGAAAGAGTTGTTAATAGTCCATTTCCTAGCCATCTCCCTCCTCCTTCATTGTTGCCTGGTTCTGCATGAAATCAGCAGTCTTTCTCGAAGCATGAGATGGAGCTCTGGCAGTGGTACGCAGTCTTTTTCCCGTGGTTCACTGTCTCATCAGTGATTTTAGTTGTTTCCTGATTTTGTGGATTCTTGCTGCTCTCTGGTTTCTCGTGTCATGCTTGGCTACCCTTTCTTCCTCAACACCAAACCTCTCAGTTGCTACGCTCACTGTGATGGTTGTCATCATTCACAGTTTAATTTCCACATCACCTTTATCTGTTGATTCCAAGACCTTGTCTTCATCGAGCTTCTGCCACTCAGCTGTTTGTCTGGGTTTTAGCCACCTAATTCCATCTCGGACTTAATATCTCGTGTGGACACCCTAGGCTCTGTGAGGTTCTTGACCTGGGCATTATGGTAGTTGAAATTGGCCCTTACATTTCATTCTTGACTAATGGATTTTCAGGCCTTTCTTATCCTTGCGGATATTCCCACACAAACACTCAACGCTCATCATCGTTTGTTCAGTGCTGTAAGTTATTAACCATTGGCTGTCATCACCTCATGCTATATATACTTCCCCCAGGTGCTCCCCTGGGAGTATATTTCATTGATCCTTAGCTTGCTTTGGGTTTTTCTTTACAGAAGGTGCAGTTAGGGCTGCTAACCCACTCAGCCCCAGGTTTACTTTCTTTTCCTGCTGTCAACTGTGTCTCCATTCATCACCGTTCCTGATAGTCACTTCTACACCGTTCCTGATAGTCACTTCTATCATGAGCTTGAGTACAGCAGGTTTGGGATTCATGCTAAATGTCTCACTCTGCAGATGAAGAAGCAGCTAATATCTGCCAGAAGCTATTTCTAGGCCCTGTTTATACTTGATTTTAAAATGTGTCTTGGGCTATTGGATTGCAAGTGGACAGTGCTAATTACAAGTATAAATGACCACCAAGACTGTGATGCCATCACTCAAACCACTTGCTGAGGTGGTCTGGGACGCATTTGACCACATATCATCTGTAGTGTAAATGCTAATGCAACCTGATGCATCCCAAATAAGGACTTCACAATAACGGCGCGTGGGGCAGTAACAAAATCTGAACACAAGTGGTCGGTTGAATGCATTAGAGATGCATAGACACAGGCAATGTGTCTCGGCTGTATACAGTACCCCAAGATACATTTTAAAGCCAAGTGTAAACAGATCCATACTATGCCTCTGTCAACTATGATGTCTTGAAGTTTTGAAGATGACATGTAATATACACTAAATATACTAATTATATTGTAATGATAGAGATCTGAAAAACCTAATACAGTTCAAGGCAAGAATTAAGATTTTAAGATCAAGTACTTTGAGTAGTTTAGTGGCTGGCTTAGGAACTGACTACTCAAAACTTAATTTTCTTATATGAAGTAAATTAAGACTAAACAGATAAGAATATGCACCCAATACTCATATTATATTATATTACTTGAATAAACACAACTGTACAAATGTTTGTAAGTAGGATGTTGTATAATGTGCAAATTAAGTTTAGATACGATTTAAATGCATGTGATGGGGCAGGTTCAGAGGTTCTAATCAGTGAGCTGTTAGTGTTCCTGGCCTGTCAGAAAGGATCATAGCTGCCAGCTTCCGTCTCTGCTTGAAACCTGGTGGGGTGACCAGGCTCACGGAGACTTAATGTCAAACAGCTGGCCGTCCTCACAGCACGACGGATCCTCCCCCTCCTGGCCATCTGTCAGTGATGATAGAAATATCCATGTACACTAGACAGACTGACATATAACCATCCATGAAAATAAAAATAATGAAACCATCCATGAAAATAAAAATAATGATGTCATA
>JAODKM010000099.1:7987365-8002178 GCA_026780845.1 Petrocephalus sullivani | reverse complement strand
ATAAGAAATATCAGAAAAAATAAATGTGGCTCCAGTGCTGTTGTAATTACAATTTCATATTTTAAATAAATATACATTGGAATAAAGTTTGTGTTGTCAAAAGTCTCTCAGCAAATACATTTGGTGAAATAACTTAAGAATCACACTATTAAGTCACTATTAAGTCTTTCAACTCAGATATTTTTCTTTTAATTTCTGTATTTATTCATTTTCTCAGGAGTTTACATTCATCAGACTTTTTCAACATGCGATTTAAAAATTCTTACGCCAATCAAGTTATAGTTAAGCCAACTTAAATGCCAAAATACCAAGTTTGCTTGATTACTGCACACATTTAAATGTTTACTAGTGCTAGTGTACTAGTGTACTAGTGCCATCTTGTGTATTGTGTATTGTCATCTTATGTATAACTTTAAAGTATATTTTCCTTTTTACTATTATGAAAGCAGAAAAATTGTAGGCCTTGATTCTCAACTTATTTTTTGCAAATTACATTACATAAACTACATTTATTTTTTTCCAAGTTAACAGCAGAATGACCAAATGAATGTAGGATATACCTTGGATTGTGTTCATTATGTAAATTCTAAACAACCTTTTGGAGTCATTTGCAAAGGTTTTTTTCACTCACTTGTAATGCTCTAACCACAGTGTCACTCTACAATTGTTTAATATGATTTCATATGTTTAAATTACCTGTATTTATGTAGCGGCTCAAATTGTTTATATTATTTAATTGTTTTATTTGATTTTAAAGTCCTGCCTTTAAAGTCATCAAAGTCCATTTGAATCAGTCCTTCTCATCAAGAGTAAGGCCATCAGAATGTCTTCTCATGAGGATATGCCACAGAGAGCTAGAGCAAATGACTGAAGTTTTTGGTTCATTTGGACAATCAGCTAATTTCACTCTATACCATTGAATGAAAGTTTTAATTCCTCTTTCATACACTCGTCTTTAACATACAGCCCTACAAATATCAATACAAAGGAAACTAAATACAAAAAATATACCTGATTATTAATTCGTTATTAATCTGAGAAACCCAGTAAATATAAATTGTGTAGTTCTTCCTACATTTTAGAACCTGCAGATATTCTGTATAAATATGCGATGAGTGTATGAATGATTGCAAAAGTGCCCAGTAGAGAGTATCACACTTTTGAATTTCACACGACTTATTTCCACGTTATTCCTCCCATGTCCAGACATACGCTGCTAGACTGAACTGGTACAGTATGTGGACTGTATGTGGAAAGATCTAAGACAAGTTGTTCCTACTCAGAGAGGAATTAAAATGATGGCATTTAGAAATTAAGCCGAGAGAGACACTGATTTCTACTTATCAACGAAAAGAGCACAGGAAATGTTCCCTGTTTCACCACAGCCTACTATTTCCTGGCCAGGCGTGACAGGCAGTAAATACACAGTGTCACCATAAGTATCATTTGTATCTTCTAATAAAAATCGGAGAGGCCTTTTCTCCTCATCCATGCACTGGCAGTGAAAAATTCTGCTGTCCTGAAATACAAAGAGCTCGTGGTTTACCCAAAAGAAAAACTGAAAAAGTAAAAAAATAAATCAAAAAACAAAAGAATGACAAACTACATCTAGTCATCCAGGAACTGCAGAACATATTGTGAAAACATTTGAGTCATGTTTTTCACATTTCAACTTCAAAGTCAACTTATGCTAATTCATCAACCAGATAATCGAGTCAAGGATGCTGAAAGAATGCCCATTAACTTTTGAACAATTAATTCAATTACAACTAAATGCTTGCCACATTTTTGGGAGTGTATGTGTCCCCGTCGGGCCAAGAAGACTGCGGGTGCCTTTCAAGTTAGTTGGTAAACAGTCTGTCACTCTTGTATATGCACTCAACCCCTCAACCCTCAGGCCGAAAGCCATCTCTGGGTGGTAAGACACAGCTGCCCTACCTCCCTCCATCTCCATTATCTCCTTGGCAGCCTGAGAACAGATATAGATCTTATCCCAGAAATGACATAGGGGCATGCATCACATCAATCCATGGAGGGAGTCTCTGATATTGAAGTCCCAGACACCCATGGGCTATAAATTGTGCTGTTTATGTTATTAAGATAGTCAATCATTTCATTGACAACCCCATATAAATGATATAAAATATAAATGTTGAAATTCCATTGATGCTTTTTTTCTTCACTACCAGATCCTAATTTTTTCGCAGCAGTTCCTCCTTTCTCTCTGCTACTTCTCTCAGCCCACATGGCGACAGCCCTTTAATTCTGCTTTTGAGCCCTGCCACAGCTCCCCCAGCCAGCATGCTCTTAAAAACCAGCTCGGGAGGATGCAGCTGTCACAAGAACAAAGGAAGTACATTGCCCTTAAGACTCATGAGATTCTAGAACTGCGGTGGGGTTTGGATCGCATGTGAGTCTAGGGGCATAACACAATATAAAGGGTTTCCTTCTTTCTGACGTGTATGGAAATGGTTTCCTGCAGTCTTATTTCACCCTTTGCCCCATCATCAGCGGTCGAAAAAAAATGACAGCCTTCAACACCGCGGGCACCACTGTCGACTACAAGCCTAATTCATCAACACCCATAGATGTCATCCTGAATAGAAATGGGATCCGTTTTATTATTCCTCTCTCATACAATGCGGTCCTTCATTTAAGGATCCTTCCTATTCAGCTCCTTAGAGCAGCTACAGCGATACGACAAAGCATTATGATGTTTTTCCTAAACCAGAAAGAAAACAAGATAATCTGTCACTGTTTTATTTCTTCTAATCTCTAAATATTAAATATGGGCAACCAGTATCTACTGCAGCATCATGGAAATATATTCCTGTCCTAGGTCACTACATGACTGATCCAACATTATTAACAATATATGCATTTTTTAAAGACATCTTTCGTGACTCGGTTTTCTTTTGTTTTTAGGATTCTAATCCAAATATCAGCTACAGGCTCATTCTACTTTTTAGACAGAAAATATAATGATAGAGGGACTCAGTAGGTAGGGTTTGGAGGTGAAGTCCCATCTACACTCTTCCAAGATCTCCCTGTGCCATGTAGGTTTCTCGAGAAAACACAGCTAACTGATATCCAGGATAAGGAGTTAAAAGATGTATGGGTTAAATAAATGTATAACAAGACAACACCTACATAAAGGTGATGATACACAGTACAACTTTTTGAGCAATGCTGCTGGGCAGTTGGCAGCCAGGTGAGACAAAGGGCAAAAGTTGTGAAAAGTTGCCCACTGCCAACTGAAGTTTTTCAGATAGAAACTCTTGCTCAAAGAGTTGCCCTGTGTATTAAAAACAAAAAACTCCCTCATATAGCAACTGAAAGTAAGCAGGTGAGCTGAATCCACTGTGTTCATCACCTGTTCTGTCTTCACCATTTTAGAAAACAGTTTATAAAATTCTGTAACACTTTACGTGAATTGGCACATGTAATGTAGTAGCACACTCTAACTTTTTTTTTGTTTTAATTAACCAGAAACTAATTGATAGTTATGTAATGATCCCATGTTTGTTCACCATTAATCAGTCATGTGATGGGTTGGCGCCCCATCCTGGGTTGTTCCCTATCTAGCGCCTCTAGTCTTCAGGATCGGCTCCAGACCCCCCATGACCCTGAATAGGACATGCAGTTACTGAAAACAGATGGATAATTCAGACACAAATATTAAATTACATTATTATTGCAATTTAATATGTGTCCTCAACTTTACCAGAACACTATAGAGGTCAGTCTTTTTCTTAGAGCATGAGTGTTCCTCTAAATCAAACAAGGCATTACATACCAACACACTTTGCTCTCAAACTGAGCCATCTTCTCTGTGGCCATTCACACAGGTTATTCACCTTTGTTTTGAAAGTAATGTCCCTGTGAGGGGAGCATGTATGTTTGTTGACTAGGCCTGATGCTGCAGCCTGGATGGCCCATGGGAGAGGTAGTTCCTTGTTCTCCCTGTGCGCACTGCTGCCAGAGGCATCCTGGGGGGCCTGCCTGACGGGCCACAGGATGTGACTCCATGATGAAGGGAAGAACTGGTCATAAATGATGCAGAAATGCAGTTAATTACCTACCCACCCCCGCAACTGTCAGATCTTGTGCCTTCCACCCCTATCCCAGTTCAACAGAGTAATCTGCAGAAAACAGATTTAGGCAAATATGGATCTGAACATATGAATAAAACATATGAAGCAAAAAAAAAATACTGGTAACCTTTTGTAAAATGTACTCTCTGAACTCGCCCAGTCTGCAAATGCCCCCACTTGCACATCCATGCTGGGGGCATGCAGTCGTTTAGATCACGGGCGAATTCCCCCTACAGCCCGATTGCAAACTGAGGACAAAGTGTGCACCACAGCACCTTAAAATATTATCAGTGGATTTCTGCATTATGAAACTGACTTGACAGCAAATTTAAGTTTCACAGCACATGATGATTATTTATTTATGATCAGAGCTTAACAGATACATCGATTTGAATTAATTGTAATTAAATATACATATGATGTCATTTATTATATATTATATCATTTGCCACCTAATTTCGTCAAACAAGAACCTGTTTAACAATTATCCAATTAGCAATTTGTATACCTTACGCTCAAATAACAGTGCTCACTATTGTGTCTAAATAAGATTCAGACCCAGCTACCTCTGGCTTGGAGCAAGATCACACAGACCTTACTCACTTTCTTGATAACAATACAGCAGAAGCGTAACAGACTCTCAATTTCAACTAACTGGATGGATGCCAGAGTGCCAGCAGTTGTATTGTTAATATTAAGTCTCCATGACAGGAGGCAGCATGGCGATGCAGTGATGCAGTGGTGCAGTGGTTAGCACTGTCCTGTTACACCTCTTAGACCAGGGTCCCATGTGTGTGGAGTTTGCATGTTCTCTCAGTGTCAGCATGGGGTTTCTTCAATGTATTCAAAATGACCCGTGTGTGTGTGTGTGTGTGTGGGTTTGCATAGATCACATTTGAGGACCAAAATGTCCCCAAAGTGTGGTAAAACCAGAAATTTCCCTACTTTTCAGGTCCCCATTTGGATAACATCAATTTTATAAAAATCTGTGAATGCAAAAAAGTAAAAATAAAAAATAATGCCGAAAGTCTCGTATTTAGATTGGTTACTTATGGTTAAGGTTAGGGCTGGGTATGGGGTTCAGGGTGCCATGATTGGGATTAGGGATTTTCCCATAGAAATTAATAGAATGTCCCCATTTAGATAGATACACAAGTCTGTGTGTGTGTGTGTGTGTGTGCGTATACCCGGCCTGCAATGGGTTGGGGCCCCATCCTGGATTGATCACTGCTTTGCACCTGTAGCCTCCATGATAGGCTCCAGTTCCCATGACCCTGAATAGGACAAGTGGTTATAGAAAATGGATAGATGGATGATGTATGGATAGTTGGAAATACTTAATATAATCCATATAAAACTTCCCCAAAAATCAAATTGAATATTGAGTTAAATATTAGCCTGTAAAACTATTTTGTTTAATGTCCAATAGTCATCAGGTGTCAGTATAGGGAAGAAACGTTATTTCTCACATTGTGTTAAAATTAATATACCCGTGTACCCTAAGTGCGTCCTTATTTCAATATATTATGTATCTTGGTGAGATTATCACTTTGTTGTGTAATAACGGTGGACCATATCACATTTGTTGTTTTTAGATTATATAAGATAGCAACTATATATTTGTTCACTTCCTCCATTCACTGCAATGATTGATAAAATCAAGTCAACGATAAAACATAATACATACGTTTGTGTTTTTACTATTAAGACGTATATGTACACATATTTTAGAATTTCAAAGTTTACTGGTACTGTTCTCACAGGAATATAACACAGGGAGCATAACCCCTAAAGATATGTGTCGGGCAATCAAATGCAGGTTCCATGTTTATTGTTAAAGGACAATTTTCGTTGTCACGACGAAAAGTTCGATGTAGCCCTTTTTTCCTGACATACCCGCGTTTCAAAAAGTCATCATCAACGTCACGTATACGAGGTACCGGCTTCTCAGCGACAGAAACTGACAGGACACCTGAAACCACGCCCACCAGGTCGCATCTGATTGGCGTGCCGTGGACATTCCATAATAAACCGTTTCAGCTGGATTGGCATTTCACTATAGCGGTCCTGCAACATCTCAAAGGCAACAAATTCTCTTCCATCCGTCAGAGAAAGACATTGGCTGCTGTTTGTCCTGTCAAGTCGATAATATCAGATAGGTAACAAGTCATTATTATTATTATTATTATTATTATTATTATTACTACTACTATTATTATGTGTTCTTTTTCAAATTACTGCACTTATCATAAGTACTTATAGATAATTGTTGGGCGTTTTCAATAATTTTAGTTTTTATTAAAGAACTTGCCTATTTTGTTAAAAATGCTTTTCATTATAGGATATAATTTGGACTACATTTCTAAGATATTTTGAATTTGTGTAATTCTCTCTTTTTTACGGCACAAAACACAACCCTTTAAATGGGTTGTAATTAATGAATCCTTTATATGAAAAACTGCCTGAATACCGTTACTGTAGCTTAGATATCAAATGTTTAATTCACATTATTTTGAAACAAGTAAATTATTGCTGTAAAGTACAACATGTTGCATAGTCACAAACGAGTGAGGAAAACATATGGGAGTTTTTTTCTATTGTTTCGGACATTTTACCCTGAGTAAACTTTACAAGCAAAACGCTGAAACATTTTTATAAGTGAGATTTGGTGATAAAACGTCAAAACGCACCACAGTGCCTTGCGATATGCGATTACCTTTTCAGATGTTTCATTAAATATTTAGAGTTTTTGTTTTATTGTATAATATAATATTACCTGATGACGGATATTAGTGTCCTACTTGTCTCCTGGGCCAGTACATTTTATCACTGGATTGGTCCCTGCTAACGCGTGACCCCATCCACGCGTGTAGGTGAATCCAGCAGGTAATGATGAAGAGCAGTTTGCTGTTGGCGGTTCTGTCCATCATGGTGACCATCCCACCGTGTCAGTCCAGCTGCGAAGAGCAGGAGCCCCACAGACCGGAGCTGGAGGTACCATCCAGTTGTACTATTGGAACTGCATGGCTTGATGTAGCTCTGAGTATTAAATCTGCATTGTTATTCACGTACGTATATCATATGACTCCTTCAAGACTTTCGCAAGTAAAAATGCCAAATGCATATAATATATAGGCATATATTGTATCCCGATTACTAGACAGACCATTTTTGCACATACAGAAGGGTCGTGGATTGTCTAACATTCCCCGAGAACTTCTGAAACGGTACAGCGATATCGATTATGATAGTTTCGTGGGACTGATGGGCAGAAGAAGCAGCGGTGAGTAATATTTATCTATACATTATTATTATTATTATTATTATTATTATTATTATTATTGTATTTACTTACTTACCATATGGATAAAATAAGCAAGTAACGGCTTCAAAAAATAATAAAAATGTGGTCGAATAAGCAACACTGCGCGGAAAAAATACTTATTGATTGTATTCATGTAAATCGTAATATACGACCAAGAAATTTAGACATTTTCTTTTTCACCAGGCACAAACAACTTACCGCTACAAAAAAGTAAGCTGAATAAGTTCTGTTTGACCATATTGTGATGGCATTCGTAATACTGGGCTGTTAGTAGACAACATTAATATATTACGTATAGAAAGACAACCCTTTTGCCCCTTTCAGGAGATATGCATGATGTCTTTGTGGGACTCATGGGTCGCAGGAGTTCACAAACGGGTGAGTGCACGTGATCTCTTATGTCCTGCGTCACGCGGCGCGCTTGTTACCTCTTACCACCACTTTGGTAGATCCCTTTTCCCCCGTCATCTCTTTACAGCATGCACCTCACATCAGTCACTAACCAAGCTGTTTGTGTACTTGCAGATGACTCCCGTTCTTGGAGACACGAATTCCCTGGGAGGAGGGCGGGAATATTCTTCAATAAATGCAAACTGAGGTGAATGAAGCTTTCTTTCTGAGGCACAATTATGGGATTCGGCAGATATTACGATGATCTTGTCAAGTCTTGTTAGTTCGGCATCGCATTGGAGAAATCGGGTGCTAACTGAAAATTAAGTAGAACTGAAGTACTTTTAAGTGGCCATTTTAATGTAGTTTAGAAATTCTCAGATCAGTTTCTTGCAAACTCGAAGTAGGTGCATGAATACTAGCACAAAGAGAAGTGTCTGACTCAAATCCACAGCTCCCATTTGCAACAGCCGATTGGATTAACCAAAAAATAAAGACACGTAGTTCAAAACTGTAGTTAGGATAGAAACTACCAACCTCTGCATAAAAATCAGATTCCTACATATAGGTTCTGTTTCTCATCTCTTACAAAACCCATGATGGTTGCTGTCAGCAGTTTTTAGCAGAAAGTGGTGGCAGATAAGTTCATTAAATTCATTACCTATGCAGGGCTCTGTGTGAACCCCTCTGTAGGTCAAGTAAGATTGCATCATGTTTACTTTTCCATTATGTATCAATGTTGTTTCACGTATGTACTGTGTGTGCACATGTAGCTGGTCCTGGAAACATTATTTCGAGTGGCCGTACAGGGTGCTGGCTATGGTTAGCGTGACAGTAAAGCCCCACTTGACGCATCTGCAGAGACTCATAATGTACATAATGTGGAACCAGGTTTGACAGACTGTTTAACCGGATTGCTTTAATGCTTTGTTGCAGGTCTCGTCAAGAAGAGTAGTTTGGCATTCCCATCACACTTGTGTGAAAACCTGAACTCTGCCTAGTGAATAAATTTTTGTTCCAGATTTTACAGGGTGCAAAGGAAAAAGATACAATAGATAAATAAGTAAGTGTCTCAGTCATATACGACAAGATTAAAAGGTTTCTATACTGTCAGCTTTATTTGAAGAGCATTTGTGATTTAGAGAGCGTTATCATTTTTAAAGAACCAACAAAGTTTTTTTGTAAATAAACATGAGATTGATTGATTCCACAGTAACTTCTTGCAAAACTCTTATCTTGATTTCTATATATCCAGAATAACCCTTGTTATAACCTGGGATAGTGTCAACATTACGAACCCAAACTGGATACACTTGACTACTTACCAAATTAACAATTTTATTCACCTAAGCTCCAAACTGCTTATCCAGTACAAGGTCAATAGAGGCATTAGCTGATCCCAGGTGGCACAAGGTACAATGCAGAACAAAACCCCAAACAAATGTCTGCCCATCACAAGGAATGCACACATTATGGGAAACGGGGAAATGACAGCTAACCTACTTACATCTTTGGGGCAGCAAAGCCCTGAAATTTGACTTGAAACAATTACACAGTGATCGTTCAGAGTAATCAGCCTCCACAAACCACAGACATATTTCCAAAACTGTTACATAACCGTTTCATGATATGATAACAGAACTGCAGAGGGAAATAAAACACTTTCCAAAATAAAGGGGAGAAACCACATACAAGCTGAAGAAACAGAATTAGACAATTAAGAGAACTGAGTGAATGCTGTTTATACTAAGGCTTTCCAATCTTTTGAAGTTTGTAAACCAGTAAAACAGTGCCAGGGTCAGCAGGTGATTTAATAACTTTGCATATGAGAAAAAAATTTAAACAAACAGAATGCACAAACATGAGGGATCATTAACAACTGCAAATATATAAATTTTTCCATTTTGGAAAATAACCACCAGTGGAACACTACTCAGGGAACCCCTACATTATACAATATTATACAGACAGATTTCAGCTTACATATGATAAAATGCAGCTGTGCAGTACTAAAAACAAAAAAAAAAAAACTGTAATGGGAGTTACTGTAACAGCTTGGGCTTTAGGAAGCCAGGCTAAACCAGCAATGTGTTACATCACCCTAAAGGTGAAGACAAAATGAAGAGCAAATTTCCAAAACTCACTCAATGCACAGGATGCATTTTCAAGAAAAGTTCTGTGGACTGTGGGAGTTTTGGACATTTAATTAAAGTTCTTTTTTGTATTACATGAGGAGTGAGTGAGTTTTGGTTCCCAATACTGTAATATATGGTAAGGACGCTTGAATTTAGGTCATTAGTGGTCTCATCTCAAAAACACCCCCCCAAAAAAAACTGATAAATGGATGGAATCTACAAACTTTATCCACAGACTGACAAAAAAACCCTCTCTCCTTTAAAAATGTGAAATGAATAAGAAGTATCAATATGAACACCAAAATGAAAAACATCCCAATCCAAACTTTACACTGATACTTAAAGACAATAAGCAGGTAGATAATAATTAAAATTCCTTTAAAAAAAATCAAACATCATAAATTTTGTCATATCTTGGTCCTCTGATGTTTCACCTGTAAATGCTGAGACACCACCCTGAAGACCCCTAAGGGGTCTTCCACTATGTGGTTAGTAGTCATTCAGGTGAGTACTAAAATCTGGTCCAGTAAATGTTCAAAACTGAAACACCACACAATTTTAACACAATTAAAATTTTTCCATATATGCCAGAAGACTGAAAAATTGCCCTTATGTTCAAAGAATTAAAACAAACTGTGAAATACAGATCAACCGTTTCCTTCCTTCACGTCTAAAAACACAGTCACCACAGGCACAATTATGGGATTCGGCAGATATTACGATGATCTTGTCAAGTCTTGTTAGTTCGGCATCGCATTGGAGAAATCGGGTGCTAACTGAAAATTAAGTAGAACTGAAGTACTTTTAAGTGGCCATTTTAATGTAGTTTAGAAATTCTCAGATCAGTTTCTTGCAAAGTGGGTGGAACAAAGCCAAAGCAGGCATACCTACTTAGCGCCTTGAGTAGGCTTTGAAGTCATGCACTGAAAGGGGCACCAACCAAACTGGATTAAAAAAGAAAAATGTACTAATTTTATACAGTATCACAGGTAAGAACCAGTCTGTGATAACTGTAGGTAACTTAGACGGGTTACTACTGACCGTTTCATGAGGTTTGTGCATTCATTGTGAACCACTCCTCAGCCATTCTAGTTGCACATAATTCAAGTGTGATTAAAATGCTAACGCCCAAACAGAACCAATAATAGCCATCACACAGCAGTGCACTTATCTTACACAAACAATTGTGACTGACGTAAAAAAGGGCTTACTGTTCAATTTAAACAATTTGTATAACGCAGTCTTTGGGATAGTCACACAGAAAGTCAATACCATAACAGGTTGTTAACGTGCAACTTCAATCACGTGATAGATGCACAAGGCCGACGCGCACAGGCCCACATCATTATGACTAATTACTACTGCTGCTTCTCCAGAACAGCGGCTGTCCTGTTTCCGGCAAGTTCGGTCTCTAGTCGTGCCTTTGATTCCGTTTCCTGTTCTGCAGCATTCCCTCCAGCTCCTGGTCCATCGCCCAGCCCACCCATCCCCACAGTCTGCGGCAACATGCCCTGGCTCACAGGCAGTGGGGGCTGATAGCGGTGTCTATATCCATAGGCCCGCAGGTGGTAGGTATAGTACTCCAGAAGGTACATCAACTCAGCATCCACATAGTGGAAAGACACTGCCAGGTCTGAGCAGCACTGTGGGCCCTGGGAAGAAAGGGGCAAGAAGAGGGAAGATTATAGGGGAAGTAAAAATGTTCTGGAGTGTTCATTGTCCGAGTCCTTTTAGCTCAGCAATACATGAGGGCTTATAACTTTTATAGAGTGAATTATTGTTTTACAAGCACAAATGGTACCTCAAACAAGTCCACAGCACTACATCTGCCTGACTTATTAACATTATCTTTGCTTTTCAACAAGAAACTGTCCTACCAAACATGCATCACAAGGTTCTACATCTGATCATGGCTTAGCAATCAGTTAAACCATTAATATACAGGAAACCAAGAACCCGTGGCTATGATGCAAGCCACTGCTTAACACCGATGCATGCACATGCACTGAAAACAGATAAAGAATAATGGCACCCCTGGACATATGACATATTTCATAGAATTTTTGTGTTCTCCCCTGCAACTAAGCGCAATCAGTCTTCCAAATATAAAACACCATAACGTCATAATTTCAAGAGCAATAAAGATGATCTGAGTGAAGGTTTCATGTAGTAAAAAGTTTAACTTTTGAAAATGACTACACACTAAATAATGGTCTACAATCTACAACGTTGTATCGCATTACCAATAACATTAGATCAGGGGTGGGTAATCTTAACCAGAAAGGCCCGTTGTGTGTGCGGGTTTTCGCTGCAACTCCCCAATTAGATCGCTAATTAGAGGACTGATTGGCTGAAGAATTCTCACACCTGGGTCTGAACAGCTGACTCTAGGGTTATCCCAAAAACCTGCATACACACTGGCCCTTTGTGGATAAGATTGCCCACCCCTGCATTAGATGGTCTAATTGAAGGTCCAGAGTGCAGGGATACCACGTTTTTCACCCATTTACCATGTGCTGGGAAAAATGAACTATGGCATGCGCCAAACTGAGATCCCAAACACCCCAACACACTTACAAAACACAAACACACTTACCTCTACGATGGGATAGTAGCAGTAGTTCCAGTACCAGAAGCTCTTTGGGAACTTGCCAACGAGATGGCTCTCAGGCACAAATGGGTGGAAGGTCTCACGCTGCAGGGTGTCCCTGGAATCTCCGGCTGCCACACCCATCTTTTCCATGCACTGGCCTAGGGCCAGGTCCTCCACCGCCGTGGTGTGGGTGCACACCTTAGTGCGGAAGCCCTCCACAAAGCGCCGCAGCGCCTCCTTGCTGAGCACGTAGCCCGCGCCGCCACTCATGTAGCCCTGCTTGGTATACGGCTTGAAGCGCTTGCCGAAATAGATGGGCTCCTCAGGCGTGTAGTTAGCCAGAAGCCAGCGCAGGTTGTCCACTATGACGAAGGTGTCGTCGTCCGCTTTGAGGAACCAGTCGGCTTCCTCACCGTGGTTCTTCAGCACATAGTGGAAAGCCCGGATGGTCTTCCAGTACAGCTGGTCACGGCCCTCTGCTGTGCCGAGCCCCACTGTGGGGAAATCCCGATCCTCCTCCGAGCTCATGAAGACCATGACATTGCAGTGGCGGCTCCAGGTAGCCTTCACATGTCGCGCCTTTGTCTGCAAGTTGCTTGGGCCGGTCATGACCCAGCATAAAATGCGCACCTTCTTATACAGCTCGTCTGCAATCCGGCTGTCCTCTCCTGTTATAAACCAAATGAGCAGACAACATTAAACAATCAGCCAGTGAAACTTATGCTCACCTCAAGGGCTGGTACGAATTAAGTACGAAATTTAGTACGAAAATAATATATGGCAGCTCTTTTAAAACAAGTCATGACATAAAAGCGTACCTTGCTGTTTCTATTATTTATTATAAATTATAATAAAAATATTATAATTTGTAATAAATTATAAATTTATTGTATATCAAAACATATGAACAGTAATACAAGTGTAAAAAATTACAGTATTTATAGATATAAAAGTTGTCAGAATATAACATCTACCACGATGCCTAAAAACTGGCATGTGAGCAGTCTTGGACATAGAAAATGTGCAGCCTTCTAACCTGTGCGATGAGGATGGTTCAGATTGATAAGGGCAGACCCCTCCACCCTCCAGTCCTTGCGCTCTGTCCCCTGTTTATTTACTGCTTTGGCGGTAGTTCCCAGGCCGTCGGACAGCTTGGGCAGGGTCTGATTAAACCCAGCCTGGTGCAGCAGGAAGTACAGTGTGCAGGTTCCCACCAGGAAGCCCAGGTAGAAGGCACACCTGGAGCTGAGAACTTTCATAGCCATCCCCCCCTGCCTGGCTGGAGGATACTACCACCGCATATCTAAGAAGAAGCAGCAAATGGACCAAGATTTTATTTAGCTTTGTTCCAAAATGATGTACATTTTTTGAGAAAGGGGTTAAGGAACATGCTCCGAGGCATGTTCTGTTCCAAGACACTGTGTCCTAACCGGCAGAGTCACACACCGGCCCACATTCATTATAATCCATTTATAATAATCCAACCCTTTCGTTCCATTGAAAATACATTCCCCAAATGTTACTCACAATCAGTACTATCAAAAAAAGTTTAAAACGTTATGAAAAACATTTTACATATTTCTTCATCCTTTTTCAAATTCAACTCAGCAAGATATTTTAAGAATAGAATATATTTGTGACAAAATAAACTTCTTTTTTAAAACTTTCGCTATATCTTTATGGGTTTGTAAAGCTATATTCAAATATGTTCAAGTACATGAATATCACCCATTAAAAGTTACAAGAAACAGCGACGTCTATCTACAGCACCCCCAAAGGCGGCAATACGGCGAACATAACCCACTTTCGCGCAACCCTAGATCAGTGTAATGGAGTAGCAGTTAAAGCAGACTTACCAAAGAGAAGAACTTCCCGAGCCCAAGCTATCACAAAGCTCCCAGAACTCGGCTAATTATTAACTTCAAAAAAAAAAAAAAAAGAAAAAAGATTAACATGGCTCTGGTTAACAAACAGCTGACATAAACATCGGCCGCCACCCGCCAGTACCCCTTGGTGAGGGCTGAAGTCCTTTATCGGTTCCGCATGTAACGCAACACTTTTTCAACCATGCGAAACTAAGCAAAGTGCGGCGCGTACCGCAGTTCGGATGCGGAACAAGATACATTGTTACGGAAATTTACTGAGGGAGGGAAAGCAAATAATGGCGCTTTTCCACTGCATAGTACGGCACGACACGGCTCAGTTCAGCTCACTTTTGGCGGGTTTTCCACTGGGAACAGTACCTGGTACCTGGTCCTTTTTTTAGTACCACCTCA
>JAODKM010000099.1:7956774-7974277 GCA_026780845.1 Petrocephalus sullivani | reverse complement strand
CAGTTCAGTGGTGTTGTAATCATTGTGTCAAAAACAGAAGTATAATAGCAAACAAATATCGGTCCAGAATATCGGTTATCGGACACAAAAACATGTAAATAATTGGTATCGGTATCGGTAATAAAAAAATCAATATCGGTCGATCACTAGTTAGGATACTATGCTTGTGCTCGGAAGGTTTATGATTTAAATTCCATAGACGGCAGAGTAATTTCACCGCTGCCCCCATAAGCCATGGGTTCCTAAACTTTTCAACCTGCAATTCCCATTTTGCTGACCTTGGGCTGTCCCCCTTAGTAGATTTTAATGATGTGGTGGGAGTTCACAGGCCCCCATTTTGGGAACCCCTTCCCTAAGCAAGGCTCTAATTTCTTCCGGGACTGGCTGATTCTGCTCACTCAGAATCATTGCTTTAGATAAAATTATCTGATAAAATAAATGTAATACCGACGTATTACATTTATTACATACGTAATAATAACCCCCTGGTGGTGGAGGGAGGGTAAAGGGAGGATGTGGTGAAAAAGCTGCTTTGAAATTCAAGATTTAAAAACAAAAAAGCCTATACTGCCATGACAAATTAAGTGAGGAAATAATTGTTCTTCTATGAGCAGCAAAGTGAAATTGTAGTGATGAGAGAAGGACAGTGGGGGGCACTGCTCTACTGAATGTTAATGTGCCTGCAGTCATTTAAAAATGCTGTACAACGTGCCTTCCTCATCATATTAGCTGATTATTACAAAAATAATGCAGATCACAAAATACTTTTAACATTTTTTATGATCCTATGCAGTTAAATTCATATGTTTTATATTTTTATAAATTGATTACCATATCACCATTTGTATAATTACAGTCAACTTGATTTT
This sequence comes from Petrocephalus sullivani, assembly GCA_026780845.1. Classification (NCBI taxonomy): domain Eukaryota; kingdom Metazoa; phylum Chordata; class Actinopteri; order Osteoglossiformes; family Mormyridae; genus Petrocephalus; species Petrocephalus sullivani. The sequence goes on along the minus strand of JAODKM010000099.1, from coordinate 7,973,408 downwards.
AATTATATTACATTGTAGAAATTATATTGTATCCAAGAAACTAAAATGTGGGTATGGTGCACCTTGTGAAGCGTCACTACAAAACTACAAAAATTTGTTAGATGTAAGTTTATTGAAAATCTGATTGTGATATATAGAAAAGTTAATGAACATTGTTAATGTCTAGAGGTATAGTAGCGTCTTGGTTTAATGATTAAAGGATTTAAAAATACAAGTGTGATCTTCGTTTTCACCTGTGCTGCTTTGACTGAACTAAATGCGCTTACATTCTTACATGTATGTTTTAGGGCATGTTTGACTCATACAAATCTGCGTGTGAAACATTCTGCCTTCCAACAGGCAGACATGCAGTATGCATCCTAGCCCAAAGAACCACGATCTCGGTTTATCTTGTCCAGCAATATTGGGCTCATTTATCCTGAACCCATACAATCATATAGAATGACTAATATACCACATGACATATCATCATGGAATACAGAATAAATACATACTTCATTTAAAATGCCAGGCTTGTTCCAATAATTATATTAATATAATCTGCAGTCCATTGAAAATCCAGTAACATAAAATAACACTCTCCCACACTTTAGCAGTAATGCAACGTCACCATGTCTTCAGTCGAGAGCCGATTTCCCAGAGTTGCGCGGCAGTACGTCGCTCCCTGGGGACGACACTGTGGTGTTTCCAGGCAGAATCTCCCACATTTCACTGACTGCACTGATTCCCCAATGGACAGGTATCCCTGAAGCTACTGTAAAGTTTCTCATTCTGTTCCTGAGGGTTTTGGACTGCATTTGTCAGATGGGGAAGGAGACACCTCAGACCCAGATAGTGTGTGTATCTTCTGGAAGCTTCTCCTGTGCAACACAATCGGGCAACAGCAATGGTCATGAGCACAGGCGACAATTTCTACAAAACCGACAGTGTGCTGGCTGTTACTGTCACACAGAAGGGCCCCTGACTGACAGAGGTGGAAAGTTCATGTCCAGTAAGTGAAAATCCCAACCAAAATTTTGTTTCAACCAGCCAGTTGAGTAAAAGATTCACAGTTACAGAGTACTCAACTGGTTGGTTGAAACAAAATCTCAGTCTTGATTTTCACTTTGAGGACCTGAAATTTTCACCTCTTCTAACTGATCATATTGTCCAGATCCATCCATTCACTAATCTATCCAAAACTGTTTATTCCATCCCAGGGAAGCCTATCCCAGAAAGTCTCGGGCACAAGACAAGGGAACATCCTAGACTGGCTCCAGTTCATTGTAGGGTACATACATACACTATGGGCAATTCAGAGGTATCTGGAGAAAACCTGTTTAACACAGGGTGCACATGCAACCTATGTATGCACATTTTCCAAAATCCATTATAGGTATATTTTGTTACCAAGGAGCACAACATGTTCAGTCTGACAAACATCTTTGCAGAATATGCAGTCTTTCAGTACGCATTTCAACTGAAGGTATAGAATCCACCATCTCCTCCTAATGTCTTCTGAAACATAAGGAAGAAATCCCAACAATTCTTTACCTTTTGCTGCTCAATGTAGACCACTGCATCATGGACTGTGACGAAAATGTGCTGAGGGTTCATGTAGTTCATCAGACCACTTGAGGTCAGGATCTCCAGCACCCTCTCTAAGGAGATAAGAGTGGACTGCTCACCATCATGACTACAAGAACCTACCCATGCAGAAATCATCATTTTCTTAATACCACATATCATAACAGAATGTTTTCAGATTTAAAATACCAGCAAAACATTTACTGATAGGTATTTTCAATGCATTTATATAAATAACACATACAATGTAAACATTTAATAATACGCTATATACATAAATGTAAGAAAATGTTATCACTAGCGAACAATTTACAGAACTAATAACCATTTATCAGCTATTTATTCAAAGTAACTTCAGAATGTTATTTAAAAATGCATGAGGTGATTATAATAGTTCCATATCAAGCTTTTGATGATGACATAAATTTCAACAGAACAAACTAATCAACTGACCTCTTAATTACATTTTATTCTGATTAACTGTACTCACCATTACAGTTTGCTAGATATATGCGAATTCCCACCTTCTGGCATTCAGTACACATCTGGGAAGAAAATATGGTAACATTTTACTTGAGAGGGTACAGAGTAACTTAGTAACTCAGTTACTACTCAAATACAAATCATGAACAAATGTAATAACTTCCTGAAGTACACAAACCATCACGAAAGTTTAATGCTGAATGAAGGGATCAGTACATAACTAACAATTTGTTTCTGGTTAATTAATGCGCTAAGAGTAAACTACTACACTATTTGTAAAGTGTAATCTTGCGTGACTGATAGTGTAAGCATAAGAAACACACACATTACCTGAATGAATAATCTGGCTCCAGCAACATCGACAAAAATCACACTGCTGCAGTCAATTAGCACCACCTGAACCTCACTGTCAGCAGCCTCTGTCCAGGGTCAGAGCAAATCATATCAGTACATCAGTACTGTTAAAAACTCTACAATTCCACAAAATAAACGAACGAGGAAACACAAGAAAAATATGCAAATTTTTTATTAATGGAAGCAAACATTTTTACGATCTATTCAAACTAGTAAATATGTTATGATTAATATACCATTATAATACTATTTACACATATAAAATAATTACATTGTTACATAGTTGTTTCGATAATACCTATATGTACAATTAGTCTTCACGGATTACTTTGATTTTGCTCACTTATTACAATGTATTTTCAAATTCAACTCACCTGATTTAAAGAATTCATTTTCAGAAGAAAATGATGTATTAGCAACTCCACTTTCCTAAGGGACACAGAATGACATTATATGAGGCTAAGATACATAAATGAGTAATTACATTTGGTCATTTTATTATACATTATAATTGTACTATATATTATAATGGTATTATATATTTATTATTATATTACTTGTCCAAAAATTTAATCATTAGCCTATCCCAAAAGTACGGAAGTCTGTAGAGGACATGCATCAACTTTTTTTTTCTTTTTGTTATCTCGAGATCACAATTTATTTTTCTCATGACCTTAACATAACCAAAGTCGTTTTCTCAAGATCACGATTTATTTCTTCATGGTTACCGGATGATGCTTGAAAGATGCCAGCTTACCAGGCAAATGGTAAGAGATATACAGGTAACCCTGGATCCTGCTGGAGTGCAGGAGAGGAGAGAAAGAAGATTGCAGAGATGGCATTACAGTGTGCCCTAACTACTTATTGTTTGCATTGTAAAATGTCATTAAGTGTGAGAAACGTGGTATATTAATAAAAAAATATTATTATTATGGCATATGGATTCTGACAATAAACTGAAGCCCAACCACATAGCTGCTAACGGATGCATTGATGGATTCTCGAGGCACATCATCTGGATGCAAGCTTACTTCACCTACAACAATCTATGTGTAATTGCCTGGTTTATTATTTCCAATTTTGCCAGATTAATTCCGATTATGGTACAGAAAACATTCACGCGAACAGGTGATATAGACTAATAATGTGCCGGAAAATGTGCCTCAAGGATCCATAAATGCATCCGTCAATAGCACGGACAGACATACTGTTATTTCCTCTTGGGACAGTCTACAATCAAAGTAAAATCTGATGCGTTTGTCCATGAGGATAATACTAAACCTGTCGCGAGATCACAGAAAAGTGATTTTGGTTATGTCGAGATCATGAGAAAAATAAGTCGTGATCACGAGATAACGACTTTGGTTATGTCGATATCATGAGAAAAAATACATTGTGATCTCGAGATAACGAAAAGAAAAAAAAAATGCATGTCCTCTACAGACTTCCGTACAAAAGTGCTATGCAAAACAGTCTAGATTTTGCGGGATATCAGTATGAGAATCTGACCACAGTGGGAACAGCATCTCTGTCCCGTCTCTCTCGAGCCTTCCTGGCTTTCTCTATGCTTCGGATCCTCTCTGGCGTCAGGCCCAGCAGCCGAGTCATGGCCTCCCGGAAGAAACTACGATTTCCATAATATATGGGCCCATTGTAGGTCAAGATCTTCACCCCAGGGACCTCACAGCACTTAGAGAAACAAATGTTCAAAATGAAAACCAGTTGAGTGATTGTGCAATGATCAGTAAGTGATTATACACGCAACACCCAGTGTGGTAAACAGGCACGTGCAGAAGGGGGAGGGCTGGAGGGGCCTAAGCACTTGATCTTTTTGCCTAAACTTTTAAGGTGCTTTCCTTTAAAGGCACTTCAGGGTATTAAAGAGTACCCCTTTAATATATGTCTTGCATTCTTATAATACCTGCCCCACAAAAGGACCCGCATGGCATTACGGTAAATGCTGACATTTTCTACGAATTTTGTCAGAGTCACTGAATTTTATTATTGTTTAATAAGAGTTTACAACATGCCACAGCAACACTTATGTTACTTAGTTAACCACATCCACTGTGGGCATTATGTACTTGCTAAGAGAAATGCCTCAAACACACTAAATTTGACAAATTTTCTTAAATTCTTAAAGTTAAAATTAAGGGCGTTAATAAATGCAAGTGCAAAAAAAAATCAGATGATTACCAAATTCTGATGAAAAATTGGCTCAAATATCAATGTTTTGAATATAAAAAAAATTAAAGATTCTTTAAGATGGTTACTAATCCATTAAGATTAAATTTGTAAAATAATTGTAGAATAATTGCTATGAATAAATTCTGACATTTCATAGTTACTATTGAAGGAATTACGCTATTATGTTGATATTCAGGTAATTCCACAAAACACCACATATGCTGAAGCTTTATTAGTGGGAAGGGAAGTCATATGACATGGTTTCACCTTGCTGTGATTCTCAATGGGCCTGTAGATCTCTGTATTTGAAGCTCTTCCCAGCACTGAGCAGTCAGCCCTGCAAGAAGTCACATGGATTGCAGTAGGGTGCAAAAGCAACGCTGCCCCTTTGCAGTGTCACTTGAAGCTGGCCTACCACTTACCTCTGTGTCCGGCAGATGACTGTCATCATGGAGAAGACAACTCCAATAGCTAGACCCAAATCAACGTTGAGGACCACCACTGACAACCAGGTCACTAGCCACACCACCTTCAACCACATAGCAAAGGTGTAAGTCTCCCCAACAAATTGGAAACCTGTATGTGTGTTTGTGTGTTAATGCATGGAGCGAAAGGCACTTACAAAATCTATCTTGCTTATTCGCCACAGATCTGGCAGATCCTTAAACTGCAGGAACATTTGCCTCAAGCTGGTGACGTTTATGCAGGCAAGCACTGCCTGTGAAGAAAAGAAGAAACAGAGACAAACAAGCTCCATTTCCATTCCACTCCCTTTCACATAAACACTCCCAAGCCTTCTAATGTCTGGGATCCTACCTTTGGCAGGAAGTGGAAGAGGGGGCCAATTAACAGCAACACAATTAGCACCACCATGCTAGTGAAGAAGCCTGATAGCTGGAGACAAAGAAGGAAAATCCACATTCAAATTCTTTATTTAACATTTTTAACATATTAAAGAATATTTCTGGGCTTGTAAAGTCATGCTGCAGGACTACTTAAATGTTCTACTATCCTGGAGGCCAAATCAGTGGCCTCTTAACTTTTACAGCATCTTCAGGAGAACATTTATTCACATGACTGGACTAATGGGTAAGTTTCTGCAATTACCATCTTTTGCATTTGCAAACAACTTTATTCAGTAAAAAATGTTGCGGCATCAGAACTTGCAACCTTCTAGTTAAACGGTCAGTCATTATTATTAAATGCTACCAGGGACTTGCTCTGTTCATTTTTTAGAACAAGGGCGGTCAAAAACCTATTTAAAGGGCTGGAAAAAGTAACAAAAGGAAGTAGGAAGATCTACCTGTGTGTATCCCCCTGCACTCTCCAGGATGTTAGTAGTAGCCAGAGTGGCTGAGCTGGGGAAGCAGGTGAAGAGGGAGGACACAGTGTTGGAGATACCATGTGCCAGAAGCTCCTGGAATACAAATGCACAGCCATGAAGCTTGGCTTCATTTTGGATCTTTAGAACTTGCTAGTGTGGCTCTGGGTGTACCTGGTTGGGATGTATCGAGTATCCATGCTTGTCGGCATATATCATAGCCAATGAGACGGACACAGCATAGCCCACAAAGGTTATGGCAACCGTGTCTCCAGCGACCAGTGGCAGTTTGTCGAGAGCCGGCAGTCGAGGCTGGGGGAAACTATGAACAGAACCAAAGTTTTAAAAACAGTTTGTTTTCAGTTAAGTCTAACAATCACCAATCTGTAAAGACTCAAACAGTTCCAGCTATAGGCAGAACAGGCACTTGCCTCTGGCCCCCAAATTACCTGAGTTGCGGAGGAAGGGAAGTAGTCTCTAATAGCATGAGTTTGGTGGCCTCCTAATAAAGCTTTGTCTAGGGCCCCAGAAAAGGTAGGGCTGGCCCTGGACTCAGAGTTCTACTTTTTCATAATGTCCAAAAATATTTGGGTAAAAAATATATAACAACTTATAGATATGTGGAAAACCTTAAAAATGATTACCCTGCTGGAATGTGCCCCACTATCTCAATGTTGTATCTTGAGTCCAATGAAAAAGCATAAGCAACTGCCGTGGCGGTGATAACCTGCGGTGGGAATAAGAGACAACAGGCATAGTGGGATACTGGGCCATGCTGGTGCTCGCTTAGGTAACCTGAAAAATGCTGGTGCTCGCTTAGGTAACCTGAAAAGAGCATAATGCATAGCTGCCTACTTATATACGATGTAGAGGATAGTAATAGCTTAAAAGATTCAGGGAACACTAGGTGTCACCCAGAAGAAAAACGATCTTACGATGACAATAGCGATATGATAACATTGTAATAATATTTTAAGTTTCGCGCTGCAGGCAAACGTAGCAGCATACGAGGCGCGATACCTTGCGCCGCTATCAGGACGTACGTATCCCCCGCCTTGTGAGATGCCTCACTCTCACCAGCGATCAAGAGTTCTATTGTCACAGTGTAAGAACGCATATTTTTTTCTGTGTTTTTGGTGTTTCAAAGCCCGTCTCAACTATTTTCAAGTTACGATGGGGTCATCAGAGCGTATCTCCGTCGTAAGTTAGGGACTACCTGTATAGTATTTATTTAGATTCAAGCTTATGATTTTAATCAGAAGGTCACCATTCTTGCTGTTATTTTGTTATTCAAGCTGAAATAGTCACTAAGTTCATCTGACAGGGAAAATCTGTTTTGATTATTCTGAGTATCAGACTGACATTGCACAATGTGCAACATAGGCCTCCAGCCTGCTTTAACTCAGTGCGCAATTGCATTTTTAACAAATTCATGACAAGCCAATTGTGGTCCAGTAATCATGTGTCGAAGTGATGGAATTTACAGGACATAAAAAAGTAGCGCCTTTTCTCACCGAGTTGGCAGCAAGCAGACAAGGCATGAGACTTACAGTGAGGATCTCCACCGGGATGGGTGTGCGCAGACGGTGCCGGAAGCGCATGTTCACCTCCTTCACTGGCACGAGGACAACCAGGCACACAAGGGAGATCAGCAGCTCCGCCAGGTTTGTTAGGGGCAGGTTCTCCAGCACGGAGGCCAGGGTCTGCCATCATCACAGCATATTTACTCAAGTAGCACAGCCTTCCATTACACTAATATCATTTTATACTGTATGTATCTTAAGGCATTAGTTTTTAAAATAAAACCATAGCAAATCACTATGCATTGCATATTATCCTGTTGACTGATTATTTGCACACCCCCAAAACTGTTTGTAATCCACATTTTGTTGTCTCACACTTATTTATATGCCTACATGTTTATATTTTAATGATAGCACATTTTCCTATTCTCTATCTCGCATCTTTATTGTATTTATTGTTTTTTTTGGTTTTGTTTTGTTTTGACAGTATATAGGGTTGTGCGATATGGCAAAATATTTAATCACAATCACTGTTTCATATCAGTTGATGTCAGGAGTCATCACAATATAATTCACATTATTACTTATTTACTTCAAAGGCTCTATTTTTGCTTAAAATTCCCCACAAAATTTAAGCGAATGAAAAAAGACGCTGAATGAACTACACGCGGAAATCTAATATTAATAAATTATTCATACAAATATAAAATTTTGCCAAATGGTGTAACACTGGTAATGCACTGACAGTACGGTTTATTTAAGTTTTTTTTCTCTGACTGCCTCGCTTGTTACAGATGACAGATTTGACATTGCTGGTAGAGTTGTTGCCTGTTCCTATATTTTTATGGGATCTTCCCATTTTGAACCAATAAGGGACAAAGTTTGTATTTCACAATTAGCTTTTTTGATTTATTTCTGGGGACCTGGGGAGTGACATCCCGCATTTCATCAAGAGGAAACCCTAATTGCTGGTGTCTGTGACTGTAAACACTTGCATTCTGGATGTTGTTCTGAATGGCAAAGCTTCCGGTGATGACAAAGGTTGGCAGCATTTGCGGTTTTAGTTGGCACCAGTTTTCAGCAGAGTTTACAGTACATAATGCCAGGCTTCTGATTGTAGGACTTTAAATTGCCAAAGTACCACCACACAGCTGACATCTTTTTACCTTGTTTATCCACAATAGCTCCTTTTTTAAAGATGATTTGGCTGCTGTGCCGTCATTTTATTCACCTACACTTGAAGTTTCCTTCGGCAGAGCGTTTGTCTCTGCCATGATTTTACCGAAACAGGACCATGTGACATGCTCTGCTAACTCAGTCAACTTCGCGGTGCATTTAATGAGCATAGATTGTCAGTTTTAAGAAAATTAGCAAATCACTGTTTGGAATCGCATCCGTTTCTGTTATGTGATAAGCTGATATTTACAATCAAGCAATGCTCCTTATTGACAGGTAAATGGACTTTCTGATTTTCTTACCATTGAAATGATCGATAACTTGACATTGCCCAGCCCTAACATTTCATACCAGTGCCACCACCAAAACAGATTCCTTGTACTTGTGTTCACAGTGAACAAAATGATTCTGATTCTGCCTGCTTCAACGCCTGACATGTCGGGTAGGTTACAGTTGTTTGACTCAGCTGGTATTACAGGACTGGCCATCATGTTCCAACTAATTCAGCATCTTGGTCATTACAACCAGCATCTCGCCAGCTCTCTAGTACATGCCATGCTGAAATGATACATGGGTGCTATTTCACCTTGCAGCATCCTCACCTTGAACAGAGAGAAGGTGCCTGTGGAACGAGGCAGCCTGAGTCCCAGCATGCTCTGCAGCTGGGAGATGGTGACATGGAAGGCAGCGGCACTCGTGAAGGCTTTGACTATAGGCTCTGACAGGTATGTGGACAGAAAACCCAGCTGCAGACAAAACATACAGATCTAGAGGTGTTGGGGTGATGTAGAGGGGGGAACAGAAAAGGAACATTACTTGTTTGTCGGTCTCGGTCAAATGTCAATTAGACAGCACCGAAACCAGGATGCAGCATTCATTGCCCCTCGGGGGGCTGGAGAGTCACATGGGCACCACTGTGCACATTCCTACCATCATGACTCCAGACAGGAAGGCGATGGCAGAGGCCACGCCGATCCTCTGCGCCTCAAAGTCTGCTGCGTCCGTACTGCTGTTGTTCAGGTCTACAGGTGCGGGGACTAGCTGTTCCACCACAGAGCCGCTCATTAGACTCACCACAGCAAAGGTACCTGACTCACACACACACATACGTACACAGAACAACTTAATGATGTGTCCTGCAAACAGATTTAAACGAGCGGAATACACAACATATACCGTGTCCCATATATAGATTTTTTTATTCACGCTCTTCAAGATAAGTATACATTACAATATATAAATAGCATGATGAGAATTAACTCTTTATGTGACAAAATTCAGATGTAACTGACATATTTTAATAAAAAAAAATAAGCAAATACATATCTAAATCATATGTTCCACAAGAAAAAAGTACAAATTTGTACCTTTGAGGGTACTATTACTTGTCACTGGGGCTGTACCCTGAAAGGTCTGCCAAATGTACCCTAGCTATGGGTAAATGTACCTTTTAAGAAACAGAAAATGACTTTAAGGAGTATTTTGTACCATAAAGGTACATTAATGTTGTTTGTACAGTATTACTGCACAAAACTGCACCAGGGCTGTACCCATTTCTTCAGATAAGTGTATATATTACACAGATACATAGAACTACATATAACCAGGGCCTGTCAAAGCCTGTATGGCTCTCTAGGCAAACCGGTGAAATAAGGCAGTGAAGCTTGGGGGGGGGCTTGTATTTGGTGGTGAAGCTTTCTCTGGGGGTGGGTGTGGGGTGGCACTGGCAACCCCTCAGAAGATGGCACCCTAGGCAGTTGCCTGTAAGATGTATAAGTCGTGCATGGATGCTCATTTAGCTCACACATAAGCATGCGCACATACAAACACACAGCACAGCAGTGCTGACCTGTGGAGACATGGCGACCTGTGCCAAAGAGCATGTAGAGGATGACAGGAAAGAAAGACGTGTAGAGGCCATAGATGGGGGCTACAGAAGTCAGCAGGGCGAATGCCATCCCTGTACAAAAGGAAGGGACACAGAGGTAAGGCTGGTTTAATCAGTCAGTCAGGCAGTCAGTCAGACAGTCAGTCAGTCAGTCACGTCTAAACTTCACAAGCCAGTTTTCCACAAAGTACTTCCCAGGTCTATCTCTGTAAACCACTTCTATACAACAAAGGACTCAGTGGTCAGCAACAATATGGAATCTGAAAATACACTGGTTTGTTAAACATCACATTATGGTGATTAATCTGTGAGTGTAATAATCCATTTAACTATGGTTGTAAATAATAAGTTGTTTTTTGAGATTTAGTATTGTATGTGGTGTGTAAGGTTATTGCCGCATTACCATAATGAAAAAGTGTTCTATACAGTATATTTTAATTTTTAGTACATTTGTTGAGTTTTCAGTCATGAGACACACTTATGCCGACCCATATAACTTAGATTAAAGAAATAGCCAGGTTAAAAAATTAAGAGCAGACCTACAAACCCTAATCTCGACCAAACCCAAAGTGTCTTCATTGAAAAATCGCACAAGTCACGAAGATCACAGATCCTAGTCACTTTTATGTATTAATCTCCGTTTTAATTTGTAAAACTGGCAGATTAATTGGATTTATTAAGAATATCTGGTCCATCTGGCACAGGCCATTTCCTCAGAGAAGGAACATTGGGGGAGATGAGCTGCTTCTCCTGTTAGTGGGACAACAGCCAATTATTCAGCACCAGATAAAGGCTCTGAAAAGCATCCACAGAGGATGCAATCTGACTCTGATGCACAGACCGAAGATCCTGAACTTGCTGCAAATACAAGACCCAAACTTTCTATATATATTTACTAAGGAGTTGTTAAAAATTAAGATTTCACCTGCACCTGTTCCAAGCAGTATAGTCACACAAATGTATTTAAACTTTTCTCTTTATTCGAATTTAATAAGATATATTTATTATATAAGCTGCCCCTATATATGAACTCTATAATTAAAAAAATCACTTATAGGGTGTCAAATTATACTAATTAAATATTTACTTATTACTTATTAATTTGCGTATTTACTTATTAATTAAAATGATTAAAATGAGGGAATACATTCACAGACCAATCGGTTAAATACATTTTTATCAAAAATAATACAAGATCAAATAATTACGTAATATACAATATTTAATGATAAAAATCACGTATTACCTCTAAAAATATGACTTTGAACGCTCCTTATATGTGAAATGTTATGTAATTGCATCTCAGCTAACAGATCAGACAGAAGAATACAGGTAAAAAGCATAATAATAATCATCATCATCATTTAAAGCTGAAACATTATTAGAAGTGGACACAAACTAGTATTCCTACTGTAATCGGCCTGACATTTTTCAACGAAATATTTGGCGGAATTAATTGGGGTTTGCAGGGATGGTCGTCATTAATAATTTTAGTCATCCCAATAAAAACAATTAAAGCTCATACCCTATCAGGAAGCTGTTATGAAGAAATGCGCCATCAGTGTGGAAAAACCTTTCTGAGATACATCTTTATCTAATAATAAATTATATCGAACAATAATTTGCTTATAATATGCAGATATTTTACTGCATCGATCTGCAATACCAAGTTCATTTTCCGATAAATTATGTGACAAAGCGACAACCCAACGCACCTTGAGGTATGTGAAGAATGCCAACAGTTAGTCCTGCTATCGTATCTCCTAATATCCACTTTCTCAGTCTGTATTTGGGCAGCCAGCTGAAAATCGGTACCCGCTCTTTCAACAGGTGGAGACACGCCGCCCGCGAGCACCTGCACCGCTCGGCCAGTTTCTCCCGCAGGCGCCGGCTGCGGCTGCCCTTGCCTTCAGCACCATACGACTGTCTGAACCGATCCTCCGTGTAGATATTCCTATATACGGCTACTGATGCGCTCATCTTGAGCTGCCAGACGATTTCTTCTTCAACCACTTTCCACGCGTTGTCTAAAGAAACACGGTCATGCGAAATGTTACAAAGAAAAGTTGCTAAGACCTCTTATATGAAAAGTTCTGGCAAGAAGACCCATTCTACTTTCCTTTCAGGTGTCAGGAGCTAATAAAATGGGTTTAGTGTTAAACTTCTGCAGAGCGTAGCTGAATCGTTCTGTAAAGGTTCTGACGCCCTTTTTGGCTAAGATCACTTGAGGTGTGCTTGTCCAAGAGTGTTCATAGATATTACAGGTCCTCTGGGTCCTACCGCTCAAGGCGTTTTGTTCAGTAGTGCAGGAAAAAAAAGTCTCTTTCTAAATCAAACACTTACACAAACACACCCACTAGAAAATGATTATGGTTCTTAATTGTTCAGGGCCCCTCTCGTTTAATCTGTGTCTGGGGAACTAGGAGGAGAGAATGTACATCTCTGTGTAAACCTGCACCTAAATAAAAGTGGTATTGTGGTTCAGTTGTTGGTGTAACCTCAAACCGTATCTATCGACAATTACTATAGGTGGTCATTTCCGATGGGATCTGATGTCTCTTTTCAGTGACCCTCTGTGTCTTAATCACACGGCAACAGTGAATGCTGTTTGGAGTCATAGTGGCCTCTGTGAAATCTAATCGCTTACGGATGTTGTGCTCTACTGATCAAGCCACAGTTTTGACTCTGCTGAGTGGGCAGCTGTGTGGCACCTCTGCTGACGTCACACCTGGGTTGAGGTGATGAGTACCTGGATGATTGAGAGATCAGCACATCAAGGGCTCAGATTGACTGTGACCTTCATCCGATTTCAGGAAGAGCCTTCAGTGAGATCAAATATGATACATTTGGAAAAGCACACGCATGCATGATGTCCATTTTTGGCATCTGCTCAGGAATTGCAAATGTGACATTTTTTAATTAATATTGTTCTATAAGTTAAATTGTTTCACGACAATTTCAACAAATGCAGTGTTTATAACCTTTAAGCACTATTCAAGGTATTATCTTTTAGTAGTCAAATTTAATGAACAAAAAAACACAAAGCTGCTGAAAAGCACCTAAATGTTAATCCTAACTGTATCCTATTACAGCTTTTATTTTCTTACAGGACAACAATATAAATGAATATTAATAAAAAGCCATATCATGACATCACAAAATACATCTATTAATATTATATAATGCACTTCATATCTAGCTTCAAAATCTTAAAATACATAATTTGTATAAATTCATTTTAAATCATTAAATAGTAAAGAATATATGTAGACATATTAAGCTTTTGCAATTGTCAGCCAAATACACTTAAATTAGGTCTATTTTTTCATAATGATGCAATAATCTAAAAATAAATACGAAAGATTTGCAATGCGTGAAATGTCATTTTAATTGATATGTTTATTGTGGTTTTATATGCTTTATATGTGATTTTTGAAATCAATATATGAAGAGGTAATAAATTTTATTATTTAATAAAATCCTAAATAATAGCCAGCAAGAAAGCAAACTGTGTAATGAGTTATTGTAATGAACACACTGAGAGGATCCAAGTGCAGAGCTGGTTGATGTTTAATATAGTAGCACAAGTCAAAAACAGCCAGGGTCAAAACCGGTGAAGCAAGCCAAACGGTAAAATGCAGATGCATGCAAAAGGTCAGTGACAGGAAGGCAATCAAAACCAAAGAAACACACAGGCAAGAATCAGAGGTCCAAAATGTTGAAAACACAGGTCAAACACAACACAGCTCTCAAGTACATAGTAAGGTGCAGGCAATCATTACTTTACACTATTTCAGTGACATAGCTGGCTTAAAATTTGAAGACCACTGTTCTGAACTCTGGGAATGATGATCACTGTAGATTGAGCTGTTTATTGCTGAGTGTGGTTGTGATTAGTATGAGTAGGTGTGACTGTCCCCCTCCCTGACACAAGAGTAAGGAATCAAGTCGGGTGGTAGAAACCCACAGTCAGGGAAGGGTCTAAGACGTCATGTGCTGGAACCCAGAATTGTTCTTCAGGGCCGAAGCCTTCTCTGTCGATCAGGTATTCAAAAATCCCAAACAGCATCTAGAGTGCACATTGAATACACTGGTTCCCCCAATCTCCAATGGGGGTCAAGGGACCTTCGGTTCTGTTGGAGACACCATGAGATGCACAAAGTTTAAACAAGGACACATGAATAGTAGGTATAACACACAAGTGGTGCGGAAACTGCAACTAGCAGGTGACGGAGTTGTTGCGATGCAAAAATTTGAATGGAACAATAACTTTTTAGACATGGCAGCCAAAACTCAATATCACGAATCAATAGCTGTACCCATTGCCCTCCCTGGATGAAAGAATGGTGTGGGTCAGGGACAGTGATCAGCGAATTACTGCTGTGTGTCCACAGCCAGGCATAGCTTCTCCCGTACCTGTGTGCTCTGATGAAACCTGATATCAACTGCAGGAACATCACAAGGTTCAATCATCCACGGAAACAAAGGTGGCTGATACCCTAGGACACAGTGGAAGGGGGTCAGTTTTAGTGATGTATGATAAATTGAGTTCTGGGCATATTCAACCCATGAGAGGAAACAACTCCAATTTGTCTGGTCAGAAGAGCAGTATTGTCATAGGAATCAACCTACCTCCTGATTCAAGCATTCCATTTGATCGTTTTATTGGGGGTAGTATCCAGGTGATAGACTTACAAAGACCACCAATCAGGTGCAAAAGATCTTCCACACCCTGGACATGAACTGGGGTCTGCAGTCATTCAACAAGGGACATTGATAGTCAAACAAGAGAAAATATCTAAGCAACACATTTTAGAAAATCTGTCTCCAACCACCAGGATGGTAGCATACGCCTGTGAGTGGGGTAGTTACATAATGAAGTCCATGGCAATATGGGACTATGGTCTTTGGTGATAAATGTTTCATGGCTCCGACAGGCAACATTTGAGGTGGCTTCACTTGACTAAATATGGGACAGGTATATAATCAGGGACATCACCTATCAATGATGGCCAGCAGAACTTGGAGGAAAGAAGGTTCAGTGTCCGCTGAAAGAGGTGTGTATCCATTGTAATAAGTGGGCATGAATTACCAATGGTTTGTACTGTTTTTCCACAGGGGTGTCAGAAGGACCAGGTCTGTCTGGAGGGTGTCTTGGATTTCTGAACGTACCAGGGCTGCCACAACAGGGTGGTCACGGTCACTGTGGTCTAATCATGAGGGTTGGGTAACCAGGACAGAGCGTTGGCTTTGATATTCAGATCCAGATCAATAGGTGACTGTGAAGTGAAAATAGGTAAAAAATATAGCCCATTGGGCTATTTGGGAGTTAAGAGATTTAGCTTCTGAGATAACCTTGCGATTGCAGAGGTTAGTGAGCACTACAAAAGGCTGAATTGCTCCTTCCAGCTAATGCTTCCACTCTTCCAAGTTTAGCTTGATTGCCAGCAGCTCTTAATTCCCTACACTAGGGGTGCCCAATATGTTGATCGCAATCAACCAGTAGATCGCAAAGGTAGTGAGGGTAGATCACGCAACATTCAAACTCTGATACATTAGGTTACCATACCTACTTCGATCCCATCTCTTCTAACGCGTCACGCGGCAGAACAAGCAAATGTATTGTGAGCTAATGTAAAAGTCTAGCAAGCAAAGTGATCTACTAAAAAGGATATTAAAAGATTAGTGGGGGAGCCGGACCAAGTAAGGAACCATAAATGTATTGGATTATATTGTGTTGTGAGGGTTCATGCAGTGAAGCAAGTTTCGCCAACATATACTGTACATATATATATACATAGAATATATAATATACACTACTCACAATAAGTTAGGGATTTTGTGAGAGACTTAGTGGATGTCATACATACGGTGTTAGTTTCACTTCAGACATTTTTGGGATAGATAGGCAATTGGGGTATATCTCTAGGTGTGTGGAATTTAAGTCAAGGGAGGTAATGCTGAGATTATACAATTCCTTGGTGAGACCTCACTTAGAATATTGTGTGCAGGTTTGGTCACCTTATCTAAAAAAGGACATTGCGGCCTTAGAAAAGGTACAGCGTAGGGCCACAAGAATGATTCCTGGTCTTAGAGGAATGTCATACGAGGAAAGGTTAGTTGAGCTAAATCTGTT
>JAODKM010000099.1:7942125-7956674 GCA_026780845.1 Petrocephalus sullivani | reverse complement strand
AAGTTCTCCCCAAGTGAGCTTGATGGGCCGAATGGCCTCCTCTCATTTGTATAGTTCTTATGTTCTTATGTTCTTATTCTACACCCATATAAAGTGCCCTGGGACAACCCTGTTGTGAAGGGCGCTATATAAAAATAAACTGAATTGAATTGAATTGAAGTGGGTTGTGGGCAAGTGTATTGTGCAGGACAGGCTAGGCTGGAGGCACAGAGATGATTAGCCCATCCACAGTACAAAAAAGTTGGTGCTGAAGCTGCCTTTGACATTCCTCAGGGCTGATACTGTAGGTCTTCTTCCAAGCTGCATGGGCTCAGGCCTCTCTTCTGCGGAGTTTGCCGCCTATGTTGTGGACAATTCTGATGTTCAAGTTAGTCTCCTTTGCTCTCTGGTCGCATTAGTATATACCTTTCCAGGTCTTGTCCATCTCCACAACAGGCAAGCTCAGCTTGTAGGGTGGGTATTAAGCTAGTGTCAATACACGGGTAACAAAGCAGTGATATTCCAACAACATCTGGGGACTAGAGCTAAGTGATATGTCCAAAAATTCAATCATGATAAATGGTCGATAATGATAATTATCGCAATGTCAAATCATTATTTCTTTCCAGTTTAAAGACTGATTTTGACTCCTGAATTAAAATTGAAACCAGATGGTTAATCATTATTATAAAGTATTCTTTATTATCAGAATTTGACAAACAACTGCCAAACAGTATTTATGGCTAAAAGGGGCTTAAAGCATGCCAAAAAAGAAATGAAAAGCACCACCAATTGGCACACCAATATGAAGGGAAACTTTATCATGATAATTACTGGTATTGTTTTATCACCCAACCCTACTGAGGACCATGGGCCAGAATAGAGCATATTCAGATGCAGGGCAATTTCCTTGTTTAAGCCCAGACAGTTGTTCCCATACCTCCTTTCCCAACAATGGGTGGTCAAAACACTCGTTTTATTGCCAAGAAAACAGGCATCTGTTTTTGTGAAAAGTGTCAAAAACTGGGTTGTTCTAGGACAATAACCCTATGACCCATTCTAAAACTTTTCCAATTAATAGGGACATAATAAATTGCACCATATGCTTTATGGTCTTAAAACTATCTGCATGATTATCCAGATACATCATGAATTGCCTCAAGAAGCCCATGCGTCAGTCAGGATGACTACCAGAGCCACTGTTGCTAGGTTAGGCACGGGGGCAGCTTGACTCAGAGTGAGGTGTGGCATTCCTTCATGTTTATTTGTGTTGCCCTCTTCGTTTGTCTATCAAGTCGCATTTCCTTGCTTGTCCAGCACTTTGGTCAGCTGTTATTGTTGTTTTTAAAGTGCTTCATAAATAAACGTGACTTGACTTGACTAAACAAGTGGACGAGTTCATTCAGCTGCTCCTTTTGCCATGTCAGCACCCGTTCCACCTCAGCTGGATCCATGAAACAGGCAAAGTATTCTGTAATGAACACACTGAGGGGATCCAAGTCCAGAACTGGTTGGTGTTTAATAACGAACCACATTGTGGTCAAAAAGCAGAAAAGGAAAACAAGCCAAAGATGTGCGATAAGATGTGCGTAAAGGCAAAAGGTCGGTAACAGGAAGGCAATCAGCGAGGCAATCAAAACCAGGGAAGCACACAGGCAAAATGTTGAAAACACTGATCAAATACAGCACAGCTCTCAAGTACATAGAAATGCTCAGGAAGGTGAGGGCACTCATTACTTCACACTGAGTGATTGAGGTAACTGGCTTAAAAAAATTAAGATAATTACTTGGAATAAGTTGCAGCTGTTCAAAACTCTAGAGACGATAGCTGCTGTAGGTGGTGCTGCGCAGGTGAGACTGGGCATGGTCTTGCTTGGTCTGATGTAGGTGTGAGAGTTACACAGGCATTTTTATGATTAAATATGAAAAGCATAGTCATCCATATGAGCTATAACTATCACTAATATTTAACAGTGGGTGAGGCATCATGATGAAGATCATTAATTGCTTACAAAATATGTCAGAAAAAAACCACCAATGGAAACGCACATCTCCTTGTGTTGAAGCAAGCTGGAAAAGGGAGTGACAGATCACAATCTAATAAATAGTTTAGTCAACCTCTTATGAAAAAGGAAACAATAATACAATGAAAATGGGGAATTTGTTTTGGTTTTCTCCCAAAGGCTGAACCATAAATGTAATCCTTCTAGCCAGAGAGGAGCTCGGCTTCGTGCAGCACCACACGCATGGAGGCCTTGTCTGCTATTCCCACAGGTCCGGCTGCCTGCTGCCTTTCCTTTGGGTGGAATCGAAGCATACTGTACCAGTCTGAGCCTGCCAACTTTACAGTCACCATGGCAATGAGTTATGATGTCAGCGTTTCGTGATGAGCAAAATTTTGAGTCATTGTCTACTATGGAGCCTTTTCAAATACTTAAACAGTTTTCGATTAATTAAAAAGAAACCTTTTGAAGAAATACACCAAACAGCGTTAACATAATACATTAAAGCCACTGACAGGTGAAGTAAATGACACAGGTTATCTTGTTACAATGGCACCTGTCATGGGCGTCCTAAAGTGAACAGCCAGTTCTTGAAGATGGTGAAGCAAGAAAAAGTGGCAAGCATAAGGATCTGAGCGACTTTGACAAGGGCTAAATTATGATGGCTAGTTGACTGGGTCATGGAGCAATGAAAGAAGGAAACATTGCGGCAGATAAAGTACAACCCCTTCATGGCAACAGAATACTCTGATGGCTGGAACATGAAAAAGAGATCAATGTGTTGACTTGGTCTTCAACTTCCCAAGATCTCAATCCAGCTGTGAGATGCGCTGGACCCTTAAAACTAAGAGGACTTATAGGACCTATTGCTAATATAATTGGACTGAAAGAGTATTATATGTTGATACCATAGACTGTAAATTAATTATGCCAGTAAAATAAACTCTGAGACATTTATTCGATAAACAGTGAATGGTACAATATGCTGTGATTTGTTCTTATGGACAGTTGCCACTGCCACTGACCCAGGACTTTCTCATTTACATCGAGAAAAAAATCTTTGTAATAACTGTGGCTATCTTTATATAAAAGTGAAAGATATATTAAGAATTAACTAAGAATTAACCACTTCATGATATTTACCAGGCTCCTATAATACGGTCTACAGTCACAGCTAATTACTTCTGGGGTAGATGCCAAACTATAACCTACACCAGCAGTGAGAGCCACAGTAAACACTATCGCAGCTGTTTTGTGACCCCTGGACCACAGAACTGGGGGCAGCCCCAGACCCACACCTAGGTAACTTTTGAAGCATCATTATGAATTGAGTGATGAATTATCACAAAAATATAACCTACCAAAAATGTAACTTTATTAACAAAGGTCTGAATTATGTGTTTTTACATCAGCTGAACGTGGTAACACTTTACTTGAGGGGCCACAAATAATGCAGTAATACATGCTTAGTAAATGCATTAATTAACCATTAACTATGCATTACTTCATCATTAATCAATTATGATGATTCATGTATTCGTTGCAGGAACTTCATTAGTTAGTTCATTAGTTAATCATTAACTAATTCATGTTCATGATTAGTACTTCAGTAGTCACTGAAGTAGTTACTATTATTATTTGTGGCCCCTCAAGTAAAGTGTTACCGCTGAACGTTGATAATGTATTCATTATGCGTTCATAGAACATTCAGTGCATCTTCATAACACATTTATAATGCATTCATATAACATTCATAAGCAGCATGTTAATATATCTTAACATATTTTAAAACATTGCATTCATAATTCTTTCAGTGAACAAGACATGACAGCTGTAATATACATTAATAACAAACAAAATATTTTACAATGTTTGTTTTTAATGCATATTAAAGCTATTAAAGTCTGTTAGAATTTTAAGGTATACAATAATATTGGTTCACTAGGTGGTTCAATTTGAAATCTACCAATCAGCTGCATTTTAGACCATATTTCACATGTCATTGGCAGCATTAGTCAAATCTCAACATGTATTAAAAGTGTAACATGAGGTAAGTAGAACCTCCCGAAACTGACTTTATTCCCCTCCCCCCCATGCCCCCCTGTTCAGATGCATTCCGTAGTCTATGCATGACTCTGTACATTAAACTTGAAATTGACTGTTGTAGCTGGTTCCCCTGTTGGCTTCACATTCCCCAAGTTGAATAAAATGAAAACACCAGTAAACGAAACAAAAGACTTCAGGATAACAAGCCCCCAAAGGTGTTTGCCTGATTTTGTTTCTAGCTTGTTTTTGCTTCCAGACTGATTAATGATACGCTGAAGTACGAAGCAGTGCTTTTGCTCGGCTCCTCTGTTCCTACAATTCACTTTTGGCCCATGCAAAGATGTTGCGATACAAGATGGAATGCATCTATTGTGTCGATCAGCTCTGGAGAGTTTATGAATGTGATGAAAGAACGGTGTGCTTGGTGACTGTTTAAACAAGATATTATAAACAAGCAGTAAAAAAGAACAATGTGCAGAATGGAAGAAGATATGGACTATTAATTTCCAAGGGTAGTCCATCTGCACCAAGAAATGGACAGCTAATAGAGTCCTGGAATCAGAGAGCACAACAATTATGTCATTCAAACATTTTCTGATATTATGGAATCAAATAGAATGTTTTCAACAATGTAAAAAAACAAAAGCAATAACGTGAGTAATGGTACATCTAGTAGCTTGCATTAGCATTAGTAAGTAGTAGTTATTGATGGTAATGTAAATACTAGTAAAATGATTGTAAAATACAGCACATGTGGATATTAAGGTTTAATTATCAAAGAATGGTATGGTTAGCAACTTAGGCTATGACTGTTATGTAAATATTAATGAAATAAATAAATACTTTAATATTTAATAAATACCAGACATAAACATGCCTTCAAAGTCGTATCCACGCTACTCCTTGAAGGTTATGCATCCCCAGGGTTAAGCAGCAGTATTATCTGCTGGGTCACGCCATTCTTCTTTGTCTGGGAGGGGCCGCTGTAGATTTTTTGTCTTTTAAGTTCCTCCTATTGTTCTTTATCTTCTTTATGGGATGCTTATCCTGACCCCCTGAGGCCAGTCCTTTGGGTCTGACCTTAACTATTCGGCTGGACACCATGCTGCACCTATGCCAGAATCTCTTTTCTTATCCCCATTTCCACCTCCTGCTTTCTGGTCTCACCTCACCGTTTGCAGTCTGTCATTCACCAGTCCTCCATTCCAGGCTTTTAAATTTCTTCTTGTCCTATACTCTACACTGATAGAATACACTGCTGACTGCCACTGCATGACACAAAAGGCCTATCCCTGGCGTCAGCGAACAACTCCTGCATCCAGTACCAGCATCCGGTACCTCCAAACACTCCAGACACTCCTGTCACCGTCATTTGCTCTCTTGTCGCTCCCCATGGTTCACAATATGCTGTTGTGGGTTTGCTGGTTGTCTGTGCGCGCACGTGTGTGTGGCTCTGTGTCCTTATGTAATGAGTGACATTGCTTCTATTGCTTTGTGCCCAGTATGTCAGAAGGTAACAAAACAGCAAGGTGTGCTGTGCGTGTCAGTAGGCAACCATGAAGACCACATGTTGACAGAATAAATTATGCTCTGATATCAGGGATATAAAGCCAAGGGGTGCGCTGCATCCCACATTACAGCCATACATCATTCTGCAGCCAGAACAAAAGGTCAGGCCAGGCCCAGCAGCCATCCTTCCTCTCCTCAATCTACTTGTTGGGCCTTCGCTGTCTTGTTTGTCCCACAGACAAGATAAGGCGCCGGTGGTAAAAATAGCCCAGACGGACTTCGCCTTCACTAGACGCCCAATAGGAAATTGCATTAGGGGAATTATGTTTATGAACTCACCACCTACACCTTTTACTCTTATCCTGACTTACATTGTTAAAGGAAATGCAGGAATGCTTACTTCTGAGCTACCAAATGGGAAATGCTTTTAATTTGAACAATTAAAAAGTAAGAGAGTTTATTAACGCATACAAATATTTCAAGTACTCATTGCCTTTTGGAAATGCTCCTGATGTGATTAAAGTCTATGTTCTTAAGAGGACTTTAAATACGGTGGAATATACCTGGCATATATATCCTCCATGGACATATTAAATCATCAGAATATACCGAAGGCTGTAGGGTGAAATTAGACTAAAACATTTATAAATTAGTAGAAGTTAACAATGAACAATATACACTAAAGCCATACATTTAAAAACAGTGAACATACAGTTCACTGTATGTGCTTACTGGACAACTGAAGTTAAAGCATTCTTCTAGGGTTCTAATCTTAGAGTACATTAATACTAGTTAGGTGTATTGGAACAAAAAAATTAAAATGCATGTTCATAAAATATTCATAATTACATATAGTTATCTACATTCTATACCATCTTGTCCTGTGCAGGGTGCCCGGGGTCTGGTGCCTGTCACAGAAGCTCCAAGCATAAGAGAATAACCCAGGACATCCCATCACAAGGCACACACACACACACACACACACAGAATATGGCAACTCCCATTCATTTTACCATGTTTTTGGAATATGGGGAGAAAACTGGAGTACCTGGAGAAAACCCCATGACGACACAGAGAGAACATGCAAACTCCATACACATAGAACTGGCAGAGAGGCCCTGATCCCAGAGATGTAAGGCAACAGGGCTAACAAGAGCACCATCATGCCACCCTCCTGCGTTACTTGTTTTGACCTAAAATGTGGCATGATCTGTCTAGATGTGCTACATGGACAAAAGTATTGGGGCACCTGACTATTACATCTACAGGGACTTTTATGATATAATTCTAAATCCATATAATATATAACAGCTGCCACTCATCTGGGAAGGCTTTAAACAAGAGCATTTGTGAGGAGAGACACTGATGTTGGACATGAACGTCTGCCTCGCAATCTCCATTCTAGTTAATCTCAAAGGTGTTTGATGGAATTGACGTCAGGACTCTGTGTGGACCAGTCAAGTTCTTCCACACCAAAGTCACCCAACCGTATCTTTATGGACCTTGCTTTGTGCACTGGGGCGCAATCATGCCGGAGCAGAAAAGCACCCTCCCCGAACTGTTCCCACACAGCTAGAAGCATAGAATTGTCCAAAATGTCTTGATATGCTGAAGCATTAAGAGCTCCCTTCACTGGGACTATGAGGCCTAGCCCAACCCCTGAACAATAACCCAATACCATTATTCCTCCTCCACTAAATTTTACAGTTGCTATAATGAAGTCAGGTAGGTAATGTTCTCCTGGCATTCGTCAAACTCAGACTCAACCACCAGACTGCCAGACAGAGAAGTGCGAGTTGTCACTCAACAGAACACATGCTCCAGAGTCCAGTGGCAACATACTTTACACCATTCCATCTGACTCTTGGCATTGCATTTGGTGATATGAGGCTTATGGCCCATGGAAGTCCATTCCATGCAGCTCTCAACACACAGTTTTTGTGCCGGGGTTAAAGCTAGATTACGTTTGGAACGCTGCAGTTATTGAGTCAACATAGCATTGGCGACTTCAATTAACTATGCACCTCAGCACTTGGCAAGCCCGCTCTATTACTTTACGTGGTCTGCCTACCACTTACAGTTGACCATGGAAAAATTAACAAGGAAGAAATTTCAATAACAAACTAACAAACATAACCACGCTCTTCAAAACAACCCATTCTTTCAGGTTTGTAATCCTGACTGCATGGCTAGGTGCTTGATTTTATATGCCTATGGCAATGGGTCTAAATTAAACACCTGAATTCAGCGATTAAGAGTTGTGTCCCAATACTTGTGTCCATATAGTGTACATCTAAGTAATAACAATATGGCTGATGATAATAATAATAGACTCCGGAACAAGAAATATATTAAAAAGGAATAATTGAGAACAGTTGCTCTTGCCTTTAACATTAGTTTCTAACCTGACCTTTAAAACCATGATGTTTTTGTTTATTAAACGGAGATATCTGAAGACCTGATGATGCTCACAAGGCTACAAAGGGTTTCAAAATCACATCTGATATGTCTAATATTCAAGGCCATTGTTACTCATTCCATGTTTGGTCATCCAAAGAATTACTTTGAAAGCGTAACATTCAGGACTCTGCAAGGTCAAGAATTTCAGCAGAGTAAGGTAAATAACTTGGAATTCTTCCTCAGTCCACCATAAAGAAACTCTAAGTGCACGTGGGAGGATACCAAGCCAGGAGAAACCCCCTGCTCTTTTGAAAAAAAAAACACTGACATCTCAGATTTGCCAAAGAATGCTTCAAAAGGTTTTTGGAATATGGAAGATATTTGGAGAAATTGTTCAAAGCCCAAATTTTCCAAATAGATGAAAATGTATATTTTTAACAAAAGCAAAACAGTGCAGTTCACCACAGTTCACTCCATGAGTGATGGTGATGATATTATTGTGCTTTTGCCTGTTTGGGCTCTGGATCTGTATAACTTACAATCACAGGTGAAACACAACTTGGATTGTACTAGCAAATTCTACAGTAGAATAACCTGAAACATGAAGCTAGATGATGGGTATTCAAACACAAGTAAATATACAAAATATCAAGTAAAGCAAAAATACACATTTTTGTGTGGTTTTTGGAAGACTTTAACTGGCATTTTATGCTAAAAATAAAGCGAACTGCTCAGACAAGAGAACCCAAAAATATCACTAAATAGCAAAAATACCAGCACTCTAAAGAGGACTATGTCAAAATATGTACATTCTAGTCAACATGTGAGACTATATTAAAAGTTAAGTTAGGTTCAATGTTGCTAAAATAATTGGAAGTGGTTGGATTTATTGCTGCTTTTGAAGCTGGACACATACCTCTTCCCAGCAAAGCCAGTGAATATTGGATTGATGTGTTTAAGAAATATTAACATTTAGAGTTATTTCTTTAATCTCAATTATTATTTATTAAAAAGGACATACATATGAAGACCATTTAATATTTTTTAAAGGGTCCATAAAGTTTCTTTTACCAATAAATTATACCACTTTTTATTGTCATTTTAAATAAATTAATATGAATATGAAAAAAATAACTAAGGAAATTGTGGCTGAGGCTGTATGATAATTCAAATTATAATTCAAGCTTTGAGAGATGCCCGTGTTTATTAATTGATTACCTACATGAGCTGCAACAGCTTAAAAGGTGTCGGTGGTGTAACTTTACTAACTTAGCTTTGCAAACGTAATGTAGAAAGAAGGAAATTTAGACTTGGCGAGTATATTAGTTTAATATAAGGGAGCGGCAGGGCTGTATATCTCATACAGCGGCTGCTGTCCTAATTTGGCAGGGTTGCGTCGGGGCGTAGGGCGGAGTAGCTAACATCCTGGCTCGTGCTGGCGCATTGTGTGCTATGCTCCCGGCAGCCGAAACACACATCACTGACACAGCCTTGAACCTCCTAGTAAAGGCCGCCCTCCTCCACTGGCCCTCCTGCCCCTGACATCAAAATGTCTTTTCAGCGTGACCCGAGAGAGCGCGCCACGACAAATGCAAGCACGGCATCAGGGCCGCGGGGCCATTTGGGGCGCGAACGGTTGTGGAACAATAGGGTCAGAGGGCCCAAGGAACGCTTGGCTGGCTCGCCAGGGAGCACAAGCAAGCAAGTACCTGCCTTCATTGTTACTCTGGGTATAATGATTGAATGCTTCCTGTTATCAAATGTAAACTGTTTATAAGACGTTTGAATTTTGTTCAAAACCATATATATATATATATATATAGTGGTTTAACAAATGAACTCCTCTTTAATGGTTAATTTTAAATGATTTTGGGTTTAAACCAGGCAGGGTGGATGGACAGTGCATGGGGAATGGGGGGAGGGCTAGGGTAACTTCTTGCGTACATTGGCTTCCGCATGTGGGTCTGGTGGAGAGGACACTCAGAACGCATCAGTGCAGCTAGAGTTCAAGTCAGGCCATGTGTAGTGACTTCTGGATTGGTCCATCTATGAGTGAGGCAGGTAATACATCACAAGCATATAACTGTCGAGGAACTGAGTTACGTGTAAGTGCTGCAACGCTGAACTTCCCATGAGTGGCCATTAACAAGTGCAGGATAGTATTAGGGCAATTGCTCTAAAAAGCATCATTGGAACCTAACACCAGAAGAGATACTCCAATAAATGACACAGAGAAAATGTAGCAGAAAGTCAAAATACAATAATCGGCAAGAGCAGACATTCTGGTAGTGCCAAGAAAAATCATTTTCATGGAACAAAGACAGAAAGCCGGGGAGAGTCAGCGATAAGGTTAGTTGAGCTGGTCAAATAAGCGTTCTTAAGACATTTCTCAAAGGTTGTAAAGGACTCTCCAGACTGGATGTAGTTGGGTAAAAGAAACACATGAATAAAGAAGAGGAACTTATTTCCATGTGGTGGAGGAAACATTAGGCAATGTTCCCTTGTTGACCATAGTGGGCTACATAGAATTTGGTCCCATTCCATCAACGGCTCTTAAAGCATACATCGCGAATTTGAACTTGATGCAAACACCTACATGGAAGCAATGTACTTTCCAGGGAATGGAAAGTAAAACGAGAGCATTTCATCTAGTTGAATGCCAAATGTGCTGCTGCATTTTGGGTAATCTGCAGTACCTTCACAGCACACATTGGTAGCCCTACCATTAAAGAGCTACACCTATCTAATATTCTAGTGACATGCGCCTAGAGTTGAACAGCATATGCTGATAGATAATGGCTGAACTTCCTGATCTTACACAAAGTAAATCTATAAGGAGATAGCTGCAATATAGTCAGCAAAGGATAACTGTTCATCATTACCCCAAAGATACTGGCAAACCTTAATGGAGTCAAGTTTAGTTCATTACCATATCACACCTACCTTCACCTACAGCCGCCAAGATATCACTGTGCAGTTTCCTGGCACTAAAACCATCAGGGCAGTAGACACTCAAAGGCCAAAGACACACAGCTCAAACACAGACCTCAACTGAATGGAATGCAGTGGACACATAACTCAAACAGTGAATGCAGTAGACAGATAACCCAAACACAGGTACTGAGCTATGGAATGCAGTAGACGAATAACTCAAACAGTGAATACAGTGGACAGATAACCCAAACACAGGTACTGAGCAATGCAATGCGGTAGACACAATCTAAACACAGACACTGAACAAAGTACACAGGACAAACAGACACTGAGTAATACAGAAAACACACAACCTAAACATAGATATTAATAAGTGGAATACAATATAATCCATGAACTGTCAAGCATTCACAATGAAGAAGTACCAAGATACGAATAAATGTGCCCACTAAGACCAGAGGTTGTTCCTCAGTGTTTAAAAAGCTTCAAAAATCTGAGAAAAAAGTTCTATAAGCAGGCCCTGTCTTCATCATCTATATTCTGATCAAATGTCAATCATCAACACATCAAGAAAATCTAATACTAAAGACACACATACAATACATGTGTTTGAAGTATGAATAGAACATCGTTGAAAACTAACTTGAATATTCAGCAGTGGAATTTTAACAGGACCTGCATATTTTGAAAAAAGTTTTATTAAAAACATCATAAGAAGCTACTTTATCAGCAAGAATTGCTTATATGAATAGCCAGTCTGTAAAATGTTTTATATACCCTTTTTTTGGAAGTAAAACATGAGAAGATGGAACAATGTGCCCGTGCCCCATGGTGCTCGCCCGGGCGCTCCTCTGTCGGCTTTTCTTACTCCACCCTTTAGCCTCGGTCCTGACCAGAGAGCTTCAAAGGGCGTCGGCGGCTCCGGCTGGGTGGCCACTCGCCTCTCATTTCCTCCCAGTCCTCTCTGACCATTCAACAGCACTGCACTCAGCTCGGGCTGGCCAGGGCCCCAGGGAGCAGACCACCAGACCTGCACACAGCCACTTCCTGGTCATTTAAGACCGGGCTCCAGTAATGCAAGCCATTGTCCTCACTGTTATCTGATGGCCGGGCCGAAAAAAGTAGACAAAGCCAAGTGTCTGGGGGAGTCCCCCACCTCCCCGACTGAGTTTTTTGCTCTCATTTGAGGAGACTTTCTGAGTGAGGCTGTGGAGAAACAAGGGACATTGCAGGTGACTATTTAGCTCGTAAGGTGGTTGCACCCATCCAGCACCTTACGTATAAAGGCCTTGTCTTCAGTAAAGGACAGGTATGCTGTTGTTGTTAATGAAATGGTTTTTCTTCTTAAGCACATTCATATTCTCTCTGTCATTCAATCCATCCGAAATCTGCAGCAAAGTGGAAAAGCCCATCTCTCCAATGATGATAACGATGATGATGATGACAAGGATGATGTTGGTGTACATCTGCTAATATGTTAACAGAATAGAATGAATCTGAAAAGTGGCCGTGCCATTTAGAAAGATTTAGAAATCATACTTATGAAGCTCCCTGACTCTTGATTACATCCTGTAGAGGCCTGACATACAGGGGTCTCAGAATTCAGGGGGCTATTAAGTGGCAAGCCATAACCACGCTGACACGGCCCTGCTTACTAGCAGGACTGAAAGTGTGACTAATCCAAGCTCGTTGCATCACCTTCATCTGATTGGTTACATTGACAAGACAAGAAAGAACCAGTGATCTGTGCCGATTTGTACAGATTACAAGTATCACACATTGTGATGTACTGATGCATTTCTGATAACTTGAAAATTTATAACCACCTACTTAAAAAAGTACTGTCTAACAGCTGAATAGAATGGATTTGTAATGCAAATTTACGCAAGCGAATGCTAATTCCATGTGAGAGCAGAGGTTTGCACATAATAAATCATAACATACATCATGTGAGCAGTAAACAAGTATCTTTTCGGTTTTATGTCACTGTCAGTTTTCAAACCCGACAACGCCTTTACCTAGCCAACCCCTCAACAGTGGAAAATCGAAGCAAACCGGGTTATAACTAGTGTCCCTTGCGGTACAGCTCGGATATGGCCAGGTTCCTGTATGCCAGTGGAAAAGCACCAATAGAGAACGGGCAGATTCCAACTGCATGCTGATCAACCTGCTCTTGTAGCACCTTCCTTGATGAAACAGGGTATTGCAGCAGTGATAGTGGAGAGGGCTCAAGGCAGGGCTGGAAGCATTGAGCAGAGGTGTTGTCTGTTATTTGCACAAGCAAGATGGAACAATATTTATTGTTCTGCCAAGGCCAAATCATTGTGCATTTCAGGGTGGACAGTGAAAAAGCTTCTTATAATAGTACAGCGGTTGTGCAAGTTTTTGCTAGAAAAATGTGCAGCTGGTTGGAGTTAATTTTTAAACTGTTACAGGGCCCTCCACTGGAGAAGTGGAGTACAGGCATCACAATGTTGCAAGTGCACCTCTGCCATATTAAAATTTCTCATTTCACTATTTTCAAGCTGAACTCATTAATTTTTTTAAACTTTCACATTGAAAAAATAGTTTTCAGATTTTCAGGAATCCCGTGGTAATAGCAGTGGGCTGGTGGTTTCCTCATAGAGACAGCATTGTCTGAGCTGTATCAAAGGGAGACTTGTTAAGGTAGCACTGCCGTGCTGTAATCATTCACATCAGTTTGGGGTTTTGCAGGTGCCTTTTTGGAGCAGGATATCGCTGTGAAGGTTGGTGATTGGGCATTCAGTTAAAAAAAAAAGTTTTAACAAACTTAACTCAGAGTTCATATGAAACAACACTGAAAACAAATTACAATCAACTACCTTTCCGTCATATTATGGTAAATATTATGAGCCCAGCACTACTATTTCTGTCACAATGGCGTCCCTTGGTGGTAAGAAACAGAACTACATCATTTTAAAATGTGATGCTTTTAGACAAATTAACACCAGTTGCAACCCAGAAGAGGATAAGAAAGTCATATAAGAAGGATAAGAAGGACAGACAAAGGATGGATGGATTGATAAATTTACAGCAACATAAATACTTTTATATAAAAAAATATTTTAAATTGTAAAGGGCATTGCCTCCTTCCCCTGGGTGGATGACTTTAACCACCGCTAGCCCGCCCCCCCCCCAGAAAAAGCTTTGGCCTGGCCATTGGATTTGCTCTGTCACCCTCAATGAATCATTCACAAACACCTTATTCACCCAACGCTACAAAAGCCCAGTTCATCTTTTATTTATTTTATATTTTTCATTTCACAGGGGCTCCAGTCCATCGGCTACGACCGTTCTTTTTTTTATCCTTTTGATTTTTTCTATCCTTCTTCCATTTTATACTGTTACATGATTTGTTTTAAACTGTTTCCGTCACGACTTTCTCACACAAACTTTATACACGTGACAGGTAATGTTTGAAATGCTACGTAATGCTGAACAGTTATCTAATATGTAGCCTATGCTGACAGCGATGGAAAGACAATATGTCTTTTACATGGTGCAATAGTTATAATTTCAATTTAAACTAGATTCGGAAATACAGGACAATCACCTATGAAAAAACTTTAAAAATAAAAATATTTAAGAACATAAGAACATAAGAACTATACAAACGAGAGGAGGCCATTCGGCCCATCAAGCTCGCTTGGGGAGAAC
>JAODKM010000099.1:7921673-7936687 GCA_026780845.1 Petrocephalus sullivani | reverse complement strand
GTTCTCCCCAAGCGAGCTTGATGGGCCGAATGGCCTCCTCTCGTTTGTATAGTTCTTATGTTCTTATGTTCTTATTCTTACACAGAATAGAGAGAGAGTTGTGGGCTCTGGAAGACCATGTCCATGCAACTCTGAGGAGCTCATGACTGTGGGGTGGCTTGTGGCACTGGAGAGCTTGTGTCACAAGAAGGGTCATTAACATGCATGCACACAATAAAGGCCAACTGAACATTTTAAATTCAAGCTTAGCTGTACTTCCTTGTTTGGCTGGGATCTTAATATTTTGTGCTTATCAGGATATGGGTCAAATGCAATTCAAGATTATATAGCACCCTGAAGGAGTGGTATGATGGTGCAGTAGTTAGTCTCTCACTTCTGGGACCAGCGTGTTCTCCCCATGTCGTCATGAGGAAGGTTCTCTGGTTTCCCCCACAGTGCAAAAACATGCCAAGAAGAATTGTAGTTACGAAATGACCCATTGGTGTGTGAGTGTGCTGTGTGATGAGCTGGTGCCCTGTCCTGGGTTGTTCCCTACCTTAGGCCCATAGCTTCTGGGGTAGGTGCTGAACCCATGTGACCAAGTGGTCATAGAAAATGGATGGAAGTCATGCTGAAATTCCACTTGCTCCTGAAGGAGACCATTCTTGTATTGCTATGATGTCATGCTGCTTTGTTGGTGGAAGTCAGAGACTCATACAAAGCTTAGAAAGTGCTGTGAAGTGCTGTTTATGTTAAGAAAGGATTTGTTTGATGCAAATGTCTGTCAGCCTCCCATCTTTCAGTGATGAAAATACAATTTTTGTGATGAATACTAGCCAATTAATCTAGGCATACGCATTGGGAGAACTTAGTTTAAACCAAGCAACCAGAACCATTGTAAAAAAAACCCACATCTGATATGTTTAAAGCCGTAAAACAGCCCAACAAACACCATTATTAATTCTGATTTTCACCAGTAATATAAAGACTAGGTCTTCCATTTAGATAAATATCAAATGAACATATCTGTATACTGTTTCACTGTGCACACTGATATTTTACATATTTTTATCAAAAGACTTTATAAGCATAAATGCGTTATTCAAATAGCATCTACATGCGAGTATACATGTTAGTGAACTACGTATATGAACCATGTACTATTGTCACTATTGTACTATGTAATCAAAAGATTGAAAGAGGTTCTATCAAATCAAATACTAATACTACTTATTATTATTATTTAATTATTGTTATTAATTTATAAATCAAGGCCCATACCATACCAAGTTTTAGTATCATTATTCCAATTGCCATGAGGGCCTTGACAATCATTTAGCACAGCTTTCATGTGCTTCCCAACTGATCAATGTTTGCAAAAGGGAAATTAATAAAATAGAGCGACATTTGGTAATCAAGGTTACTGAAGAGGGGCAGATTACACAAGAAGTTATACAGCCTCATTTTAATTAAGATCAGGATCAAACACATTTAAGAGGTGCTATTGTTAGTATTTATATACCCTCTAACAAACCACATTAAAAATTCTTTTTATATGTGGGAAAATTTAAGAATCAAGTATGTGATCTGCATTCATCAACTAAACCAACAAAAAAGAAAATTAGAAGACTTGCAGATGAAAGGATGTCAGCGTTGAGAGCAGGCAGTCGCACGTACCTGCTAACGACAGAGTGTGCAAATGAGCTCCCAAAGAGAAGAGCTCCTAGGAATGGCTGTTTACAGGAGGATGCTGTAATCATCTGTGCTGTCAATGTGTTTCTGAGCCTGCTCCAGGTTTATATCCCTGCTATTCTGCAATTCACCCACTTCGCATGATGTTCCCACTACAAAGGAGTATAAAAATTCACAGTCGCAGAGTACTCAACTGGTTGCTTGAAACAAAACCTGGGTCTGGATTTGTACTTTCCGGACCGGAACTTGCCTATAATAGATTACTTTTGTAAGTAACTTCCCCAACACTATTGAGGATATATTTTATATCTGGGTGATCCATATGTTAAATTGTGTTCTCTATGTGACCCCCATAACCCTGCACAGGGCAAGCAGATATAGAAAATATATGGATGGAGGGATGTAAACGACAATGGAAATATTGTGTATGCTGTTTTTTAAATTAATACGTATTCATTATAATGACTTGATGAAAATCAGGTTCCATTTTAGGAGGAATTCATGTAGAAATCCAGATCCATATTGTTTCTCAAAAATTACTTGATGCTTATAGTTGACATAATGATATTCGTACCAGTTTGTATTAAGCTCCCATCTAGTATTTGATGATTAAGATTTACTAATTATCCTGTGGGGAAATTCTGGATTAACTGGTTTAATACAGTGAAACATTAACCATACAAATAATCCACATTTCCCCTGACCCTGTGCTGAATGAGAGGTTGGAAGATGGAAAGAGCATAAATTTACATTGACAACTGCTAACCCCAAGTGTGCATTGTCAAAAACTAACTATGTCAGTCATGCTGGTGCTTCTGAGAGTGCACAGTTTTAAGATGAAGTTGAATTTTATACAGGTGATAACCAT
Organism: Petrocephalus sullivani; assembly: GCA_026780845.1. Taxonomy (NCBI): domain Eukaryota; kingdom Metazoa; phylum Chordata; class Actinopteri; order Osteoglossiformes; family Mormyridae; genus Petrocephalus; species Petrocephalus sullivani. Next base: position 7,934,148 of record JAODKM010000099.1, on the reverse strand, counting down.
ATAGACGGCACTCTTCCTAATCGACTTTATCATTCCTATCATGTCCCAGGCACAGGCTGTGTGAAAAATGGCAGTGTGCCTTTATGTTCTAACTAGAACTTGTGGGTTCCCCTCAGACAGCTGAAAACATGATGGTCAGCTGTGTGGACACGTGCAATAATACCCTGATTTTAGCACACTGCTGACGTGTTACAAAAAATATATATTTTTTTCTTCTTTTTCACATGTATGTCCCAAATCAATGTTAAAATGTCAAATGTCAAATGTTAAAATGGTCTTGTTTAATATTCATCCATCCATTTTCTGTAACCATTTGTCCTATTCAGGGTCATGAGGTATCTAGAACCTATGGGTGCAAGACGGGGAACGACCCCAGATGGGGTGCCAGTCCATTGCAGGGCACACTCCTATTCCATCAGAGGTGGGTAATTCAGGTCCAAAGAGTAAAAATCCAGACCAGAACAGGGCCAACCAATGCACCACCATTCCAGATCTTTTTATTTGCCCTTTTTCGGATAAAAAATATATTTCCTAGGGAATTACAAATGATAATTACTGAAATGACAAGATAAAATTATAATATAGAATAATAGCACAGAAAGTAGAAATATATTTTCCCCAGTTCTAGGTAATAACAACAGCTTTGCAGGGTAAGCAGTCAGTGGAAGGTTGCTGGTTTAAGCCCCGCCCTGGCAGAATAATCACGTATCTGGGGGCCCTGGAGCAAGGCCCTTGGCCCTTTGCTCTATGTGTGTCATTTTCTCCCTTTAACTTTCTTACTTCAACTGTATACCTCTAATTTACTATGAAAATTTACAAAAAATCTGCTCCTCCTGGTTTTGCCGAGGAATCCTAATATTTCTAGATAAATTCTGGAGCATCGTTGAACTTTGATGACTAATATTGCCTCTATCTGGCAGTTTTTATGCATGAATACATGGTACTCTGTTATTGGACTTTTGCCTGGACATAAAATTCTAAGTGGTCAACAGCCGTCAGTAGAGATGTCTGAAGAAACGGAAGAGGAACCCGGAAGGGGAATGTGGCCGAGTACCAGGCACTTCTCTTTGCATGCCACCCCTACCTGAGCTCCCAGGCACCCCCACCTGTTCTCATTTCATCTCAGGAAGAGAGGGTGCATGTCAAGTGATTGTTGAATTGAAATATTGATGTGAAGTATCAAAGCTTGCAGTATTACTCCTGTGTTTCCAGAACTAACTGAGAGAAGCTTTGATCCTGGGCTCCTGTGATCTGACTTTTGAAGCTCTATAAAAGTGTTGGGAAACAAAATGCAAACAAACTTTCAGTGCTTCTAATGTTGATAAAAGTTTTCTTTGACATGTGGAGATATCGTTGTGCGCCCATGACAAATTATTTTGTGCATATCTGAGATATGCTCACGCTCAGTGTGCAATCACAGGCAAGCATGACTTTGTGTCCAGAGCATGTCATGGCATGTTGGCAAGCTTTTTAAGGGAATGATCTTTATCTGCTGGTGAAATTAATATTATTCGTAAAGGAATAATCCTTATATTCAGGTGCATCCTCATTCAAATGTGTGTAGACACATGTGGTGATGTTTTATTCTTTGTACAAGCTCTTAGACTGACCCCAATGAAATCAGGTTACCGGCCTGCACTCCCAAAATTAAGGCATGTTTCCCAAGCTATATATGTTAATATACAACTGCTTCCAATAAAGTTAGGTAAACCACATACAATGGTAAGAATTTAATATAATTATTTGGGGAGGGGGTGGATGGAGCTTAATACTAAATATTGAGAAACTGCATGTTCTTTGTGTGTTTCACTGAGTGTTTCGAAGGCTACCATAGTCCAGAACAGTATTGATAAACTGAATTAGTGATTCTAGGCTTTATTTAATATGTGAGTGAATGTATGGGGGCACTTACATGGACTGGCATCTATCCTAAACCCTATGGAAAAATGGGGAAAAAAAATCATAAAATGGAAAATGGACAAAAATATCCAAAATGGAAAAAACATGGTCACTGAAAAACATGGATGGAAATAAGCCAGTTCAAATAATTCAAATAATGCTGGATAACACGCATAACTCTTCAATATTGAAAAAAAACCGCTACATCCACCACAGACTCAGTACAGGCCCACGAGGCTTGGGGCACCTGGAAACTATTTCACACAGTGTTGGTTACAAGACAGGAGCCGGCCCATCCCAGGTCACATGCACACACACAACTGCATGTCTTTGGTCAGTCCCCAGTGGTCCCCACTGAGCCACCATCTTCAAAAAACTGAGTTATTCTTTGGAGCAATTAAGTTCTATTTTTGATGAATACCGCTAGTGATGGTTCCTTGCTTGGGCTAACACAAAGCTAAGAGGCAGAGGAGCCTCCTGTACTGCCACTGATTGTCATGTGCTCAGGATTGTGGAGAAGGACATTGTCACTAGCATCATTGTGAGAGGGAAGGGTGATTAGAACTGCAGAGAGGTTTGCAGTCAGATTTATAATGCAGTCGTCAGTTAAAAGGTTATTTGTGCAAATGGCCTAGTACAGCCAGATGGGACAAAAAAGAGGTCTGTGAGTTTTATAGCTCACCGGAAATATCAAACGAAAGCTTGACGTCATTCTTAGTCTCCATTCTTATATAATCTATGTTTCTATATGATTATATGCTATAATCTATGCTTCTATAAGTGAAGGACCTCATTCGGTAATTTCTATGGACAAAGCAAAGGTTCTCCTGGTATCTGTATGACATGCCTGAATGTGGACACTGTTGCGTTCCATCATATTTACCAATTAACATACATTTTCTTCCAGAAATCTAACCATCACATGGACAGAGATTATGTGTGTTCTCCCCATGCTCATGTAGTTTTCCTGTGGGTACTCTCTCTTGGAATTCCCACAGCACAAAGAAATGGCGCTTAAGTTGCTTGCCCTGAGAATGTGGAAAGTGTGAGCGCGTGCCCTGTTAAGGAACAGCCCCTGTACAGGCTGTCCCCTGCTGCACGCCCACATGCTTACCGGGATGTTGCTCCGGACACAGCAAGAGACTGTCCTGGAAAAGTGCTAATGGAAAATTTGGAGAGAGTCCTTTGGTGAGGATACCCGCTAGGTAAATAAATATGAAATTAAAACCTTTATTTACCATTTGCACAAGTATGTGTGCAGGTACATTTGAATTCTTCCCTTTTGCCTACCCCAACATGTGGCACCCCTTGGAGCTGAGGTTAAGGGCCTGGCTCAAGGGCCCAAAGACATATGACTGTTCAGATCAGGCCAAGGCTTGACCAGACAGTCATCTGATTACCAGCACAGAGACTCTTAATCCGCCGAGCCACTCACCACACCCCCCGGCTGCTGCACTAACAGATGTGATTGCTGGGATCCTCGGCATCCCCCAAGACATTTGTCATGCAGGAAAAAGCCCAAAAGCTTGGGCTGGATCCCAGGTCACAATAAATGAGGTAACACAGGCAAGGCGGAAACCGGCACAGAATCTTTGTTTTCATGATTCAAAGTGGGGAGAGAGTTGTTAGCACTTCAAAAGCACTCACCAGGGAGGGAGAGGGGTAAGAGTGTGGTGGGGGTGCAGGCTTCAAGGATAGGAAATGAATATTAGGTTGATTAAAAATCTCTGCCTTATAACGAAACACAGAACACTATTGGACATATGTCCAGAAGCCATTATTTAATGTTGTTGTTGTGGTTGTTTGCCCAAAATGTTGCTTTTAAAAAAAATATATATTTTTTTTTTATGAAATCTTTTCATGTGTGATCCCTGATAATGCTGTTCTTAAGAGTGAGCAGAGACCCATTCAGATTTCTCCCATTACAGTTATTAACATTCACTCAGAAAATGCACCTCTTTCATAACGCTTTCATTACCTGTGAATTTATCGGTGAATAATTGGAAGCGGCTTGTTTTTTTTGTTTCCTTTGTTACGAAGTGAAAAGCTGCTTTTTTCATCATCTCACCCGGCATGAGTATGTGCATGTTTCACTAATATTGCGGTTATTAAAGATCACTGGCACGGCCTGTCACTGACTTCAGTCAGTGTGTTTGTGCAGTGGCTGGATGTTTGGTATCAGGTGAGTGAATCCTCCTTCTGCTGACGGTTAAATAGCCACAGCGGCCAGATGGTTAAGGCTTTGGACTTGAAACCCAAATTGAATTCTCCCCATGCAGCTTTGAGCCCTCCTCAGAGCCTTGCTTTTGGGGTTGGAGGGGGTGTATGGCACAGCAGATAAGGAGCCTATGTCTGTGAGTGAGGGGAGGGTCACTGGTTTAAATCCAGAGGTCAGTAGAATGGTTTTGCTATTATGTTTCTCAGCAAGGCCCTTAGCCCCCAATGGCTCTATACACTGTCTGATCCTGCATTCTCAAAAAATATATCTTGCTTTGGATAAAACCACCTGTGACAAATGTAAATATGCAGGACTGTGCAAAAGCATTAGGCAGTCAAAAAAAAAGATTTTCATGTTGGTAACATTATGTCTGTAAAAGTGTGTCAATTTAGCTAAGTTACCCCAGTGTTTGCCGCATACATCCAATACACACATGTATTATTTGACTCGACCACAAGCACATCGTGTTTGGATAATGAACACCTTATTGAATTATTTAACAAATTTAATTAATTGATTGAGCTGGAGGTGAAATTTAACAAACATATGGGATTGTTGGCATGGTCCAAAGGAGAGGTTTGTTAACCAGAGCAACAATCCTCTAACCCTTCAGCAAAATATCAGTACCTTTTTGGTGAACAGAAGAACTTCCTGAAGTTTTTATTGTGTTACTGTAATTTGTATATGTTCTAATTGTGTATATGTTTTAATTGTGTTTTTTTCTAAGCAAATACATACTTACTACTCCGATACACAGCTTTAATTTTTTCTTTAACTGCCTAACACTTTTGCACCATATTGTTTATGAGTTTTTCAATAAAGAACCGTAGCTGATGAAGTTGAGCGTTAATATTGTACTAACAACATAAAACTCATGAGTTCAAATTCCAGGGAGTACAATAAAACTATAGCCCTTCCCGCTACTATAGGTTGCTTTGGACAAAAGTGTAAGATAAATTAATTTAAATGTAAATCTCAAAACAGCTACCACGATTGGGCTTATGTGAGAGGAGACTTCCCATCCTTACCATAAATTCCGGCGGTAGGTCATGACCCCGACACCTGCTCCCCTTCTCCTGCCAGTAGCCTTTTCTTTTTGTCTCTCTCCTTCTCCTCCCAATTTAGCTAAAGCCGTTTACTGTCGCCAAACAATATCCTGGCCTATCCACTGAACCCTTGTCATGCTTAATTTACCCACCGGTGTCCTAAGGAGCAGCACCCAGCACAGCGGGAGAGTGACACACTCTGCACTGTCTGTTCTGTGAAAATGATCTTTGTGTCAAACGAGAAGCTCGCTGAAGGTCAGCCTCCAATTTATTCACCAGGACACGGCCGGCTGATTACTTTTCCATCCTAAACAGTTCCAAATGCAAAACTTAAAGCATAAGAGAAGCTGCTTAATAAATATATAGAAAGTCCAAAGACCACAACTAGAGAGAAAAAACTCTCAAAAGGTGAACGTGAAAATGAAATTAAAAAATTAAGATAAAATAATTGGTAAAAGTGATTTGTTTTATTTAGCAGTTATATATCCTATAAAGTGGATCATCCAAAGTGGAAACAAATAGGTCAATGATATGACAAAGACAGAAGTCGATTGTTATTCCGTAGGCAGTGAATAGGAATCCTCTTGTTTAAATGCAGATGCACGGAACAGTCAGGGTTACTCTAATGGTAATTGGCGGGCCGACTTGCTTTCACCGCTCGGAGCGGACAATGCGCCTACACTATACGTGCAAGAGATGAGCCGTCGGGATCTGCATTTAATGCCTCAAGATCAGATAACGGCCTTAACTTGAACCTTGAAGTGTGACAATTTCACGCCGGGCCGCTGATTTGACTTGTCATATAGCAGAAGTGGGAGTCTTTGATCGCGTTTTATGCAAGTAGCTTTCTTACAGATGAGAAAGACCCAAATGGGTAAATAAGCCAGCCATCAAGTCTGATAACGTCAGCGGTCAGACTGAATCGACTTGTGTTATTGTGCTCATTGGGAAACCTTATATAAAATAATGAACAAGTTTTAACTTAAAGTAATGAAAATACTAATACATATGTTCGGGGGTCGTTTAGGCACGTAACAGTTCGTTTTCTTGTGTTTAGATAAATCGTTTTACCTATTAGTTTACCCATTACATATAACTCATATCTTACATTATAAATTAAGATTTATTTCTGCCCCTTGCTCAATGCCCCAATATCAGGACCCTCTTGAGACTTGAACGAATTAACATTCTTTAACGTTTAATTTATAAATCTATCTGGATAGCACGTATTGTTATTTGGTACCAGTTCTTTGGATTGCACAGCTTTTCAGCTTGTATTATTATTATTACTGTTGTTATTATTATTGTTATTATTATTGCTGTTGTTGTTGTTGTTATTATTGACGGTAGTGGTCGTTTTATTGTTATGTAATTAGCCGAATCACTTACCCGTCCATCCCCAAATTCCGCGCGACCCCCGTGCTCCCTTCTCACCCTTTCCATGCATACAGGAGGAACCCCGCGGAGCGAGGCTATTCACTATAAACACACGCTGCAATCAGACGGCCTTTGAAATGATCTCAAGGACTTATTGCGATTGGCTCTGCAGGCACTTCAAAAGGCAGGGTCGGCTTTTGAATGTCTCTGGTTGTGCGGAACAGAGGGACTAAGGAAAGTTTGTGCGAGGGCGAACGCCCGTAACGGGCACGGAGACTGTAAAAGGAGTTTGGCGGAAAAACACATGGGATTATCCTCGTATTTCTCACGTTCTCACCTGTTTTTTTGGGCTTGGGAAGAGGGTTGCACCGGACCCCGATGACCCCGTTTTTCACAGATAGTCACTAGCCGGGGTCGTGCCGTGCGCCTTGCCTCGCCTGCGCAGCTGACGCTGCAGGTGAGGAACGGGAAGAGTGCGCATGCCGATGGCTGCAGTCGCGTTACCCAGGACCGACAACTTTCTACAAACCTTCCTACAGGTTCGTACACCATTTCTGTACATCTTATGCTACTTGTCTTCAATACACTAGCTGTCTGTACTGTGATAACATGTATACCTCTTTGAATCTGTGCCTTTAGTCGGAAACTAAAACCAAACCAAATATTACTCTCAGTAATGGTTTGAATTGATTTTTGTGCAAGTGTGCCCTGCGATGGGTTGGCGCCTCATTCTGGGTTGTTCCTTGCCTTGAGCCCGTAGCCTCCGGGATAGGCTCAGTACCCCCCCCCCACAATCCTGAATAGGACAAGCGGTTTCAGAAGCTGGATGGATGATTGTTGTATATTTCTAGTTTTTTGGGTAACACTTACTCAATTTCAAAATATGTTAATGTATTGAAATGTTGTTACATTGTTATGATGCAAAAGGAAATGTAAGGTTTACAAGTCTACATTTTAAAATATTTATTATAACCATTGACCTTTCTCAGAATAACAGCATTAAAAGGAGTCCCCAAAACCCAGCCTTAGTTTGTTATAGTTACTGACAACTTTGTTATAGATGATGTTGCTTGCATTTTTTATTAAAATTATAAATAAAGCAATAGTTGTATATGTGAGTCTTAAACTTGTTTTGCTTAAACATGTGCTCTGTATTGACAGATATCAGTGGCTAATTTTTCCGTGCCTGAGATGGGTAATTAATTGAATGCTGATTAGCTGTAGCTGAAACCTATCATTAGATGAATGTGTGTTATATGTTATGTATATATATATATATATATATATATATATAATGTTACCAACACAAATATAATAGTAGTTTTGTGTTATTGATGGTGACGTTAAGCTCTGGCCTGTTTGCAGGACCGCACGCCCAGCTCCACTCCAGAGGGACCCCCCCACTGCCTGCCCTTCCTGCCCTCCACGTGCAGTCAGTCCTGGCCGCTTGGCTGTGGTGCGGGGGCAGAGGGGCCCTGGTTCCCCTGCGAGGTGGCAGTAAGCACCGCATCCAGCATGTTTCAGCTCTGGAGCAATGAAATGGCACCTGGCTCTGGCCTGGGTGCCCACCAAATGCCCTTCCCAGTACCTAAGGTTCAGTTCCCTGGACACATGCAGCCCGGCCTGGGCTCCTACTCCCACCATCACCATCATCACCATGAGCTGCCTCTTACGCCCCCTGCTGAGCCCTCCTCTTCATACTCCATTGAGCTCTCCCCTGTCAAGGTCATTTCTTCCAACCAGGGTCAAGGCAGTAGCTCCTGCTACACTCAGCCCAACAACATGGGCCAGAACTTCCATAGCTTCCTGCAGACCTCCTCTGCCAGGCACCATCATCCTGGAGGACCTGTGGATGAGGGGCAGCAGTGGTGGAGCCTTCCACAAAGTAACAGCTCTCCCCCCAGCCATGCTTTCTCCCTGGGAGGGCAACTCATGCTGGGGCACCAGCCTCAGATCACCGCCTTCCTTCAGGGAAGCCCCAAGGGGCTCTTGGCCTCTACTCGTCGCTGCCGGCGCTGCAAATGTCCCAACTGCCAGACCTCAGCTGGTGGCCTGGAACAGGGCAAGAGGAAGATCCATATCTGCCATATTCCCGAGTGCGGAAAAGTCTACAAGAAGACCTCCCATCTGAAGGCACACCTACGTTGGCATGCTGGGGAACGGCCCTTCATTTGTAACTGGCTTTTTTGTGGTAAAAACTTCACACGCTCGGATGAGCTGCAGCGCCACCTCCGTACACACACCGGGGAGAAGCGCTTCAGCTGCTCGCAGTGCGGAAAGAGGTTCATGAGGAGCGATCACCTGGCCAAGCATGTCAAAACCCACCAGGGTAGGAGGGGCAGGGTAAGTCAGCCCACCATGGAACCACATGGGGGCGCTAGTGCTCTGCTTAGTAATATCAAAAAAGAGTAGGAGAATCTGAAGCCGAGGACTGCCAGCATACTGCAGTCAATGCATGTCTCCTTTATATAAGTTAATACATTCATCTGCATCATGTATTTTCTCTGCCTGTGAAATAACACCTCTAATCCTCTAACTGGATTTAAATTTTATTTCACACAATAATGGTAGTTTCTGCCTATTTCGGTCATGGTCCATGGTCATTTAAATAGAATTGTGCAGAGTATACAGTTAAATGCAAGAGTAAAATTCCATCACAATTGAAATTAGCCTATTTGCACATATTCTGAAGTACAATGTTTGTCTATTTATGAGAAAGCAAGTGTTTGTAAATAATCTTACTGATGGGTTTGGGTGCAAAACACTTATGTTGATGCATCTAAAATTCATACAGTTAAATGTTTTGTATTTTACATAACTTCCTGTCATTTTTAAAATACATCCTTCCCTTATGTGGATAGAAATTTGTTCTATTTTGTCATGGACAAGGTTATTTTCATACAAGCATCATTGTTTGGAAAAGGTCATGTAAATAATCTACTTGCCAATGGAATGCCAAAAAAATGAGACAGCATGCACAAGACAAATACAAACACTCAAATCACTATTTTAAAATAGATTTTTTTCTGTATTAGATCTTCGTAAATGTATGCCTGAATATTTTCTTGATTCTGTTGTTCAGATTTGTACATAATAATGTAATATCTATTCTATGTCCCAAAAACTAAAGACTTTTTGCCTTTTAATAAGATGATTACTGAATGGTGTGGTCTGATAACATGTCAAGACATTTATAAATGCAGACGAGTCTTTAAAAGGAACCAGCAAATTTTCAATGTAGGCCTATATTAAAGAAAATTAATTCTCTGCTATGATTTGCTTAATCATTTCTATCAAAGGAAACGGCTGAACAATAGCTGATGGGTGGAAGTTCATAGTAAATGGATCCTCTGCTGCTCCCATGTTGATGAAGGCTGCTTCCTTTGATGTGACCCTTGTGGACCTTGTGAAACGTAATACAATGAGCCCAACACACTCTTATGGCTGGTTTTTACTTCTGCATGTAATCTACTTTGTAGGTAGCCGCGTAGCCTACACAGTTGCCTGACACCTGTAGTTACATTTCTAGAGAAGTGTGTGTCAGGTTACAGCATAGGCTGCTTCTTATGGTATGCAGTTACACTGTACCTTGTACCATTGTCACGGGCAATTCTCTGAACAGTATCATCTCACCAGTGTTCAGTGCAAAAGTTATACTGAATGAAATCAGCCATAACTGCAGCATGTGTAATTGTTACACTTCACACTGGCATGTAATAATGCCAAAATGCAAGAAGATATAAATAGATATACATATAATTCAATGTACCATATGCTGTAATGTCAGAATTAGTTACCCTGTGTAACTACGCATTGTCCACTAGAGGGCAACAAAATATCATTCATCCATCCACCAATCTTCTAACCCAGGGGTGGGCAATCTTATCCGCAAAGGGTCGGTGAGTGTATGTAGGTTTTCGCTGCAGCTGCCTAATTAGATCACTAATTAGAGGACTGATTGGCTGGAGATACATTATCATATACTTGGGGTAATATAGAGATTCACTTAACTGCATGTTTTTCGAGGTGGGAAACTGCATACTCATGAGAGTTTTACTTACACAAAAATGTTTTGAGAGCGAAACAAAAAATTATAATATGGTTAAGAGAGGTAACCAATCAGATTGTAGAGGAGGCAGGACCAAGACATCTGATTGGTTGGTCTGACAACTGATACAAGAGCTGATTGGTTATCTCTCTAAACCAATCATTTTTCATCCTGTGTCTCTAAACATTGCTATGTTAGTAAAACTCCCATGAGCAAACTGCACAAACACAGATTATAGGTTGAACTCAAGTTGAGAGGCAATAGTGCTACCAATTGAGTCACTGTAATGTAATATATAATTTATCATTTCCTTACACCCATATTCATACATGACTATATATATGTATATGTATATAAGGCTATATGTACCTTTGTATGTTACATGTATGTCTCAGGTTGTCCTGATTGCCTGGCCGAAACAAATACTTGTTTGAGGAAGTAAGTATTTGAGGAAAACAAAACTGACTTCAATTGACTTGACTGGCTGACTTCATTATACATTTAAATTAATATTTTAATTTTTTCATTTGCCATATTACATCTAAGGAAATGAAAAGAAGGGGTGAAATAATGCTTGTGCAATATAAACATATTATTTAGAAAAGAAAGGTTTTATCTAACACGGCAGCATTAACAAAATGTTTTAGACAGTTTGGTAATTTGGTCAGATGAATTTAGTTTGTTTGTAGTGTATAGTGTGTATATACTGATAAATTCTTCAATAATGAATTTCAGGTTGAACCCTGACAGACAAACTCCTCAGATCAGAACAGGATTCCAGTTCATTCAACCAAATGGAACCAAAATGAGTCCAGACTATCAGAAAAAAATATCAGTGTCAGTTTTGGAACATATTCAGATGGCTTCAGCCAGACCTTATCCTTATTTCATAACAATATGTCTTGGGCTGCAACAACGAATCGATTAAATCGATTAAAATCGATTACTAAAAGCGTTAGCAACGAATTTCATAATCGATTCGTTGTGTCATTAACTTCACCTGCTGACGGAGCTGAACTGAGCCCTACCAAAGGCGTGGCGAAGAAAGAGCGGAGGCGGTATTTTCCAGATAAGGTTAAACAAATGAAACATGACAGAGGCGGAGAAAACGGTTCGTCAAAAGTGTAGGAGCGCTTCACATTAAAAAAATGTGGAAAATGGTGTGTGAGTGTGTGTTTGAGTCTTATTTCAGTTTAATGTTTTTATATAGCACTTAGTCAGTTTAAGCTGTATGTAAATGTGTTGCATAAATAAACTTTACTTTGACATAAGGTCAGAGTGAAGACACCGCACTGTGACTGAGTAGCCCGTCAGGAGCGGCGAGTGCGCATACATATGCTCAAACAGTCGCACATACACACGCACCCGCTCACACGATCGCACATACATGCGCAACCGCACACACGATCGGACATGCACGGTCGCACATACACGCGCTCCCGCTCACACGATCACACATACACGCGCAAACGCGCATACGATCGGACATGCACTGTCGCACATACATGCGCACCCGCTCACACTATTGCACATACACGTGCACACGATCACACATACACGCGCACCCGCATGCACGGTCGCACGTATACACGAGCACCTACACACACGATCGGACATGCACGATCGCACATACACGCGCACCCGCACACACGATCGGACATGCACGATCGCACATATATGATCACCCACGCACAAGATGGCACATACACACGCATACACACACGGACATGCTCCCATACGCATGCGCACACCCCGTCTGCCTAAACGAAACATTTATTTCATCGGCAAAATTCCATGTTAGGTAGCCAATGGTGCACACTTGCCTGCTCAGATAGTCCCATCTTTCGCCATGTGAGTTAGCTAGGATTAATTTTATTTAGACGGGGA
>JAODKM010000099.1:7895895-7910560 GCA_026780845.1 Petrocephalus sullivani | reverse complement strand
AAGTACGCTCTCCACTTTTTTGGAAGAAAAAAGATTTTGAAACTGTACAGTGAGATGCATCGGCACATCGACGCCAAGCGAAGTTAACAGACTTTTTTCTCTAATGATAACCTGTTTCATTGCACTGTTCGATAGTATATACTGTAGTCGCATGTAGCGGTATGTAGCCTACATGTATACGTATAAAACGACAATATGATAAACTGTTATATAACAATTAAGCTGGAAAAATGTCCTTGATTAACCCGCGCCTATTGCTGTACGCCGTTTTCCCTAATTCGAAAACTCTCTAAGTCAAATTTTTTTTTTGGTCCCTTTGAGTTCGACTTAGCGAGGTCCGACTGTAATAGGAAGGTTTAAGGTCAATAGGCCATTTTCACTTGGCTATCCTTCCATCCATCCCTTTTCTGAAACTGCTTGTCCTATTCAGGGCCTATCCCGGGGCTTATGGGCACAAAGCAGGGAACAACCCAGGACAGGGCGTCAACCCATTTCAATGGGCCATAAAAAAAGAATAAAACAATCTTTATTTGTGGTCTTGCATTTAAACAAACAATCTAAGAAGCTGGATGGCAGTCTGTGGTTTGAATGTATCTCTTTCCCCAGCCCTGTCATTTTCAAATGATCACGCGTGTGTTTGGTATCTGCAGAGAATGAGTGCAGTGGCCACTGCTGTGCTTTGTGGGAAGGACATTCCTGACCCCAAGTCTGACAATATCCTCTTGTTTTATTATCAGTACATGTTAGGGCGCAGTTTCCCATGCATGACCTTATAGGCACCATGCTGGTGGAGCCTTTCACCAGCTTAGGCCGGTTGTACATAGCAGCAGCAGAGAGATGAGATGTCAGATGGGAATGGGATTCAGACCCAGGCTCACCTTGAGCAGTAGCTGGTACTTCATGATTCTTTGCACAGGTTTGATGAGAAGGTCATTCAGCTGCAGCCTCTGGCCCAGCTGTTGTCTCAGATCCTGCACACAAACACTCCCTTAATCACATCTGCGGAGACCGCTATTATAAGCAAGAGCAAAAATCTGAAGTTACATTCATGAAAACGTGCACATGTGGGAGAAAGCAGTCTCTTTAGGTATTAAATTTAATTGAAGCTCGAATAAAGGTGGAACCTGACCGTGGCATTAAAAATGGCACAGCACACACTTAATTTGACGCAGTCATGCAATTTTTTCAGAGGCACTCACTTCAAAGTAGGTCTCGATGTACTCAGACACAATGTGCTCCGACTTGGGTTTGTTCTGACAGTACATCACGTACATGTGAAGGCGCCGCTCCTAGGATTCAAACCCAAACACTGAACTTCCTGTCACAGGATGGCCCCCCCACCCCTCCTCAATTGAACAGGAGGGCCACCAACACACCATCGTGTGGTTTTCCTCCATCCATTAAAAATTATACCGCTAAGAGTGGGAGATGTACACTTGCTGGCGTGGGAGCATTCAGAGCAGGTGACCGCAATATGTACAGTCGACCCATCCACATCACGAAGTAAAATTTTTTGGTCCCCTTGACGAGCAAAGAGTTTTGGGATTTAGTATAGTATAGGGCACCAAAAAGGCACGAAAAGATATATAAGATATAAGAAATGCCAGATACAAAGATCAGAGCAGGACTACAGCGAGATGACCACGTAATAGACTAGTAATAAACGCACTAGGCATTTCTGCAAACCAGCATAGCAGATACAGGGGTTGGTCAATGAAACTGAAACACCTGGGGAATAGTCTTTGAGGTTTCACACCTAAATATGCAAGGCCAAGTTACACTGATTGCAAATTCCATCAGTAAGAGTGGGGAGTGAAGGTTAAATTAGCAGAGCAATAGCACAGCTGTACCTAAAACACTTCAATCCACACAAATTAATGGGAGACATCAGTATTCAAAAGAGGACAAATTGTTGATGTGCCTCTCATTGGCACATCTGAGATCAGGACAGCAAGTCTTTGTGGTGTATTGAGAGCTGTGGTATCCAGGGTCATGTCAGCATACCATCATGAAGACTGGACGGCATCCAACAGGAGCAACTGGATGCAAGAGGACACTATCTGAAAAGGACAGATTGCATCCAAAATGCATAAAACCACAGTTGCCCAACTCATTGTAGAGTAAATGCACACCTTATTTCCACCAGATCTGTTTGCCGGGAACTCCGTAGGATCAATATTCATGGTGGGGTTCCTACAGCCAAACCTTTGGTCAAACATGCCAATGGCAAAAGTGTTTCAATGGTGCCAGCAGTGCAAATCTTGGGCTGTGGACAACATGAAACATGTATTGTTTTCTAATGAGTCCACTTTCACTATCTTTCCCACATCTGGGAGAGTTACGGTGTGGAGACGCCCCAAACAGGCTTACCGCTTGGACTTTTGCTTATTCTGATAGCAGCACTGGGGTGGGTCTGGTTTGGGCTGCAATATCATGGCACTCCCTGTTTCAAACAGTGTACCCTGAAGGTGGTGCTGTGTATCAAGATGATAATGCACTAATACACACAGCAAGACTGATAACAGAGTGGTTTGATGAACATCAAAGTTGAACATGTCCCACAGCCTGCACTAGCTATGAATATTATTGAAACACTTTGGCTTGTTTTGGAGGAGAGAGCCAGTTATGCTCTACCCACATCATGCAGTGAACTGGCCACTGATGTACAAGAGGAATGGCTCAAAATCCCTTTGGCCACCGTGCAGGACATGTATGCAGGACTGTCATTCCCAAGATGAATTTATGCTATATTGGCCACAAATGGAGGACCTACACCATACCCAGAAATCATTGTGGTTTAAAACTAGGTGTTTGAGTGCCATTGTCCCACCCCTGTATAATTTATGTATTTATGAGTCACTAAACTTTCTGTGCGTCATTTGCGATTTTCTCAAATATTCCCAAAAAACAGCTGTGATGCAGAAGGGTTGGCGGTAACCTGTTTTTTGGCAGTGATGTTAGCCGGAATGCTTTGGGAGTAGAGAGCTAAGTTTGTTGCTGCATGGTAACACTTTACTTGAGGGGAAGCAAATAACATAATAGTTCAATTTTACTTAACATTTTTCTCACTCACTTTAGTACATTTCTCAAATCATCTTTAACATTTCCAAAGCAGTAAGTGCATTTCTTGAAACGATTCGTACAAACAGCACAACATAATGGATTACCTGCAAAAGCCTGTAAATTATCAAAATCCTTAGTTCATCCCTCAAAAGTAAATATTTATGTCAAAAAACTTGTCAGAGCCATTAGTCCTTGTGTCAAGATATTCAAAATACTTAGCCAGTCAACATAACTGCACTCTGTAAGTATTTTCTGATGTAAACTATGGCTAAGGTTTTGATGACTATGACTGAAAATTCACAAGGCTGTACTTTTTTTGCATGGCATATATCAATACAGTTACATATACTGTACATATACAGTAACAAATAAACATATAACAAACTTATCTATACATATATAGTGTGTAACTACACACTATAAATATGCACATGTGCATGCTACAGTATATGTACAGTATGTAAATGTATAAAGTATATTTACTGTATATTATAAAATACATTTACTATAAAAGTAGAATACAGTAAAAGGAAGCATTACAGTAAGTATACAGTATTACAGTATAGTGCATATTGCTGGCCTGCATACATGTTGTCTCTATAGTACATTTGAATGACTGAGGACACAGCTGTTTTCCCAACATTCAGCTGACTAAGGACATGGTCCTTCTTCTTGCCAGCTGTTGACCCTGTTCATTTCCTTGTTGTCCTTCCATTGTCAAATTGTAACTGTGTTGTACTCTGTCAATACATGCTTGGCACCTCTGAGCTATTTTAGGGAACAGGTTGAGCACTGGTCGATCTAACACTTGAAATATTCCCCTCTATTGATGAAAGTTAAGATTCAGCTGAGAGGAATTAATCAATTCAGAATGCATTTATAAAAAAAATTGTAACAGAGATGTAAAGAAAATATGCTTGACAGATTATGACAACTGGTTCAACCAGTTTGCATGTAATGACTTATAGAATGAACTAATGGGGGTTGAATAGTGTTACCTCCCAAAACCTCTAAGCATTCAGATTCAGGTTCAGATTCATTCAGATTCAGATTCTGAATCTGAATCTCAATCTCAATCTCAATCTGAATGCCTAGATGTTTTGGGGGATACGACTATTCAACGGAGTACCATTAAAATACATTTTGACCAACATGACATAAACAATTGATAATGTAGGCTAATACTTCCCCAGTTAAATCCCCATTTTGCCACTTTCCCTCTCCACCACTGCTCACCTTCTTATGTCCTCATCCATATCAATCACTCCATATCAATCACAGCTAGAAATGCTGGCGTTTTCCATTCCTTGAAACTTCCTCTACATCTCATTACCTAAAGGATATGCCTCATCTCTCTAAATTATTTCAGTTGCCTCGGGAGAATTTCTTAATTCAATTGAGTTGATTAAACTAGTCAGACAAATTAAATAACAGGACTGGGATCAGGGCAGCAGGCACTATGCATAGCGGTTTACCCGGGGCGCTTACCGCAATTCCTCATTAATGATGCCGCGTCCGCAGCCTCAGCTCAGCCTCCGCTCATTCAGGCCGGCTTTGAGCATGTGACTCCCTCATGCACAGTCCCATTTATTTCAGTAAAAGATGTTTGACGTCCACAAGCATACATGCAGCATTTCAGACACCACAGGCTAGGGCCTCAGCACCCACAGCCTCGGACAGGAAAAACAATCTTATCAGAGTTTGTCTTCCCAGATCTCAACAGTATTTATTATTAGGCCTCTTGTCCTTACAGCCTTGTTATGCATGTTTAACTTTGTACTTCCTGATCTCTCCAGCCACGCCTGGACGGCAGCCAGCCTCGGGGGCTGCAAAAATACAGTCAGCACTCTGAGGAACAGGAACCCTGGGTAATGAGATGGATGGCCAGCTATAGTGGATGACATAACTGCAGAAGTGCGCAGGGGAAGGCATGGAGTCGCGGGAATGCTGAGCCAGGGTAAGAGACATGGCGGAGTGACTCACGTGCTTGATGAAGAGCTGAGCCAGTCTCTCCGGCTCCTCCACACACTTCTCCAGCTCCCCCAGGAAGTAGCTGCACAGGAGAAGGGTGAGGTAGAGAGCTTAGGGAACACATCTAGCTCCACGCAACTCAGAAACCAATCAGAATTGATGCATTAAGTGATGCATTTAACCCATGCGTGACATTATGACTCAGCACTGGGCAGCTAATTCAGAGCCTGGGGAGCAGCGTTTGGCAGCAGTACCTTGCTCAGGGTACCTCAGTGGTACTTAAGTATGTATTGTTACATTATTACTGTCCCCTCAAGTGATATGTGCCCAATACACCTACCAGGAACCCCATCTACTCCATAAAGAAATACAGATACACACAAGGACCGCCCAGTCGCCTCTCACACAGTCAGCAAGAAGACACAGGTAAGAGAAAAATGTGATATACACAAGATACTTCTCCCTGTCTCACACACACATAGGCATCCCAGACAAGCATACTGTCGCAAACACATAGAACAGCACTCCAGGATGCACATGTGCATGTGTCTCTTTGAGAGCACCTCCCTAGGCCTGCGTTGCTCTCTCACGTTTGCCACCCATAGTAACCTGAATAGGTGCTCACTCTTTATGCCAGTCGAAGATCTGGTGAATGTTCCCAAACACAATCTTGTCCTTCCCTTTCATGTCTTCAGGTACCCCCTTTGCGTTCATGGTGGACATGTAACCCTGCAGCAGAAATTGGCACCGTGTCACAGACAACTATTCTTACTACAATATGGTGATGTATTGTCTGGCATAAATCTATTGGAAGAAACACAGACACATAAACACTGTGGTAACACTTTCTATGAAGCCCATATTCATAAAGCCTAATAACTGTTCTTATAATTCATTCCTTGTAACACATTCATAAATTATTAAAAACATGGCTATAACTATTTATAAAAAGGTATTTCACATTATAGTCATGTGTATTATACGTTATGAATGCCCTATGAAGGTCTGATCTATAATGCATAATGCTATAATGCAGTACAAAATATCCTTAATGCTTATACCAGTCATTAAAATGCATTATGAAAGTGAGATATAATGTATAATGTGTTATGCCTTTTGAATAATTATAGACATGTTTATAATTCTTTATGAATGCATTATTTGTTATGAATGTTTTCATAAATTACTAAAAACATGGCAATAAGCAAAGTTTTACCAATACGATTTTTTATTATTTAATACCAATAATTATTGATAGGTGTTACACACATTTACCATACATGGCATCCTGGAAAAGGTTCTAAGACCCTTGAACCCTGTATTGGAGAAGTGGTTATGGACAGATTTAATAATTAAGTTTGACATTTGGGATACACTTACCTCCACTATGAGCCCTAGGTCAATCACGTAGAGTTTCTCTGTTTCGACTAGCTCCTTCAAAACGTACCTTAATCATGCAAGAAAGGGAGATTTTAATGCATTTTTCCAGGCCTATCATTTTCAGAGAGGAAGGCATGTTCACTCTTGGGAACAACTGTTATGCAATTCGTTTAGCTGCATTGTGTACAGTGAATTTCACCAGTCTGTTCCCCTTTTCAGAGAGTGGAACATGATACCGGAAATTCAGCGACTTTGCCTCACATACATGCTTTTCTCCAAGGCACTGTTCCTTTCCTCTTCACTCTCTGCAACAGCTAATGATAGGCTGGAAGAGTCGTCCGTCATGGTGGAAGCCTCCTCCTCAGGTAGCAGATTGGCTGGTTGCGTGTTCTATGCACACAAAAGACACATTTTAATAAATGTAAATCTAATGATTTGCAATTGTTCTGGAAATCTAATGTATTCCAGTGTGTTTGAAACACTGATGCTTATTCATTAAGTTATTTTTGAATACATCCTGAGAGGGTTAAAATAAGTAATATACCATACTATGGCCCCACTATTTTGCCAGTTTGGGTCTGTTTTTATGCCTAGAACTTAAGCTGAGTAAAGTCTGAACTGAGTCCAAATAAGTGAAACTGCAGTTAGTGTGGAAAAAAGCTTCACACCTTCGGCGCAGGACCAGGGCAAAACAGACAATAGTAGATACATCTCACTCAAGCCATAGACCTTTTCAGTGGCTGCTTTCATAGCCATAAGACCAGGACTGAGAGGCTGAAAAGAAGCTTTTTCCCTCAGGGTATACAAACTTTAAACACTGCTTAATCATTGTCATCTTTCTGGTCTTAAATTCCACTGCATTTGCCAATCAATACTGTGGAATGATTTTGCATCTAACACTGCACACTTAATTTACACTCATACAATCTTATTGCCTTTTCTAATAGTTTTCTTTTTTCACTCTGTTTTATCTAACTTTTCCCTTTATAGTGCATATATGTTTCTCCACAGTGACGGAGCAGTTTTGCCACAATAACATCTCACTGCCATTGTACTGTACAATTGTACAAGTGACAAATAAAAAATGTCTTGGTGCAATTTCATTTAGCAGAAAAACTGTATCGGCACCTATTTACCCATGCATTTTCTGAAATGGATGCAAAGCAGGGAACAACCTGAGGATGGGGCGCCGACCCAAAGCAGGACTTTGACACCTGTCACCTATGGGCAATTTGGTAATGCCAATCAGCCAATCCTTCTGGACTGAGAGGAAAGCTGAGTGCCCAGAGGAAAAACTCCACACATATGGAGCCTAGCGGAGACTTAAAAAATAGTCCCAAAGGTATGAGGCAGCAGTGCTAACCACTGCACCACCTGGCTGCCCCAGTGCCCAAATAATATTCCAGTACAGCACAATGATGTTCCCTTCTTCATCCTAATTTGCATGTAGCAGCATTTTAATGGGAACTTTCTTTCTGAAAAGAACACCACCTGTCTTCTACCATTTGCTGAACAGATGCTGTTTTGTTGGGTGAATAATAATATAATTCACTCTTTTAACCTGTCAACATAGGGAAATATGTCATAAGGAACTTCTTTCCATGGTTTAAGAGAGTTATTTTGTACAAATGCAATGTTGTTTTTGCTGGGGTATGTGCTGCAAGAAAGCCCTGGCAGATATCTGTACTGGGGAATGTCCAACAGGCACCGCACTATGCAGATGCTGGTTCCAAGAGTCATATCTGATTCCCTTAGAACCTTTCAGCACTCAGAAACTGGAGAAGCTTTGCATTAAGTGAAAGGCTAGAGGCAAAGGTATGAGAAAAAGAGGAACCAGATTATGTACAGAGTTGCACATATGCAGGAGCGAAAAGCTTTATCGAAGCTGTGTGGCTGGTTACATCGTCTGAAGTGGACTTGGAATGAAGTCTTCAGGCAGTGTAGGGTACACTGATTGCACAGCCACATTCACTAATGCCAAAACAGGCCAAGAAAGGACAAAGAAATATTTTGGTGGCCCTCTGCTCAGCCCACATAAGAAATGGAACGTTTTGTTTTTAATCTCAGCATGTTAATGGTAAGTACTTGCAACTCCTCATTAACTAATAATTTGAAAATGGTGAGTGGAGAGATAAAGACATATTTGTGAAAGTACACATCTGGAGGAAAACCACAAAATGTGTAATGTGGCATTCCAGATGTTAATTATGCACATGTGCCCTTGGATAATAATAGTTGCTCTTTCCAGCAAGCCCAGTGATCATATTTCGTTCACATTTTTCCATCAGGGCTTATTCAGATTGAACATTTGCAAAAGGGACACTGGGGGAACCAGGAGATGAAAAGGGTGGTCACACACGAAATGGGAACGTGGAACCGAAACACGAACAAAGGCAGCGACAAAGAGCTGCAATGGTACGCGTTGCCAGGGTGATGGGAGAGCACCAGCCAAACAGCAATGACAGTACAGGAATGATAACAGGGAGGCAGCAGCAAAAATTTTCACCAAAGCGTATTTCACACTTAAAACAGAAATACCAACGTTAACTTCAGGAGTAGCCCAGGCCAAAACGGGTGACTAATTAGGTGCATAAAATCTAAATACCCTAAACCATAAGAAAATCCAAATAAAAGACAAACACTACCCTAAGCAAATGAAACGTGGACGTAAAACCTGGCACTAGATCCCTGGATCCCTAGAAAAGATGCAGCCCCAAACACAGATAGCAAGGCTATTAACATATAGCGTGCAACCAATAGCACCAAATAAATAATAGTAAACGCACCAAATAAAATAATAAAATGCAAATAACAGAACCACCACAGACAGATACAGGTACCACCGTGTCAGCATTATCGTTTCCTATCAGAGCGTATTGCGACAAAGAAAACTAAATAAACGGGAGAGCTGACTTCATTGTCCCAGCTTGCATCCTGTAGTATGCTCTGTTTTAGGCCACTGAATTTTCCGTACACTTTGTGCAGAAATATCCACGCAAAACCTGAAGGCTTTTACACAGCACGAGTGACACTTCAAGGAATTTAAACCCCAAAGACCCAACTGACCCTGAAAAGCAAATAGGAGAAGCGAAAGATACTGGAAAGCTTAAATTCAAAAAGGAAGTGCGTTCATAAACAGAATGAGGGTGAATGAATACAGTAGCAGTGTGACTCTCGGTGTGTGGTCTCCATTCCCATTTGTCAAAGTCTGCACCCAGATGTCTCTGATGCACACAGATGGATTGTTCAGGTCCAGTAATTAAAATCCAGACCAAGATTTTGTTTCAACCAACCAGTTGAGTATTGTGACTCTTCATACTCAACTAATTTGTTAAAACAAAATTTTGGTCTCGATTTTTACTTTCTGGACCTGAACCATCCACCTCTGCCAATGCACATTTAAAGGCACCA
Source organism: Petrocephalus sullivani (assembly GCA_026780845.1). Classification (NCBI taxonomy): domain Eukaryota; kingdom Metazoa; phylum Chordata; class Actinopteri; order Osteoglossiformes; family Mormyridae; genus Petrocephalus; species Petrocephalus sullivani. The sequence goes on along the minus strand of JAODKM010000099.1, from coordinate 7,900,735 downwards.
TTCACAACTACAATAACGACAGTTTATTACACAGTCAGGGGAATATGTTAAAAAGCTGAAATGGTATTACACAGCTGTAAATTGTCGATAAAGGTTAAATGTTGGGGCTCTTCCCGAATCGCTCTCCAGCTGTGGACTTCGCTTGCAGCCAGACCGCAGCCAGACCACCCAACAGTGCAGTGATCCCTGCCTCCCCACTTGTTTGTTTCCACGCCCGCATCTCAGTAATGCGTGTTTTGCCGTGGCTTTCCTCTGTCACAGTTCTGCTCTGGTGAGTCTGAACACACCCTTAACTCACCAAAACTGCAGATCGCACACGTATGCTTGCAATACACCAGTATCACTGCTGTGCCAGGGCACAATCCCTAACCACCCCATCTTCTATACCTTAAACCAGTGTTCCCAATCCAGTCCTTGGAGACCCACATACTGTCCAGCGCAAATGTGGGAGGGAGCAAAGACATGGTCTGGCTGTGGGCCCCTGAGGACAGGATTAGAAATCACTGCCTCAAACCTACAGTTCATGTGACATTCATGGTAGTTGTGTGAAAGGTAGTTGAGAGACTAAAAATGTATAAATGTATAAATAGGAGTGAAAATGAAATATTACCACCATCAAAATTACACATCATTAGAGATATAGCTCACTAAAGGAAAAAATATATATGCATCTTAGTCATAGAAAACACAGCAAATTAAAGTATTATTGAATATGTAGTATTTAAGGAAACCAGCAGCAGACAGGTGCTACTACAAATAATCTGTCTTAGTTTTATGAAGTATTTGTGTACTGGCTTTTACTCCTTTGTCCTCACTGGATGCGGGGCATGACATGACAAGCTCTAGTTTTGGTTTAGGCAGGATTCCTGTTCTATCCCCCCCCCCCCCCCACTCCCTGGAACAATACTAAATTACACACATAACCACCCAACACCAAGGCACCACTACAGGGGGCCAAGGCCCACTCTCCATCCGAGAGTCAGGGCAGTGCTCAAATCCAGAGTCAGCCGACAAGGGCTTTGCCTGCGGTTAGAAATGGCACCACACCGACGTTTTTTGCATGCTGCGGTACTCACTTGCCATCACCTAACTGTTGGATCCAGTCCCCTGTTTTTACCAGATGTGCTACAACTAAAACTACTGTAGTTTGTTTCCTGACATATTTTATTTGCTTTCCTTTTATACCTCGAGGCCATGTTTAACCTACAGGGGTTTTTAATAAAGGATGAGCTCTCCGCTGTGGTTTTTCAGGAAAAAAATTCACCCTCGAGTGGCAGATCTGCCGATCGACCGAGACTGTCTCTGTTTATCTGTTTGCACTGAGGCTGCTGCTTGTCGTGTGACTCAATGTGTTGCCACAGCAAAAATTATTTTATTACTCATAGTTTTCCTTCGTCCAATAAACAATAAAAATATGGATGCCTTAGTGCCCAAAATGAAAACGGTTCAACTGTCACCGTAAAGGTATGTTTCTTTCATCCATGGATAAAATCTTAGCTATGTCTCCCAGGAATAACAGAACAAAGCATCATATACTTAAAATATTTTTTATGCAAATGCCTAATTTATTGAAAGATCTTTTGGTAACACATTCTATAAAGCCCATATTCATAAAGCCTAATAACTGTTCTTATAATTCATTGTAACACATTCATGAAGTATTATAAACATGTAAATGTCTATAAAAAGGCATAACACATTATAGCCATGTTTCTCATGCATTATGAATGCTCTAGGAATGTTTTGTAATGCGCTATAAATACCTTCATAATGCATTATAATGGTCAGTAAAAGAATTAAGGATGGTTTCTGCTGCATTATGACAGGGTTTATAAGCCATTGTAAATGAGACCTTCATAGAGTATTCATAATGCATAATACAGATAACTATAATGTGTTAGGCCTTTTTATAAATAGTTATAGCTGGGGTTATAATAGTTTATGAATATGTTATAATGCATTATGAAGGTATGTGTAATGCAATATAATGACTGCTTTTAGTAAAGAGTTACCATTCTTTTTTTTCCTGCTTCCACCGTAAATTTGAGTGGACTGAGCTCTGTTACATTTAGCCTCATCTAGGGCCTCTTATTCACTCACCAGTGCAAGGCACCAATCAGCATGAAATTGGCTCCCTCCATAATGGATCGTGCAAATTCATCATAGCATTTTATGATGTCTCTCTGAGGTTTTACTTGCCATTTTGGATTGCTGGCACGCTGGAGTCTGAGGTCATACCTATTGTTCTACATGCATTTGCTCCAAATGAATAATTACTTTGCTTTAAACATTGGTATAAACATCTCTTTTTTTGTGATTATCTCACCAAATAAAATAGAATCATTGATAGCATGTCTGATCACAGACATGCTGATGGTTGCCTGATTGCTAGCATTTGTTCCTCTTCCACCGTTTTTTCAGTGCTCACCAGTGAGCGATTGTTCAACAACGTGAACCCTGTAAACAAGGTCACGCTCCACCTTTGTGCTTAATAACAAACCCCAGATGCCATTTTCCATACGGAGGCTCTGTTTAACATAAGTTATTAACATGTGTGTACAACATGCAGTGAGTTTGTTTAGGTGTCTGTGCATGTATGTTTTTATGGACATGTATTGATCTGTCTATATTTGTTAGTGCACACATGACTGTCTTACAGAGTTAAAAGTTGTTCCCAGCAAGACAGAAAAAACAAACATTCTAACACCTATACAAGATAAATATTAAAAAAGAAATTGGTAACATATTGTTTTCCAATATGTTATGCCTTTTGATAAATATTTATAGCCATAGTTATAATACTTTATGAATGCATTTTTATTTATCAATGTGTTTATAAATTGCTAAAAACATGGCTTTAAGTAAACCTTTACTAAACTTTTTTACCTAATGAAAAAGATTAAAGCGCTAAAGCTTTTGTTTTTTCTTTCAATTTTTAGTTAATAAAAAAAACTGTGCGGGTGTACGGTGGCCTGCACCTCATGGCCAGCCAGTGTAGACACCAGGCCGTGAGACGGCAGGGTGGGTTGGGTCCTGTCTTCAGGGTGAGTGGGACCGGGACCATCTCTCCAGTCCTGCAGATGCAAGAAAATCACAGGCCGGAGCATCCCTGAATGTCAGCAGCCAGCTAAGTGTTTTAAGAGCCGTCTCCTTAACCATGTGGATCCACCCACAATTTTCCTCATGGTGAATTAGTTATTACTGGGTTGGTGCAATGCGATATCTCTACTAGGAAGCCAAAACAAAATGAACAGCCATCACTGCTGCCCCCCCTGGCTACTGAAAGGAGGTTGTGCCTCACCACAGTTGGAAGGACTGTCACTCCATCTTCCTGTCCAGGAACGGTCCCCAGATCCTGGCTCTGCAGGGTTGCCGGGGGGTTGGCGCCGTCGGCGCGGCAGGCCGTCCGCTCGCCTTTGCCGCCCCCACTGCTGGGCCCAGTACTCAGCTTACGCACTGGGTTGGTGAGCCACTTCTTGAGGGTGCTGATGGAGCGGCGGGAGCCAGGAGAGCCTGGGGCAGAGCCTCCAGAGGCCTGGGGGGGCAGCGATGCCGCCGAGGTGGAGATGCTGCCCTCGCTGCCAGCCACAGAGTATGACTCTGCTGTGAGGGGAGAGACATGTGTGATGGCAGCAGGAGGCGGCTGGTGGAAGGGACGAGGGGGAGGGGCTTAATGACAGTATAAACAAAAGAGGATCCAGGATGACACCTGTTAAAATCGTTCCTAGTTTTCTAGCTTTTTGCCCCTGGTACAAGTATTGGCACGATACAGTACATGGTACAAGTAAGTATGGTACAAGTTCTATGACACATTACCTTTTAGTAAAAAGTCTATTGACCACCCATAACAGGAAGTAAAAAAAAATTGGAGCTCTTTCCCTGAAATGTATACCTAACACGTTGTTGTTTTTATTTAAATGGCTGTAGTAACAATATTGTATTGGTGATTAAATTTAATCAACTTTTTTGGCCCTATATTGAACAGACTGTGCAAATTTTAAAATCACCTCGGAAAACAGCAGGGAAATTAGGGTGGAAGCCAGTAAAATGTGTATAGCAAGCAAGTAATGGAAACTTATAAGGACAAATTTATCTGGCTTAGCATTTGTGCTGAAAAAAGCCTGTCAGTTTTTGCTTATTTCAAAATAATTTTTAAGCCAGTCACAAACAAACTTAATACAATAAAGAGCCAGCCAGCTGAGATAGCAATAAGTCAATTGGGAGTGCATTGATACCACAATGTTCTCCTGCCTTTCAGCAGCTCAAAAGGGAGGCTTAAAGGGAGACAGGGAGGGCTGCCACCTCGCGGTGTGAGGCCACGAGTGGATAATGACCCAGATCACGTCAGCCTTGGAGCCAATTCTGCCCTGTGGGATAAAATGTCCATTTGGAGTCCTGACAGAATTTAAACTCTGAGCCAGGGGATAATATAGGTGCAGCTATGATTTAAATGACTATCAATAACCGCACACTGCACACAGTTTTGTTGCTTGGTGCATGGAGCTTTATCATCGTTGTGTGAAGCAGACAGGAAAGTCTGTGTCAGTGTTCTTGGCTGTATTACGGCCCCTGATTGCTAAGAATAGTCCAGACACCAATCACCCACTGAGGCTCCGGGGGGAACGTCACAGAGACCATGGGAACAAAGTGGGCTAGAGGAGGGTCATTTATTACGCTCAGGCCTTACACCTCCACTCTTTCCACATCAGCAAATTGGGCACATATGGAGGGGGGGGGGGGGGGGGGGCACTTAATACCGACCCACAAGGCCCCCCCTTTGGGCTCGCCCGCTCCCTCTTTTAAAAGATCACACACCGCGGACAAGGCATAGGTAGTCCTC
>JAODKM010000099.1:7884181-7895795 GCA_026780845.1 Petrocephalus sullivani | reverse complement strand
GGTGGGGGCGCGCGCCGCGGCGTGGGGCCTGGGCGGCGGGGGGGGGGGGGGCGGGGGGCGGGGCGGGGGGGGGGGGGGCGGGGCGGGGGGGGGTGTGCCTAAGTACGGACTGAAAGTGGCCCTCTTTTGATGTTCCAAGTGCCCTTTTTTAGATAACCAACCACAGTGCAAAATTCTCTGAGGACTCCCTCCCCAGTGGCAAAAATGTCATGAGAGTAGGACCCCCCAGTCAGCAAAATATATCGGTCAGTCATGCCCTGCTGTTCCAGCGCCTGCCCCTCAAAAAGTCTGTGCTCGTCATTGGTGCAGACTTGCAGATCCTCTACACCATCTCTCTTAGCCCCTTCAAGTCCCTTTGCTACCCTTTGTATCTCGATGTGACCAGTGCTGACAAAGACTACTTCCACCAATCTCCATCTCTACAGGGAAGGGTGGCGGTAATGTTGATATTTGTTGTGATATGTGAATTCAGTCTCATTAAACTGCGCTTAAACTCTTGGGTCTTTTTATGACATTCTTGTCACAGAAGCAGTGAGGCAAATTAAGCAAAACGCTTCATGATTTGGAACCGAAGGATCAGTTTTCAGAGGATTGTGCATTAGCTCTAAATATAGTCCAAATACAATGTCCCCTGATATCACCAGAGCCACAGACCCCTTTCTGAGCTTCTCAAAGTAATCCATCCCCAAGGAATGGAGGTTCATGTCAATTACAAGCCAGTGACAGAGCAGTTAAAATAACATCCCCTCCCAAGGGACCCTTAAATCAATCACTTGGAATAAATTGCAGCGGTTTGCTTCAGATCAAGGACAGTGCCGAACAGTCACTCTCACAACTGCTCAATGCGTATGTGCTGCTTGCTACTTGGTGACTGTATGTATATGCAAAAGCACCACAACCGATTTATTCATTCCCCCCAACAGACCTTTGTATTTAAATTCCTTTAAAGTTGAGCCCCCTCCCACTACCAAACTCTCTCCTACACCGTTGTGCATCTGGCATGTGCCTGAGGAACAGATATTAATATGGAGGTAGGGAATGAGAACTTCTAGGCAGCAAATAAGCTGCATGTCATTTTATATCAACATCAACAGGTTTAATAAGTAGCTGGATGGACAGTGCTCCAGGGTTGGAGCTTTCATTCCGGTACATGGTTCTCTGACTGTGGTGTTCACATTTTTGTTCTGTTTGCATCGGCTATCTCCTGTAGTGCAAAAAACATTTTCGGTGACTTGGTGTCTCTAAAATTCCCATCACGGTGTCTGCATGGCCAAGAATCTAGTCCAGGGCTGTTTATGCAGGTTAGATTATATAATCTACAACAGTATAATGTACAGCCAATGTGTTTAGGAATGTGTGGCCCTACATCGGAAACTGCTCTGGATTCACACATTCCAGACCTCCTGGCTGATGCCTTTAATGAGCATGAAAATGCCAGGGAAGGATTGTCGGTGGTGCATGAAGAGCTCCGCACTTCCAAGTGACAGAGACAGCTACCAGAGATTCTATTTGTAGTCCTTGCATGATGAACCACTGAAGAATGAGACCAGATCCTCATCGTCCACAGTTTTTTGTCTGCATTTTAGCATATGCATAACTTACATGAGATTAATCAGAACAGCACAAATGCATGCATATGTGCCCGGAACACAATAATCAGAAATGCGGGTGTTCATTTAATCGCCTGCTGCGATTCCCAACAACAACACACGTTGGCTGTTGTCATACCATAGCAACAGACTAAAGGCTTCCATCACCATTATTGTTTATTTAAGGGCCGACTGTGTAGAAAATTAGCTTTGGTCAAACAAGTGGATTCAAAAAGTACCCTTACCCTGGGGTAGGCTGATGCTATGGTGTAATGCAGGCTCCAGAGGCCATAATACAAAAACATGGTCAGTGGGCAGCACAGTGGCCACATACCTCTAGGTATGTGCCCCAGCTTAATGTGGCCTTTGCAAGGGTTTCCTCTGGATCCTCCAGTTTCCTCCCAGCAGTCCAAGATGGCTAGCTCAGACTGGTGTGGGACTGTGTGCCTACTGTGTCGGTCTGGTGCCCCATGCAGGATATATGACTCCTACTGCCCTTCTTGGAACTGGCTCTAGTTCAACCTAATGTTAAAAAAGCAGTGATGGACAATGGATGGTTATGTGTACTGCACAGAGGTTCCTTCTGCCTGACCAAGGCACAGAGTTTTACCAGTCTACCGTAAAACTATCTAAGAAAATATCCTGAAAATGTGGAAATGCACGTAAAATATTCTTTATTTGGACTGTTGTTTTCCTCTTGAGGCCTAATTTTCCTAAGTAATTAAACCAGCTTTACCTAAAAAGGTAATTTAAAGGTTTATTTGTGTTACATAACCCTAGATAACTTGCAGCTCAGCAAGTCCTGTAGTTTTCAAAAATATGAAGGGAATATGAAGGGAAAGGTCTACAGTATCTAGATTTTTTATATTGTCGTTATAATTAAGCCTTTAATTGGAAAACGTCAGTATTTCAGATGGGTTTTCACAAGCATGGGCCAAGTATCCCCCCACCCTGAAAAATCACAGAATAATTTGAATCCAGAATAGTTCGAATTTCCAAATTCAATATTTTCACTCAGACATGGCATGCATCACATTTATAGAAGTACTTTTTGTTTGCACAGAAGGAGATAGACAATCAAACATTGGTTTCTTTGCATGAAAGAGGGCTATGAGGCACCTTTTTATGAACATTTACAAAGCCCCCCCCCCACCCACACACACACACACACACACACTAAGGGGGTCCCATGAATAAACAGGATGTTTATTGTAGCCCCTGATTAATTCCTCCCTTTTCTGTCATTTCGCTGCTCGGCTCAGGGTCACTTAATCATGCATTGCAGCAAGAGATGCACTGTGGGGGTCAGGCAGAGAAAAGCAGACCTAAAATGCCCATTCCAAAGAATTAATCTGAATGGATTTCTGAGAGCCCTACGAAGAAACACAGTTTCACGGTTATCTGCAAGATTCGTCATTTTTAAAACAACTTTTGTCCTTGTCAGTGAAAAGGGAAAGTCGTTCTTATTAATCTCATCTTCTCAATCATGGGATCAGGGTATGTTTTTTTATGAGCACATGGGAGACACATCCACATGATTCAACTGCTCTTCACTGGTGAACTACATGGATGGAGAAAAAAGTGCACAGGAAGAGGATTACATTACACAGCTGAGCTTCACCACGCATCCTGAGGTCGAACAGTCTGACATCTTTGGAATTTGTGGGAAAAACCAGAACTCTTCCTTACATCTCAGTCTGCTGCTAGTGAAAAATAACAACTACAGAATAAAAATTAACCAAGCAGATTTTTAGAGCTTTTTTTCATTTCTGTGTGTATCCCTGCATCACCAAAGTGAAGTTAATTTATTTGGGCCTACATAACAGACCTGTGTACAAACTACATGAGTTATTAAAGTTACAGACCTTCCTGAAAATATTCAGTGTCCAGTGAAAAGAAGATGGTCATCTCTATCAGTTAACCATGTAACATTCTGTATACTCTGCTGGTCCACAACAGCATTACAAACTCCTGGTGGAGACTGGCAGGTCAGGGTATAATGTGTTCACTTTATATTTAGCGTAGAGGAATTTAACACTTCTAAAAATTATAAATTTAAAGAGAATGCTAATTTCAGAATTGCTTCATTTCTCATATCTTAGCTGCTTTTTTAAAATTCTCAAAAAAAATTCTCTTTAAAACTCATTTGCCCGTTCTAATACTTCTTTTATCAAAGAAACAGGATTTGGAAGGAAGGTATTTATAACCAGGGAGAGCAGTGATCATAACATGATGACAAACAGAGGCAAGTGATAATCCCTCCCTATCTCCTCGAAGACCTGGTGTGCACATGAAAAAGCGCAGGTCTGTGGCACCTCCACTGAGCTCAGCTTCAATCCAAAGGTCCATCCAATGCAAGTGTACTCAACCCTTAGCACAGCCTCAGCCATAATCGGGAATCCAGTATTCAAAAGATCTGTGTGCAAAAGATGAGTTTCAGACTGTGTTACCTGGAGGGGATAAAAGAGGTTCCCCCACTGAATCCAATCACCAAGACCACTATGGTATAATAAAAAGAAAAGTACTTTTACTGAATTCTGTGGGGAAGTCCTCTTTTTGCCTACTCCATTTTGCTTTCCATGACACGTATGAATGTTAGATGAAGCTTGACAGCGAAAGGCAGCCATCCATGGATCTCTGGGGTTAAGAGCCATGTAGCTATTTGGCCAAAGCCAGGCTTGACCCAGCAACCTTCCGATCACAGGCCCAAAGGCTCAGCTCACTGAATCACACACTGTGTTTCCAAAAGAGAAACTGCTTCCAAGGATTCCCTCACATAACAATGATGGTCTTTTCCATTGACACCTCGCATGATGAATCTGGATGTTACCTGGTCGCAGATGGCGAGGGGGACAAGTGCTTACAGTTTGGCCCCCCCACTTCTCCTGCACCCCTGCCTGGCCGGTTAGCGTAAATAAGCTAATCTGTAACGATATGAATGCTGCCGTTTTCGGGACCATTTCTGCATTCTTATTTCTTGTGTTTGATTTTGCATAGTTTTTACATGGTTATTACCCTCTTCTGAGCTGCAATGCAGCACAGGTTGGCAGGGGGGGAGAGCTCTGGTGTACAGCAAGGCTACAAGAGCCACACCTCCTCCGTACCACGCGGGAAAGATGCTACGATGAGCTTAGAGCCACCTCATCCATCATCTGTTCAGGGCGTCCGCTACTCTTGGCAGACCTGCTCCTGTGAGCCTCCTCAACTCAGCTGAGTTTCATTCATTTAGTTCAGTTTATTTGGCTTTGATCATGGAGAATTAAGTGATGAGTGCTCCCATTCAGCCAGCATGCCCTGAAAGGGTGGGAAGAGAAAACACAAGGGAAGACATATAAAGGGCATCTGGAGGAGTTGTCCAGGAGGGGAGGGAGCAGGGGAAAGTTAGGAGGAGTGACTAAGACGGTGCATGAGAAATTGCTGGCCTGGGCTTCTACAGTGGTCACATCTGGAGCAGCTGTCCACCATTGCCTGCTCTATGGCCAAGCATTTATGCAGCCAGAACATCAAGGGTCACAGTAACTTCAGAGGCAATGTAGGAATGTCCAGTTCACGCTGACCTACTGGTTAACCTACATATCAGCAACAACACATTTAATCTATTTTATTTAAGAAATCTTTGCACACACACAACAGAAAGTGTGTCAATCACAAAAAGTACGACCAGCAGCAGACGATATCCTGCTACTTGCTTAGAGTTACGTTGCTAAATGCAGTGTTTTGTTGCTATGTTCAGAACTTTGTCGCTATGTTCAGTACAGTGTCGCTTGCTGTGCTCAGCACAGCATACTGTGGATTGCCTTGGATTTATTAGCTTATATGTCTGTCATTTGGCTCTTCTGTCGCTATTATCTAGACCAATTTATTATTATGGAGCGAAAGGAGGAGGATGTCATTGCCCACTGTGGCTGAAACTGGCTCTAGTCACAGCTGGTTTCACCAGTATACTCTTATGACAGCCCAGGCTGAGATCCCAGTGCCATGTTAAAAGAACTAATAACGATCCAGAGGGAATCCTTCCCATTGGGTGCCTGCTATCTCTAGCAGAGGATTTGTGCAGCTGCACGTCTGGCAGAGGGGCAGAGCTGTCGCAGCTGGATGGGGGCGTCGTGCTCAGGCACACAGAGCCTGGACTGCATTCTGCCGACAGGCCTGACCACATGGCCCTCAAACGGCATGGCCACACCTGGACTGAGGAAAAGCAGGCAGCTCCAAAGCATTCTCAGCAGAGAAAGGCATCAGTCACAGGGCACGTTTTAACGTCAATCTTCCTGGCAGTTTGTTATCTGCAACATTCCCCCTCATCTAAGCTGCTGCGTCTTTGCTCCCCCCGACAGACACGCATCTTTCAATCAATATAAAACTCATTTATCCAGCAGGAAGTAGTTCACTTTACCACTATACAAGGATCGAGAACTAAAAATACGTCTTGCCATGCACTAGTGTTAACTACGCTGAATTGGGGGTATCCTAAGTATATGTAAAGGATGGTGCATGTCAGTAAAATACTCGAGAACAACCAGGATGCAACAGACAATGACCACAGTGGCTCTCAAACTGTGGGTCATGAGACGATTTTCTGAAAATGTTAAATTTTACCTACCAACCCCCCAAGTCATAATACTTGACCAGTACCTTTTAGGAGGACCGCTTTGCTGTCAAACGGCCAAAAATCTCTCCCCAGGAATGAATATGAATGATTATCAGCCTGTGAACCTGTGAGTCACAGTGGGGCTGAAAGACCTCTCATACACATAAAAACAATCAGATCTGATCGGTGGTTCCTTTGGGGAAGTTCCTTAGTCTGATAGAATGCTTACTTCCTCGTGGACATCTGACCACGTTTCAGAGGTTTCTGATTCAGAGGTTTTCACCACAGAGCGAAGACAATCAAAGCCACAGTCAAACCTTTATATCAGTGTTTGCCTTAACCAACACAACATTCGGGGCTGGAACGCAACATTCCAATAACCCCTGACCCACTAAATTTTATTACTGGAAGAACAGCATGAAACAAAATTTAGGCACCCTGGAGGATGATTTAGAGTTCAGTAACAGTGGGATGGATCCATGTCTGTTCAACATCCAGCTCCTGCACTGTCCGCTGGCCATCAGAACAGTCAAACATTCGGATGTCTCTGTAACCTCACTCAGGGCTCCCGAAAAAGCTGCAGCTCAGGCTACACTTCTGACCAAGCTTCATCCCAGCGTGTAACCGTGCATTGTGTAATTACACCGCATTACGTAATCACCTCGCAAAGTGTCAATGAAGACATCCATTTTGATTATTTATTACATACTGCACAGTAATTTTCATCATTAGAAAGTGCAACTCCCGCATTTTGTAATGACCAGTGTAATATGTAATAATTTATTACAAAATACTGGAAAATGTATTGCACATTTGTCTATTACAAAATGCGACAAATTATTACAAAATGTGGGTGCTATTAGACGACGAAGTGAAAATTACATATTTTACAAGTTATTACATAATGCAGTATTATTACATAATGTGTTGTGACATGGCTTCAGCACAGGAAAGCCATTAGAATTTCAGATTTGTTCCGTCCGATTCCTTATTAGGTACTTAGGCACATTTGCCTGAGTTTCACTTCCAATGACTGAGTCAAATGAACCCTCAACACACCATTGTGATTGAAGGTATCCTTAGTACAACAATATAAATGTGCACACATTCACAGACTCACTCTCACAATCTCACAAAAACCCACATGTACATTATGGTAATTAGAGTTTGCCCATCTCCCCCTGAGACCATGAGCTATGATCCTCCTTACATCTACTTTCAGTCACTTTCTACCTGCTCAAATTGCCATAGCAACTACAGAAGAAAGGGGGGCACCATTACTGAGGCTGAGAGAAGACACAGGACCAGCACAGGCACACAGTCTATTAAAAAAATTACAGTTTATTGGCTACTGATATCTAATCAGTCATAGCCCTGGTAGCGACACACCTGTGTATACTTGTAACAATACCTGTGTATATTCTGTGTATACAGAAGTTACAAAATTAAGAAATATTAATAAAAATGGGCATCTTAAAAAAATCTCACATCACCAAACTCATCCCCTCGCAGACATTCTGCCTCTTAGTTAATCCACCAGTGTTTCTTTGAAGTGCTGATCTGCATTCAAATGTTTTCACATCTTATTTAAAATATATTTTCACTGGAGCAAAATATTTCAAACAACTCACATAAATATACTTATTCACCACTTAGCAAATCGCTATTCAGGAATAGTTTGCTAAAGCCCTATCTCCCTGAGAGAAGAAGATTTTTTGAGAGAGATTACAAATGTAGCCTGTACTTTTGGAAACCTCGCAATGTCTCTTCTTTCATTTACTCTTACTAATGACACCATCTAGAGTCAGTAACTAACTTACTTCACTTTTTTTCTACCTGCTTCCTGGCAGACACATAATCCCTTCTATATATGCTTATGCCTGGGGTTTTAGTACATGTAATCATGTTTGATTCCAATATATTTACTTTACGTAGAAGATATCATTTTTAGCAAACAAGCTAGCAGTGTTAACCACATATCTACATGTTTAACTGTCATTATGCAGCAAAGATGCCAGCTAGTAATAATTAGAAGCTTTGTCATTCTGACATCCTATGGTGCTACAGGTAAGTAAATTACCAACCCTTTGGCAACCTGGTACATCTCTATTATACGTATCTAGATGGCATCTAAACGAATTGGCTACATTCCTCTGTCAGTGTGTTTTTTAGTTTGCTGTATTAAGTTATATTATATGAAATGAGGTTCTGGATGATTTCTTACTCACTGACCGTTACGCCACATTCCTCCAGAAATTCCCTCATTTGGAAGTTTCTAAATAAGAATTGGGGATCAGTGCATGAAAAAGTTTATCCAATTTTCCAGTGCCTGTCATGGATTTGTGTTTATAAACTTGCATTCCACATCCTCATATTTTTATTTTGTGGAGTTCACATTGTCCTACAACCTGCATAAAAAATCCTGTTGAATGTTTACCTTAATAACCTGTGTTTAGACATCACTGCCCCTTACGTACCAGTGCATGTATTCCCCAATCACATTGCACCACATGCAAGAAATGCAACTCAAAACAAACCTTCAGATTAATCAATGCTATTTCTGGACACAGACCCACTTCTTCAGAAACACCTGTATGATAGCACTTGTTTCATGATTAGTTGTTTACAGACTCATGCAGGTTGAACAGTTAGTGCCAGGTGAAGATTACAACCTTATGCTAGCGAGTCTGTGTTAAAAGTGATGGTCTTTGTGGCTGAACATGTTCAGATCTTTTCAGGCCAATCTTTTGGACACAACACAGAGACTACACACAAGAAATCTAACTCTCCCCAGTAAGGAAGGACACCAAGTCTACCTACTGCCAAACCAACCAGTTAGAACGCTGGCCCAACGCTGACTTGCCTGGATGAGCAGGGATCAGAGAGAGGCGACCTTTTGGAGAGAACCTCGTGGTACTTGGTTATTATCTGATACTTCATACATCATCAAAAATCATCATTTATGTTTTACCAGTCCATAGTGGAAAATGTGCTTTTCTATGCTGTGGTCTGCTGAGGATGTGGCATCAGCTCATGTGACGCCAAATGCTCAACAAACTCATCAGGAATGCCAGATCCACCACAGAACTGACCCTGGGCCCCTGGAGGCAGTAGTGGAGAGGAGGATGGTGGCAAATTTCGACAGCATTATAATAAGTTCTGCCCATCTACTCCATGGGATGCTTTCTTGGAGCACATTTAGCCACCAGGTCAGTCCACTATGATGTTCTAAGAAGAACTTCTGGAGATCTTTGCCGCTTGCTGCCATCAGACTCTACGAGGTCTCCTCCCGAAGTGCCACTCCCCCTCCCCCGTTTTCCACTAAATATACGTTTGTCTCTGCTGCACATACTTGCTGCTATATGCACAAGAATTTCCCTCTGGGATCCCCAAAGTTCATCTCATCTAATCTCCTCTAATCTTATCTAATCGATCACCATCAATGTAAACACTTTTTGTCTCACGAAACGTTTGGTAAACTTCCTGTCGGAACATGGTGGAAGGCAAGCATTTTCACCCCACGCCCTCTTTGCAAGATACAGCTCCGAATCCATTGTGTAATGATATAACCCTTTCCTGTCCGGAGCCACTTGCTCAGTTATAAATGTTCTGTTTACTTGCAAATGTGAGGTCAAATATATTGTCAAATTAATTTTTACATTCACTATATATTAGTATCACATGTATGTAAATATATATATATATATATATATAATGGCAAATATAATATTATACAGTATATACAATTCTTATACTGAAGAAGACCTCAGACTATCGTTCTCCAACCTTAGACTATCGTTCTTCAACCTGTGGTTTTTCTAAACAAGGTTTGGAATTTGCTCCTGGGTTCAATAACAGGTTCTGTCATTCTTCTCTACAGCACATTTACAAACATACCCCGAGCCCAGAGAAAAAGAGAGACGGAGAAAGGGATGCTGGAATAAACAAAATAGGGCAGGAAAGGGATTTACTTTGCTAGCGGAAAAAAGGGTTTGAGTAGGAGGTGATGAGTGGGTTTCAGAGAGTAAACTGCAAGAAAAGCAGGCCTGATACTGAAATGAAACGTAATGCCAATAGACAGGGAGGGGGGGAGAAAGAGTGAGGCAGAGCAAGATGGACAGATGTGGGAGGGGAGATGCATGGGAGGCCGAACTTAGCTCCAGGAATGAACTTATGCTCCAGAGCATGTTCACATTCCTCACTGGCAAATCACACGACTTTCGGCCCAATATCGAGACCGGGCTCATTCTGTCTTCATTCTGTCTGGAGAGGACTGTGTGAGTCGGAGACAGAGTCTGCCAGACGGAGGGGGAGGGAGGATCAGTGCAAAAATAACCCCCGCCATTACACTGAGCGCAACCACAACCGCATGCTTCTTTATTTACGCTATTCCTGCCACTTTTCCATATTGTGCAGAGGGATGCTGCAGCCTTATAAGCTCATCTCAGAAAGATATGACATCATGGAAGAAGGAGATGCCTACTGATCCTCCATCTGGGTGTGACAGAGGTCCACCAAAGCACAAGACCAGTGGTGGGGCAGCAACGTCCCACTCCACTGGGTGGATTGCCAAGAGCGCTGTCTTTTTGGGGGTGGGAATTTGCAAGAAAAACATCAGAGTTCCTGCAGATGGAAAGGGGCGGGGGGGGGGGGGGGGGGGGAAAAAGGCCAAGGGGGGGGGGGGGGGGGGGGGGGGGGGGGGGGGGGGGGGGGGTACAAGGCCAAATGGGAGCAGGGCCGCAGTGAGGGCTGGATGTGTCTGAGGGAACTGAGAGACGGTCTGAGCATCCAAGCAGCAGCTGCCAGCACAGCATGTGCTCCAGCTGAAGGCAAATATTCCAGCAGAAGCACCTTTCAGACGTTCTGGGGGGAAATGGCAGCTCCCGCCTGGGAACACATGCTGATCCCTACTGAGTGCCTGAGGATCCACGGGGCCCACGGGCCCAGCGGGCCGCCGGAGTATTGCTGTCGCTACGTTTGTCGTTCGTCTTTGGGGTCCTTTGGCCATGATGTCGGGCCACTGCCAGTTCTGTTCTAAAAGAAAGACTGGGGCCTGAATGGGCTCACAAAGGGGCTGCGGGTGCAGGTAGGAACAGGGGTGTTAGGGGGGGTGTATTTAAGGACTGAAGATTTGAAGTGGGCTGGGCAGTGTCACGTCAAAGTCAACCCAGTGTGACTGGCTTGAAGGAAGTAGAGTAGAAGGCATCACACAGTTCCTCGTTAAAGACTTTAATGATCAAAAGCCATCAACGCGGAATGCCTGGGGAGATACAGGGTGTCTGTCGCATGTGAGTCTGCGGGGGTGTGCGTCTGACGAGCGTAGCATCTCCAGCAGGCTCAAAGAGCAGCGTGTCAGAGAATAGCAGGACTGCTTTCATGCTAATGGAAAGCAGACGATCTTCACACTTAATGCGGCTGGTCGGGGTGGGGGGGGGGG
>JAODKM010000099.1:7837897-7870655 GCA_026780845.1 Petrocephalus sullivani | reverse complement strand
ATCAGTGACCAGTAGAGTTTACACGTCACGTTTTGGTAACGGTTCGGCGCGCTTGGAACCTCGGCTGAGGTGGTACTTTACACACCTACGGGTTTGGTAACTCCAATTAGCGACAGCATGTTTTTGGACTGTGAGGGGAAACCCATAAGGTGCTTTATTATTACTGATTTACGTGATGAACACTAATACCTCAACCCTGACATAGTGTGCGTGTGTGTGGAATTTCACCTGCTTTGTTTCAAAGGTGAAAAAAATGTTAGTTTGAAAAAATCTGGCCTCCTCTCTCAGTAGCAAGGTGTTTTTGGCCGCAGAAATGCCCCTGACTTGATATTTTATGTTCGTCACATCATTCTCTGTGAACTCCAGACACGGCAGTCTGTGAAAATCCCAGGAGGGTGCCTGTTTCTGAGATGCTGGAACCACCACATCTGGCACCAAGTTCCAAATCACTCATATCAGGCATCTTGGCCAATCTAATGCTTAGCTCAATGATCCCATCTGTGTGCTGCATTTACCCAGCTGCAGCCACATGATTCGCTGATGGTAGGTGCAGGCTGTCCTTTCTAATGAGCAGCTGTGATTTTAAGTGGCCACTGTTTGTGTATTCCATTACCAATGTATTCATCATCTGCAGATTCATTCATACATCATCAGCTGCCTTATGATTGAGAAATCTGCTCATCCAAGGCAGGGAATAACCCAGGATGGGGTGCCAACCCATCACAAAAGCTTCTCATATCGACCTATATAGAATATTAATTCTTAAGTTCCCTGGCAGTGAATGGATAGACCCAGACCACTGAATGAATGCAACACTGCCAAACAGAAGCAGTCTTAAATTAAACGTAAATCTGACCAGTTTAAGTGCTCTCGCTTAGCCGACAAGTAACAGTGGCAGAGTTCTGTCTCCAGTCAGAGCAAACAGCCAACCAAGCAGCACGTGCAAGTGTCCGGTTTCTGTGAGTCACTGGAAAGAGTGTTGACTTTATTTTGCTTCTTCCTTGAGATTTTTTTGCCCTCATCTCGACTAGTCATGTAAACTGATACTGCTTCTCTAGCATCAGAAACAGATTAATTTATTTGTGGATTGTGTGGGATCACGCTGGATTGTGCAAAATCTGCACAGTGTCCAGGTTCCTTTCAGTGAAACTGTGCTTAAGTTGTCTTTGACAATATTAATCCCTTTAAATAAGGGAGTAATTCCAGATGGTAGAAACAGCCTCACAGATTCAGGGATGGGAGTGCTCCCCAGAACATCCATCTAATTTTTATTTATGTCTATACTGTTAGATGTCCTTGTACAGAGTGTAACTGAATGAGTATACATTACAATGCACAAATCCTGTTGCAAATCCTGAATTTTGATAGGCTCTCATTCACCCCACAACTCTGTACTGACTACAAGATTTGAATATATATGTGCAAGTAAAATATTTTGACTCAAGCAATAGCAATAATACAGATGAATGATATTTTTAAAAACTTTGAACTTGTAAATAATCTGCTATGCAGGAATTTCATCCAGAGTATTTACATACTTTGCTTCTGTTTTATGGAAGATGTAGTCATCCTCTTGGTGAGTTTATACTGGAGTATAACATAGTATGTCATGTTTTCGTTTTAGACCCATAGCACATTCCTTTTTTGATATTTATATACACTCAGTCCAAAATTAAAAAGTTCTTTCGTGCCATCGATGCATACATGTGGTCAGCGATTCCTGAACATCATTATGAGTCATCTTCTGGCTCTTAGTATATTATATTACCGAAAAATGACCTTACTCATGAAAGTGGGAGAAATAATGAGAGAATGGCAGCTTAAATAGCTTTTATGGGGTAGAATGCCATTGGAGGAACAACTAAGGTAAAATGAATGTTCTTGGAAAGCTGAGTTTGAATGGAATCTGCACCCATCATCTTGTGCAATCAGGGCAGGATATACGCCTGGTTCATGCTTGGTTTTTAGACAGTGATTCACGCTCAGTGTAGACTTTTTCTATATTTAGGGAGTGATCACTATGAATATTATTGTTACAGAATGTTACAGAATGGCCTCTACTTAACATGAACTGTTAAGGAGGAGTAATCAACAGTTACTGAGTAAACTCAGTGTGAAGTCCGCATTCGAGCAGTGATCTATGGTGAGAGCAAAGTCTTCTTTCAGACAGTGATTCATGCTGAGTGTAAAGCGTGCTTTCAGGCACTGATTTACACTGAAGTGTAAAGTCTGCTTCCAGGCACTGATATATGCTAAATGTAAAGTCTGCTTTCAGACAGTTATCTATGCTAAGTGTAAAGTCTGCTTTCAGACAGTTATCTATGCTATGTGTAAAGTCTGCTTTCAGACAGTTATCTATGCTAAGTGTAAAATCTGCTTTCAGACAGTTATCTATGCTATGTGTAAAGTCTGTTTTCAGACAGTTATCTATGCTAAGTGTAAAGTCTGCTTTCAGACAGTGAGCTATGCTCAGTAGAAAGTCTGCTTTCAGACAGGGATCTACTCTGAGTGTAAAGCCTGCCTTCAGACAATGCTCTCTGCTGAGTGTAAAGTCTGCTTTCAGACAGTGATCTACACTGAGTGTAAAGTCTGCTTTCAGACAGTGATCAACTCTGAGTGTAAAGTCTGCTTTCAGATAGTGAGCTATGCTTTACACTTAGTGTAAAGTCAGCTTTCAGACAGTGATCTATGCTAAGTGTGAAAAATGGGGTGAATTAATGTCTATTTAGAGATGTGAGCTGCTGAGCTGTGAGAAAGATGTAAACCCAGTGAGTGGAGGGACTGATCGTAACAGCATGTATGATGTCATAAACACTGGCACAGTCCTGAGTCTCAGCCAAAGCCACCAGCAGCCATCGAGCCCCTAATACCCACCAGACTGGGGATCCTTCGCATTCACTTCCCTGCACAAAGGCACACAAGGCAAGAAGCAAGAGGCACAAGTGAGGCCCGCCAACTCTAAATGGACATAATATAAACACCTCGTCATCGTTCCTGGAAGCTGAAGAACTGGAGAGAAGGGTGGTGCGTGAGAAGAACAATCCATTAGCTGGGGTGGTTTTCAACCAGCCAACTGATCAAGGGGACAGATAATTGAATCTGACTGTGACTCCTTACATTTCTTTAAGAATACCTTTCATTAATAATGGGAAATGTACTACCACAAGATGGTGTCCTGCACGTATAATGATTAGACAAACAACGGCAGTAGTTTTGAACAAACAAAAACCAAAAAAAAAACACCTGCTCAGACAACTTGGAGTTTAATTCTTGCATTCCTTTCTTAAGCTGTCAAAATCAAGCCATTTCAATTGAACATGTCTCTATTTTCCATGTCAGAATTCTATTTGATGGTAAGAAATGTAGGTGGATGATTGCAAATTCGGTTAATAAGTGCATTGCTGAAGTCTTTACTGCATGCCACGGAGCGCAAAAGAAGAGACCTGGCAGAGATAGTGGAAGTTACTGTGAATCTCTCCCAGCCTCGCTTCAGCTCAGTACCAACATGAGGCACTTGCAGTCCAAGACAAGCATCACCAGCAGTATCGACACTCTCTCTGGTACTCAGCCTCCAGGACTTGGCCAAATCAGACAAACTGCAAGCACTGATTTTAAACATTAAGGAAAAAGAGGTGAGCAGTTTGCTCCCACATCTGGAACTTGTTCAGACGGCTCCTGCTGCTTCCAGGTCATTCTGTGCTACATTACCAAAGCCGCTCCGCCTTCCCGGCCCCCCAAGTACGAAGCCTGCCAGCTTGCTTATTACCAAGATGCCAGATAACTCAAAAAATTTTTTAAATCTGATGCCTTTCCGAAAATCACACAGCGTTCTTTTTTAGTGTGAATGCCCTTCCTTGTGTTAACACCCCTCCATAGTCGGACTAAGGGTCACTGTTCTGAGAAAGTAAGTCCGACATGATTTGCATTTGATGCTGGGCAGCACTTCCTCTACATCTTTACAGATGTTCGACAAGCAGACAGAACCACCTGTAAACAGCACAGACTCCTCTATATCTATCATTAAAATGAATAGTAATGGAAGCATGTCAAAATGTTATAAAATGCAATTATATTGTCAATAATTTACAGTACATGCACTTTATAAATCAAACATTTATGCATTTTATCTTTATAATAGATTCTCTTTTGGTGTCACCATGGTGTTATTGGTTTGATTTGATATTACCACACCCCTAAAATTTCACGTTAATTTTCAATAAAGATTCTTATTGAAATTACAGCATGCTGCCTATATTATGCCAGCATAGACTTGGGGGGAATGAACCCAGGTGAACTAGGTGAAGAGACGCATTACACATTACCTGACAATTTAACCAGTGCACACCCTATAGTGGAAATTCACCTCAGATGCATAGTAGTGACACCTCCCCCCACACATTTTTGCATACAAGTCTCCAAAAGTACAGTTTCTTACCCAGCCAAAATTCGGCCCTTATATTCTGTATTTATAATGCCTGTCTTAACACAACGTGAATAAAATAATTGGCTTAGTAATTTAAAGAAAGATTGAAGAAACACAGTGAAAGACAGTTTTTTTTTATTTCAAAATGCTTTTCAGTGGTTATCCTGGCAACCTGCCCTCAAATATGGGTTCATCACTTTGAGTATAATTTGATATGCGCAACATATGCATTTTTTCCAGACTGTGTAATTTTCGAGTAATTACGGTAATCTGAAATCATTCACTGCCATCACCCTGGGTTCCGTAACTGGAAGTATACCATGAAGCATAGGAACATTTGGCGTCCCACGGGGTTACTTTGCACACATGCGCGTCTTTTGGCGTGTATAACGAGCGGTCAAACAGATGCTGACACTTCCCTTACCTGCTCCTGTCATCTCCGGGCAGTCCTGCGGCGATCGCTCCCAGGGCATTCCTACAGGACTCCAGGCAATCTGTCCTATTCCCTGCCCCTCTCCATCCACTGAGCAGCCATCTTTGTTAATCTCTGAAATCTGAACCACAGGATACAGTGTTAAACATCATCATAAACTCCTTCTGATTACATCTAGGACAGCTTGATCATCTTCTCAGCAGCCAGTCAGCTTCTGTAAGAATACATTTTGACATCCGTAACCACACTGATTTAGACCCAGGTTCATGATGCGTTCCCTTATCAAGATGGAACTGAACAAATATCGACCAAAGCAAAAGAAGTAATTATTTAGGGCGTTTAGGGATCATTTATGTTGGTTTATGTAGTTATTCTTAATGTTTGCTTAATGTTTGTTTGTTACTCTGTCACAGGGACACTTTAGTTTTCCCGTCATTTACATTGTCGCAGGCAGTCTGCCGCACGCGGTCCTGTCATCGATAATCTGGGAGTTCCCGCTTTCAGGGTTTTTTTGGGGAACTTTGGGAAATAATAGTATGCTTCATATTTCATTTGTTGACTAAAAATTATTTTTTTGTCTTAAAATTTATGATTTAAGATTCAAATATTTAATATTAAAGATTTAAAATTAATTTAAGATTCAAACATCACATTACATCCTGAGGTATATTTTTGGTTTTAACCAAGAAATGTATATTATTTCAGTAAAACTGCTTACTTAAGGGCTTGATTATGTTGTATATCAGGGGAACCTGTTCCATGGAGGGCCAGTGTGGGTGCAGGTTTTGGGGATGACCTCTCAATCAGCCAATAAAAAAACAGTGGTTCTCAATTCCAGTCCTGAGGACCCAATGTTATTGGCTGAAACAGGTTCCCCACCCCTGCTGTATATGGTAGATCTTCACATTGTATTCTTTGCCATCTAATAACATTACTCCTTCTTCTTTAATTCATCTGTTTCTCTCATTTCCTTCTGATTCCTCTCTACTTCAAGAAGATAAAGAAGGCAAAAAAGTACTGCAGCACACAATAAAGTGAGCAAGTATCGTTATGCATACAAAACAGACATCTTGGCATGTGCACTGTGGTGGTAAAGGTTAACATCTCATCTGAGCCCAATTAGCAATCCCAGTCATGCCAGTGTTATCCCTGGGCCCACAAGCCATCCAAAAGGAAGGTCCAGCAGGCAGATTTATTTATCTAGCACCAGTAACCTCTCCATGCATCCCTCCTTTCCTTGTGGGGATGATTCTGATCTTATCAGCTTATTTCTGGAATGTACTTGTAAATATCAGCTGCCACACCAGCAAGAGAGGGTATTGATAAGTTTCCCTGGCTCAGCAACTCAGAGAGGCATCTCTGAGCAAAACCCCTTTTCCCAGCATTAGAAGGCTCAATTTTAAATTTTTAATGTCAAGCTATAAGTATGTTGCATTTTGTGCACATATGGGATATATTTTTTATCTGAATTAGTAATTTAATGTAAATTCACTGTGAGCCTAATAATATACAAAACTGTAAATATACATATATATATATATTTAATCTCAAATAAATAAAATTAGCTCTTACTATAAATAGCTTAAAATGTCACACTGTAACAGTATCACAATAATGTGAGTATTGATAATTATTATGCTATTATATATTATAAAAAAATACAAAGAGATTGAACCTTTGCTCTAGAAACAGCATCATAGATATAGACTACATAGATAATACTATAACTAAAAGGTTTCAAAAAGCTAGTCCTAGACACAAAGCATCATTTCCCTACTACGACTATTATGTTCAAGTACTGTAGGCTCTGAGCCAGAGAGGCCCTGTCACTTACCCATTGGTGGTTCGGTATGGCCAATGAGGTCAGCATGTCTGCCATGGCACCCAAGATGCGGTCTGTCTGCCCCTGGTTCTTTTGGAGAGCGTTCATCCTGCAGACCTCTCCCTTCTGCCTCTGCTCTAAGCCCTGGCCTCCTCCTGCAGCCTCTGCAGTTTCTGTCACTTGTTCCCTTAGCTCCTTCGCCCCAGCCCTCGTCCCCCGTTTCCCTGCACCATGGGCCGCAGTGTTTCTCCCGTTTGTCCGACTACCTGAGACCCTCAGCCACATCAAAAATTCAGACTCGCTTTGGAAAATGCGTCCCCGTGTTAGCAGCAAGCCGGCTTCCTCTCCTCCTTCCCAACTGTCTCATTCCTTCGGGATCTGTTCATCTCCTCAGGCTCGCTTGGAAATACCTTTTGGTGTTTACATGTCTGATCGGCTTTTCCCTCTATTTCTGTTCCAAAATCCCAAATACTAAAGCCGTGTTGTGTTAAGATTAACCATCGTACCCTCCCAAAAATTCTGCTTCCAAGTTTGTCATTGGCTATCAGACATCACCTCCCCTTCTCTGAAGCTCTCCTCCCTGTTCCCTCCTTCCTCTTATACCCTTTCTCTCAATCCCACCTCCCAAGTCCCTCTGCAGTGCTGTTAACCTTCTACATCTCTCTCTCCATCTTTCAGCTGTGTTCCTCCTCTCCTCCCAGGACATCCCATCACTTAAATCCTCTTTCCACTTTGTAACACATGGCCTGTGTAAACCCTCAGCATGGCTCTCATCAGCCCACCCATTCTAGGCAGGTCTGTGGGGGAAAAGTATGTACACAAAGAGTACATAAGTGGATATGCTTGGCTAGCTTTTAGAGGATCGAGTTTTGATGTCCCCACAAGACAGCAAATCCTCAATAAGTTGTGGGGGCGTCCGCACAAAAGGAAATACTTTATTAAAGATACAATTATATATAAATATATTTTTTTTAAAGAAACTAAACATGCCTGGCCTTTTTGATTGCTACTCTTTCTAGGTTTGATTTCACTAGAACTAGTGTGACTAGAATGACCATACAAATATAATAATAAAATAACTTGAGACTATATAAAAATATGTACCTCTATAAGAAATAAGTATTTGTGCATGTGTTTGCCTGACTGTGGAAAGGTTACTGAAAAATTAGACACGCAAAAATAGCTGGTCCAAACTCATCTGGTCTGACAGCAGGCCTGTTTAAACTAGTTCTGGCATGGGCTGTGGAGCTAATATTAGCCAAACATATGGCTTTTGTTAGAAACGGACCTTCACCGGTCCTTATGCCGCCTCTAGAACTTTTCATTGTGTTTAAGAACCTAGCTTGTCTGCTTGGTCACCATAGAAGCTAACAGGCTGGATATAAGCAGTTTGTTCACTGAAATTTACAACTGACCAACAGTGTTTACAAAAAAGAAATGACGACAATTATTTCTATAGATTTTATTATTCCTGTTACTGTGCCATCCTGCACAGAAGATACATCATCTAAATGCGAAAGTATCATCATTTAACTACAACAATATACTCTTGCTTCACAGACATTTTGGATATAATGGAGTCTTGAATATAGAAGCAGTTAAAAAATATATTACTAGTAACAGGAAATAATGAATCAAGTGTCTATCTGGTACTTGTGATTTATACTTTTAATAGAATGAAAACGAACACAACTTCGTGCTCTGAAAAATAGTATAACGTACCATGGCGTCACCTTCTGGTAAAATATAACATTACAGCCAAGAGTAACAGTTTTTCTATATATACTCCGTGATTGGACTTTATTCCTTTCCCTGGAGTTTTTATTCTGATTAATAGGTCTTATGTCTCAGCTCGCCTAATGTCGATTTAATGTATGTATTTTAAATAAAACTTTAAGTTTTCTTCATCTTAAACCTTAAAGTATTATCGGTTTGTTATTTAAACAATGTATTAGTTTGGTCTGTCTCTGGTGGGTAAACAAACGACCCATTTGGTTTCTTCCCACCCGTAGCCACGCCCCTGTTTAACCCACAAATCCGTACAAACGGTGAGAAGAGAGGGGCACAAACATCCTGTTACAAATTACGAATACTTGCTCATCACACGTGACTAAATAAAATACAAAATACTGGTCTAAGAAAATGTATTTAATCAAAACACAAGTAATCTGTAATTAGAAAATACATGCAACATTGTAAGTGTACCGTTACATCTGTAGTAATGTGTAATATTTACAAAATATACAGCTTGCCCCAGCTTTAAACTGAATAATAATTTTGTGATTTACATGTGTTATAGCGTTAGTTGTGAAATGGAAATGACTTTTGTAACAACAGCTAGAGATGGGCACATCTTTCTGTCCTATAACGACATTCAGTGAGCAGTAAGTATAGCTTACTACATACTTTACCTTAAAGCAGTTTGCCCTGAGCACTAAAGCAGCTTCTTTCTTTGGATTACTATAGTATATATATATATATATATATATATATACATATATAGTCATGGGAAAACGAAGTTCACAACGAGCAGGATGGGTCACGTGATTAATTTGCATCTAGCCGAAGACGTACGGTGATAGGCTGCACTTACACATGTTTTTCATCATTAATGAATTGTGACACATCATTTATCCCAAAGAAGTTACCGTGGTTGTTACTATATCTGTGTATTCTGTAAATATTAGTGAACTACTTAAGGAACTATAGAGGGAACAAGTAATGAACAACACGTACAATTGTGAAATGCTGGTGTCATGTTTGTCATTATTAGTTAATCATGACACATCCTTCATTTTAAATAACGACTATATTTCTTCATGTTAATGATTTGTACTTTAGTAGTAACTGAGTCGCCTCAAGTAAACATATAGCCTATTTTAAATACATTTAATTCAAATACTGCAGAAATACTGCATGTGCAGATCTGGGTATCGCTTTGCCTGGTTAATGTCATTGCAATGCAGATAAAAAAAAGTTTTCTTCCAAAAAATGACAGACAAAGGTTTGTCTTTATCTACTGGCCGCTGTTTTTTCCTTCTTAAGATAAACAGCACTCGGATGCTGATATATCACTAAAAGTGATTTCTCTTCCTCTTAGCCTCTATATTCACGTATTCATATTCATATAATCATGTCTTCAGTTTATTCAGTTATAGGCCTATACACATTATTTTTTATTTTGTTATTTTTAGTTAATTCTCAGTAGGCTAATTTTATCAGTATGCCTTTAAATTTTAAAATTCAACTAAAAACATGCTTAAATTCGGAGCTAATGTCGCACGTTTGCCTTTTTCCACTCTTTTAAAAACGCTTTGCATCAAAGAACTCGTCACAGGGTGGTATTTCAAACGGAGGGACGTACTGCAGCGTTTTAATTTCACTGTGCCGTCAGTAACGGAGCAGAAGTGAGGAAGCCGGGATTCCCACTCACCTGAGACCATGGGCGTCGCCGCCGTTAAATCTGAGGGGAACGTGCCCCCCACATTTCATAATTATTCGTGTGGACCCCCCCCCCCAAAATGCTTCTGACGCCTCTGCCTGAGACACATGACGTGGCTGACTGGAAATAAGATTGACTTTATTTTAGGTTTAAGGTTTTAAGGTTTAGAGAATATTACACAAACTGCCCATCCTTAACTCAAAAACAACGAGGACCTTTATTTAAACATGTGTAGGTATATTTGATCCATTTTGACTGAAATGATTTTGCAGGCTGTAGTACTGTGGATATGAGATCAAAACGTAGCAGCACAGATAGCATGCACATTTAGCTTTATGCTGAGTTAGGCTGAAATAGTAAGTTGTCAGTCTAAATGCAAACATTCAAACCAAGGGGAATCCCTTACATTCAGCCGTATAGCTTAAGGTCACTTAATAGTGTGCAAAAAGGGTATCGCTCATAACAACTTATGAATGAAAACACCTGCTATTTTTTTCTCAGTTTGAAGTCACATATTCATTGATTTTCCACAATGAAGGGTACAGCACTCCTTCAACAAATATGAGTATGACATATATTCAGGTTCATAGGATCCCTGTATGCAACTTTAATCTGTGCCAAAATATAGAGGGTTGATGGCATGTACGGGTCCTTGGAGGTCACTGACCTGGGTTAGCAGGGGATGGATCAAATCCCACCAAAGAAGCAACCCGTCCTGCCACTTCTACCTAATCTGCCTGCTTACATCACCCCCACCCTGCTGCCATTGTGTGAGAGCCCGCCATGGCCTCACCCATGTGCCTGTGCCAATCTTTAGAGGCCCATGTGACAATGCTGGCTGATTAAGAAGCTTTACTCAATAAATATAAGGCCTTTAAAACTGAAGACCTACAAAATGATCCATATATTTAGCACAATCTAAATGTGTAGTTATGTAGTTATAAACATGCACTTTGCACTTTAGCTAAGTTGTAAGGATTAGTATACGTCTATATATGTAACAGCTGAAAATAACATTCTTCTTACATATCTGATTCACAAACATTAGTCAACAAGGACTCACAGGTGTGATGCAGTTACCAATTAAGACAGACTTAAAAAAGATATTACATAAATGAATCATTCTACTAATAACATGAGGTACTATATTGTATCACTCAGATCCTTTGAAAAACATCTATAGACAGTCTTTAACTTTACAGAGTCATCACAGACCGATAGTGTCCAAAATTAACCCTGGTCCACTGGTTTAGTGAACATCCAGTCACCTTGGGTAGCAGAAGGAGAAAGTTCAACTGTAGCTCCAAAGGGCCTCTCTCGAAGAAGGATACTGCTCTACACAATTATTCTGTATCATGTTCCGTTAATCACGCTTAAGTCAGCAAACCGACTGCATTACTTTAATCATTATATTACGTGACAGTTGCTTCACAGAAACAGAGAAGGTCTAATTGAGAATACAGGAGAGATAGGAGACAAAACCGGAGATGAGGGGAAGTGGAGGAGAGAGTGACAGAGAGACCGAGGACCTTCCGCCTATTAGCAGGTAAAGCTTACTACTCTTACTCACTCTTAATCCTCCTATAAAATCTCCTCTAAGGAAGATGAGCAGCAACATGCTCCCAGAATTAAGAGAGTACCTGCATGAAGACTCAGGGGGATCCTCTTACCATCAGACAGCAAACATACCGGAGAAAGAGCCAGGCTGGAACATTAACTCCCAAGACACTCCAAGAGCTGCGGGGTCCTGTCAGAGGAGGACACCACATCAGCTGTGCCTCTGTCCATCGTAGAGACTCAGTCATGCTGGCCCATCTACACCTGCAGCTGGCTTCCTTAACAGTAAGTGAGATGGCTGCTGCTGGTAACTGTTATATCTCTGTCAAGGGAAAACTTGAATTGTGATTTTAAATGTATTTATGAGTAATATGTCCAAACCTTATTCAGAAATCATCACTGGCAATGTGCAGCCAAAGCCAAAGTGGTAGTTAAACATGGAAAGCCCAACTTGATATGGAGGGGTGGGGTCACTGTTGGGAGGGGGAGAGAAGCAGCTTCCTATTAGAATGATATGGCAAGGGTTCACATGAGAAGTCACCTCTTATCAGCCCAAGTGTCCTATTGCATTCTGGAACAAAGTATTTCATCTTCAGTAAGGCACAGTAGAATATTCAATTGTATAAATGGGCAGGGTTATAAGTCTTTTTGGCTTTGGATCAAAGCATTAGACAATCAATAATAAGCAGTGCTTTCTCAGGACGAGTATCGGTAAATTGAAAACTGCAAGCATCTTCAGAGTCACATGAATAGAGTATAGATAGAGTGGGTTTAATGGCAAAGAGGGGCCTGCTGACATAGAACTGTGCTATATTGTTAGAAGTCTGTAATGACCAATAGGACACCAATTCACAAAACAGTCATGACTGTCATTCATTTCTAACATAAGAAGGTCTCTGAATCGTGCCTCTCCCAAAACTTGTTTAATGTAACTTAGTTATTTTGCCAGCAATATACTGTATATACATCAGAGACTAACAGTTTATGCTTATGAAGTACTAATATTTATTTTATAGAGGTAAATTAAAAATCGGGTCATGAAGAATTGGACATAGAGTGAGGAACTGCCCGTGACAGATGTAACAGTAGGCCATGGCTTCATGCGAAGTATGCCATATGCTCCATCTGAGCCAATTAAAGGCAAACCAATCTCTTGCACAGGTGGTAGTAGTGCACAACATGTTACACTACCAAGGCAGAGCTCTGCATTTAAATCACAATACGGACTGGAATTCTGTCCTGGCCATTTAAGTTAAGGCCAAAATTAGAAATTTCCAGCTTAAAAACACTCCATATTTGGTGATTGCTTGGAAATTCTAACAAAAGTCTCTGGCCGATTGTTGGCATTACTGGCAACAGTCACCGCCCTTGGCTACAGCAATGCGAATTTGACAAACACGCCTACCAAATAGAAAACACCCCTTTCTTGGGCAACGGAAAAAGCATGCAACAACCTAAGCAATCCCAGGTCTAGGGTTTTGTTAATGAAGGAGTTTTTCCACAGTGTATTACAGAGGAGAACAGCAGTGAAAAATAAATATGTTGAAAAGAGCAACTTTGTCATATGTGTCTACTTATTGATTTAAAAACGGCTAAGGAAAGCTTTTACTCCTTCAGATAAGTAACTGTATGATGTTACTAGTCACTTTGTCATGAAATTTACAATGAAACATTTTGCTTACATTTGACGGTTTCAGCTTGAGAGGTGGGTTCGTGTCCACATGCCATTGACTAGGTCATCTATTTTTAGACTGATTCTCTAGATAGAACAGACTGTTCCATTTGCATCACAATGAAAGACTTGTAGACATTGTTTCACCAGTTAAATGATGCCACATGGTGTCACTATAACCACCACTCAAAATGAGTTATGAGGATTTAAGGCTCCCCCAGGGTGGCTCTGTGGTTAGTACTATAGCCTGACACCTCCAATGTCCATGTGTGTGTCTCTGTACTGGGCAGATTTCATTTAGATTCTCTGGTTTGCACCTAAAGTCTAAAGACATGGCATGCAGTGTTATTTTATAAGGTACACCCAGCTAGTTCTGGATAGGACCCATTTCTCCTTTAGAGCTGCTTTAAGGGATGACAAATTTAAGAAGCCATTCTGCACACCTTAGTACTGAGCTGTTATATTTGCACTTTTGGCCTTCCTGTTAGCTTTAACAAGGCTGGCCGTTCTCCTATGACCTCTCCCAAGTTGTTTTCAGCCTCTTAAATGCCATTGTTTGGACATTTTTCTTCATTACCCTGGTCACTGTAGTGTGTAAAAATATCCAGGGAAGGGAAATGGACAATGACCCCCCAATTGAAAATTGCTTAGAGCAGGCACCATAAGTACATATCATAGATAAATATAATTTTAGTAAATGTAGTGAAGTTCCCCATTTGCAGAACAAAGTTTACAATCTTTATAATCAATATTTTAATGATACATTCCCCCTTCATAAAAATGAGCGAAATGATTATATAAAATAAGCAAAATACGAGCGTACATCATGTATACTTTGATTTCAAGATAACAAATTTTCAGCTACAATACATTTTATTCGAGCAGAACATTTTTTGTAAAGAATATCTAAAATTAACCCAAGCAACGTGACATGAAATCTATGAAATATGAAATATATGAAATCTTGATCTTCCAGGTTTTGTTGCCTTTTACCGGTTCCTGTGTCACCGGGGTTTAAATATGTGGTTGCATTCATATCATGTCCATTTGTCACCCATCGCCACTGGGAAGAGCATTTTTTATGAGAGTTGTCAGGGTGGCTTCTATAATAGGGTACTTGGCATTTGCTACAGTGATGTGAGTTAGGCCGTGGCTCAGACTTAACACTGGCTCTTCATTTTGAAATTCCATCCATGCTCTTCCCCTCTTTATGTTGCAAGAATTGTTTTCCTTGGCATGCACAAGCTAAGGATTGAGACATTGAAGACTCACTGTAGCTCTGCCTAAGTCATTCTCACTATCTCCCTCAAAGATAAACCAGAAACCCACTGTCAAAAACACGCAGCAGAAAGGGAGAAGATGGAAGACCGTTGATTAAGAGGAATATTCTAGGTGGGATGCAACCACTTACATATGTTCAAACATTATCTCTACTAAAAGACCTCAACTGATGATTCTTTCTGATGTCCTTAATAATTTATCATAGATATTCATATTTCTTTTTAACATTTCAGGTTACACTGTCTATTGTTTTTGCAGAAGTATTTCTGAAATTAAAACTCTTCATGGAATTAAACACAAGAGTTTATAGTACTTCTCTTAAGAAATAAAATATAGCATTGAGTGGCATTTTTCCTAGTAGAATTCCTCTTTTTAAATGATCTTACTGCATTAGCTGAATCAGGCCTGGTACTAGTTTGCTTGCCTTGGGGAGACAGTCAAAGCTTTTAGTTGAGCATAAACCCTTTTCTACCTGATGCTTTCTCACAGCTTGCGATGCTTTTTCATATTTTATAGTTAGGTGGGATTTCTGCCGCAATCCTCAGACATGCAGTCTAAATTGCCCATCATAGATGAATGCGTACAGCGTGTGTATATGTGCACTGCGATGGGCCAGCACCCATGCAGGGTTACCCCAGTCTCGTTCCTTGTGCTGCCTAGAATAGGTCTGAGCTTCTCTTGTGATTGTGACCATTTTTGTGATTGGCTGATGGGCAAAAGGAAAAACCGTGTGTTTTACTGCACACCCTACCATGGTGATGGTGATACCTAAATATTACTAGGAAGCGGCATGTTGTCATCATAATTAAAAAAAAAAAAAAAACAGGGTGTTTATAATCTAAGCTAAATGATCTGTGTTAAATTAGCATATAGCCATATCTCAGGGTGGTTTTCAAAGATTTTCATTGTGGTACTGGGACATGTCCATACTCTAGTCTCTGTTTCCACCATGCTCTGCCAGGAGCTGTTGCGGATGCAGACTGTGCCAGGATCCCTGGGCCGTGCATGACCACAGGAGCAAGATGACACAGATCCATACCCCGGCTACAGAGGATCCCCACCTGGGTTCTGGTCTGCTTGATGACTCCTCAGAAGTGTCCATCTCCCAGGACGAATCGGACTCGGGGAGCCTGCTTTCTGATGATTCCGTATTCCCCGACTATGAGCGGGAGAAGCACAGCGCTTGCCCCGGGGTTACTCTCTATGAGGCTTGTGCCAGGAATGAGGCCCTGACGGTACGCAGAGTCCTGCAGAGGGGCGTCACCCCGGAGGAGGTCATGGAGCTCGACAGCAACGGCAGGGTAGGAGAACACATCCATCTACAGTGCTGGGACCCGCTAGTCAATGCCACACCATGGATTACTGCACTGTTATGTGTCTGCTGTATCCAATGACAGAACGGCCTGATGGTGGCAGCTTGCAGGGGCTTCATTGACATAGTTTCAGAGTTGGACCACTGTCCCTTCTTGGACATAAACCATCAAGATAATGACGGCAACACGGCGCTCATGATGGCATCACAGGCAGGTCAGCCCTGCAGGCACGTCGCTGCTTTCTAGCCGCTCTCGCGTTTCCTGTGATGAAAGCCGCTCAGCCGTACTCTGCGCGGACCATTGTGCTGCGAGGCACTAAGTCCCAAAAAAACAATAGAAGAAATGACATGACATCATTATCAAGTTCAAACACAAGGTCTCTGGGGGCTTGGAACAGGGCCAAGGAGCATATGGGGACACTTTTTTGATGTTCACATTTGGAGCAATCTCGAGATAGTGTCTCTATAATCAATCTATGCACCTAAAAAATGTATTTGATAATAAAGGCAAAACATTTTAGGCACCATAAGCGGCAAAAGCATGAGCGTAAATGCATTTGAAAAGCAGGCCAGAATAGATACACTGGAGAAAGCATGACTGAAGAATGCAGTGAGGATGGAGATCACGTCGCCCTCCGGTCGTCTGCCTCTTGTGATGGCCTCATGTGCTCTTTCTACAGGTTTTGTCACCATTGTGAATTACATCCTGAACTACTTCTGCGGCGTGGACTTGGAGATCCGGGACAGCCGCGGCTTCACGGTGCTCATCAAGGCAGCCATGCAGGGCCGTGATGACTGTGTGACAGCGCTGGTCATGGCTGGTGAGCTCCTAGCTGCTCCTCGGGATGCCACTAGATGAAGCTACTCAGGGTGTAAAAGCTATTCAAGGTTTTCTACAGGGTTGTAAACATAGGGCTAAAACAGGAAGAGATCCAAATAAAAGGGGTGCCTCAACAGCTAGCATAGTTAGCTGACATCTCCAGGGGATGTGGCTATGTCTGTGTATTTTAGTATTGGTGTCTCTGAATTGTCCTTACTATGCGATTGTGAGTGTGCGGTCTATGACAGACTTGCGTCTTCTCCAACAAAATAGTCTACTTGTAAAACATTGAATGTCCCTGTCAAAACGTCAATGAAGCATTCTGCATGAACAGTCAGTATGAGTCTAAGGTCAGATATCCACAGTCAAATACATGTATAGGGCCTACATTTGTGAATATGCTTACAAACTGTACGAGGTACTTTCATCCAAAACACTGCTGTCACTCCACTGACAGCAGTTCACATGGCAGTCTCCATGCTCCACGCAATGCAGGTCCCTCCAGTCACAAACTGAATCACAGAAACTAAGGGACAGGCCTGAGGACATGTTTTCTCATCTCCCCGCTAATCTCTAACGTCTCTCAGATGAGAGTGGATTAGCCTTTGCCTGGATCTACCTGACCTATTAAAAGAACAGTAGGTGATTTCCAGATTTAGTTCAGTTCAGCTGAGCATTCCCAGTCACAGCCTAATAATAGTTAATAACTTATACTTGATATTTCTTCCCTTTTTCTGCTCTGTATCTTGTCTCGCAACAATGTTAACATAAGCAGGCACCATTATTAACAACACATTGTTGCAAAGGTCCTGTGCCTGTAATCGGAAGGCTGCTGGTTCTTGCCTGGCCTTGGCACGTCTGTGTCAAGGATCTCATGCTCTCATGCTCTCATGGATAGTGAGACTGGGGGAAGTGAAAAGAGATTTTCTTCATGGGGACCAATAATGGTATCAATTAATAGTTGTTATCAAATTATTGTGATAAAAAAACTCTTATTTTCTCATCTGCTGTATTTAAGAAGTGACACTTTAAGGGACAACTAATATTGTAATACTGTATATAATCCTGGGAAAAGTAATAATACCTAGTAGGTAGGAAAGAATGTCGGTTCCTTTTCCTCTTCCATGCACAGGATATTCTGGAATGCCAGGAACATAAAATTCCACCTCATCCAGCTTGGCCCGACACCGCTTACATTCCTCTCTACTGTTACTGGCCAATCAGAGTTCCTGACACAATCTGAGCACTGATCAAAACAATCTCCTGTCCTTGCTTTGTCGGTTCACCATGTCAGCTGCAGCAGCTACATTCAGAATCTGTTATGGGACATGTTGTGTTTCTTGTAGTTATTTCCCAGTATAGAAGCATTCCCCCAGACGTGCACCATTAAAAAAATGTCCAGTTGGACTGGTTATTTCTGCTTTAACGTGATCTATTTAAAAGTGCACATTTAAATGTACATCCCTAAGACAAAATTAGACCATGTTGAGTTGGACTTATCTCAAAGTGCTTTTGTAGCTGTGAAGATGGTATTATGTAAGCTGTTACCTGGCCACTTGGGGTTAAAATACAGAAGATCCTATATGCGGAGTCTCTGTTGATGTGAAATAGACTGTCCCTCAGATTTAATCCTGGCTGTTTACATTAAAGCAATTTTTTTTTACTAAGTTTAAGTTAAATAAGCTAATTTCAATTCAATTCATCCTCAAAAGGTGCCTTGGTACATTTACTTTATTATAATTAGTCCAGCTCAAGAAACGCTACATCTATAACTAAAGAACATGGAAAATTAGTTAAAATGTACAATACGGACACAGACTAAACAATAACACAACACTATGAAATATATTCTACATAGGCCAGTACGAAAAAAGAACATTAAAAAACACAACAACTTGTTGTCATGCATAACATGCTGTCATCTGTCAAAGCCATCTTAAATAACTTAAATATTTAAAGAGTAACATAGTGTAGTGGTGGTTTCCAGTAAGGTTCATTAATTAACTTGTCCTTTGTTTTAAAAAAAAAATTGTGGCAGTAGTGGCTCCAGATTGGCTGGCAGCTGGTTTCCTGCTCTCCTATAGCTGATACTACCATCTGCCAACCACAAGGAGGAGTTCTGCAGCAGCCAAATATAACCAGCATCATCCTGCCACATAACAGGGGGGTCCAGGCAACTAGGGTTCCTCAGTAGCAAAAAGCAAGAGAGCGCTTAATTTCCATCCAACCTCTGGGTGGCGCTAGCTCTCCAACACAATGACTGGTCAAGTGTTAAAAGAAAACCATCACTGATTGGTAGCGCATATGAGCGGAATGTCTGAGTCTCAATGG
Source organism: Petrocephalus sullivani (assembly GCA_026780845.1). Classification (NCBI taxonomy): domain Eukaryota; kingdom Metazoa; phylum Chordata; class Actinopteri; order Osteoglossiformes; family Mormyridae; genus Petrocephalus; species Petrocephalus sullivani. Next base: position 7,851,562 of record JAODKM010000099.1, on the reverse strand, counting down.
GGTAGAATGAAAATAATGAGTCCTTAATTCCTTGAACACTTGGGGGAGAAAATGACTTTTTCTTAGAATGAAAAAAGAAAATCGGAGTTGTGTCTCAGCATGTTTTTTGTGTATCTCTCTACACCTTCCCTTTGATCAGGAGCCAATTTGAATGCTGTAGACACAGCAAAGGGAAGGATTGCCGAGGACTGGGCGCTAAAGACCGGTCGTTTTGAAACATTCCGGAAACTCCGCCGTCTGACGGCCCGGCCCTGCGCGGAGCAGTTCTCTGAAAGGTACATCCCAGAGTGGCCAGATCTGAATGAGCTGGTGGCCAAGGCCACAGCAGCCAAGACAAAGGGGGAACAGCTCACTCAGTGCCTGCGGTCAACCTTCACCTTTAGCTTTCCCAGGGACCCCCAGGACAATGGTGTGTTGGACCACATGGTACGCATGACCACCAGCATCCACAGTCCATTGGTGGTCACTGGGTGCCGTCCTATCTGTCTCACCAGCCCCCCAGAGGTGGGGAAGAGGCGCATGGCTGTACCAGAACTGGCACAGCGGTCCTCAATGGAGGAGCTGAGAGAGCCTTCATTCATTGCTACCATGGAGTCTCCTGTCAGCTCTACATCACCCACCCCCTTGATCTCCAGCAGATCAGGCACTGGGCAAAATGTCCCTAGGCTCTCCATAGTCTCCAGCAGCGTGCGTAGCTACTTCCCACGTCACCTCGGTCGCCACAACAGCATCTTCCCGACCAGTTCCATCCCTCAGATCAAGGTTATGAAGTCAGGGGAGCCCACACCCAAGAAGGAGAAGAAGAAGAAGATGTCAAAGCACCACCTGGAGCCACCTGTGTGGAGGTACAAGGAGGCCAAGGAGGAAAAGAAGAAGGAGAAGCTCAAGGTAGAGCAGGAGGCACGACTCAAAGAAAAAAACCACAAGACCCAGAAGACAAAGAAATCGAAGCACTAAACCTGACCGGGCATCACCAATGAAGATGCCCAAAAATAATACGGAGAACTCAAAACACAGGACTTTGTATCACCTGAACATTGGCCTTTTTTGAAGATAACCCCAATAGCAATCACTTTTGAATTGTTAAATTATGTGTATAATAACACATTCCAATGATCTATCTGTATTTTGTCTATGTATACTGGATTTACTGCTGCCCACATTTCAACAGATATGAACAGATATGATATGAAAACTGTCTGGTAAAAAAGTTATGTCTCACAACATGTAGTCTTTCTCACCAGCAATTTCCGTGCCTGTTGTGAGGAGCTAAACAGTGTGCAAACCAACACAATTCATAATCTATTTCCAAAAACACTACTGTGAAACTAAACTTCCTTTTATAGATCTCAAGACTGTAATGTAAATGTGGCTCTTGAAAGTGTTTGCGTTTACAACAGAAAAAAGTGGGACTTAGCAACTTGGGCAAAAAGTCACCACAAGATAGAATATTTTCTAAAAATAAAAACAAATAAAAATAAAAAATAAAACATTGACTTACAATCAGTGAAGGCAAATAAATTCTGGAGATTCTGAAGTAACTCGTGCCTAGATACCCCATTATTCCTTAGATGTTTACCATGCAAAGATGCAAAAGCATCTATGAAAATAAGGCATACAATGCCTTAGTAATTAAGGTAATTAAATCCAAGGCACACTTTTCAGATTTTTATTTGCTTAAAAATTTGAAAACCTTTTATCATTTTCATTCCACTTCACAATTATGTGCTTCTTTGTGTTGGTCTATCACATGAAATAATTTAAGTTTGTGGTTGTAAGGTGACAAAATGTGAAAAAGTTCAAGAGGTATATAACATATGCACATAAACCACAGGTGGAATAAAGCATAAACCCGCCCAAAGTCCATGCAAACTGAGCTGTGGGTTAAGTCCAAGCTCAACACAACAATTCTGTGACAAATGCAATTAGTGTGGACAAATGCATTCGTTATTATGGGTTAATTACGGCATGGTACCTAATCCGTCCCAATTCCATAAGAACCTTACAGTTCTTATTTAGAATCATATGGGCATGTAAGCACCATTTAGAGTAGTCAAAGTAAAATTTCAGTCTTCAGCACAGTGTACAGTAGAATAAAAGAGGAACGACCACATTCAATACTGCAACAATAACAATAATCATGCAAGCCTGAACCGGAAAGCCTCAGTGGGGGGGGGGGGGTCTCTTTATGGAAATAACATAATGTTCGAATGTCAGTTTAACACTCTGAAAGCATTGACAGACAGAAGGCAATCACAAGCACACAAGACAACTGAGGAAAATACTGACAATCTGCCCAATGCAAGCCTCATGGTATTGCAAACAAGTGAGATTTTTAATAAGACAATAGTGCCGCATCGTTTCCTTTAGATATGCACAAAATAAAAAAATGGAATCCAAACAGAATACAGCAAGCGTTTCATTGTGACTAAACTATTGTGGCTTTTGTGAGACAGAAAGTTCCCTAAAACGTGATTTGTAAATGTAGCACCCTCCTTTCCCCGGGTGCAGGCCGACTACGTCCCCCCCCCCCAGACAGAATTAAAGAATTAAAGAATGCCAGCACAGATTTTAGAAAAATAGAAAGATTTGACCTTTATTAAACTTTGGAGTCACACTGTCTTGGTTGGTCAGCAAATGTAAGTACAAGTGGGGAGTGACAAAGCCATCAGTATTTTAAGCTACTCGGGCCACAGGAAGGTAGGGCAATGACAAGGAGACTGAGGTCTAAGGCCACACCTGGATCAAGTCAAACATACAACCGCTACACACTCGTTTGAATACACCGCACAGCACACTTCTGAACATGATTTAAAGAGCCCTCTATTCATCAGCCTCCGCGCCGTCATAAGGCCACCCGCCACCAAGGCCAGCCCCTGCTAAAAAAGGGGGGGAAGGGGAAATAAAACAAAAATCCATGTTGCCCACCCAATGGGTCCTTTGCACCACTGCTAGCACCAAACCCTGCACACAACTAACAGTAGAAAAGTACCAATGTCAGGACCCCAGGTGTCCATACATCCGCCTAACCCCTAGGACTTCAGCTGTCTCCTTATATGCCCGTTCCTGCTCAAACATAATAACTTCCCACCTGCAAGACAAAAAAAAAAACAAACAGAAAAAACCCTGCACTACCTGGTTCCACTGGTTACATAAATAAGCTTTGTTCCTCTGCGTTAAAACTGCACTCAAATTCATTCAAGACAAAATAACAAACAGAAAAAACCCCTCCACTACCTGGTTCCACCAGGTACATAAATACACTTCGTTTCTCTGCATGAAAACTGCACTCAAATTCATTTTTATGCAGATAGAGCCAAATAATCCTAAAAAGTAACATATGTGAGCCTTCATAATCTTAAAATCACTGACCTTAAAATCTAAAAGTATGTTGAGAGAAGATGGCAGTGAATCAATGGCTCTGGAAAGGGACCTCTACTGAGGAATTTAGCCAAAAATATATATGACACATGCTGGTTCTGCCACAAGCAAAAAATACACGTCCATATGGAAGACTTTCAGGACGGGTGAATAACATGCTGTTTGACAGTTCAGGAAAATCATCCAAAACTGGGAGTAGTGACAACAACCGCACCAACTACTGTTAACTTACATTCCGTTTATAAAAATCCATTAGTCATCCGTAACTTTATAACATTGCAATAACGCACATGCCACTGAAAAGCCTAACAACCCAGAGAGAAGACAGATCATTCTGGAGAAATGCTGGCTGTACAGTGTGGTTGACAGGAATTGTCACCAGAGGTGGGTAGTCCAGGTCCAAAGAGTAGAGTTGTTAGTTGGCGTTAAGATAGTGACAACCAGAAGTAGGTAATCTAGGTCCAAAGAGTAAAAATCCAGACCAGGATTTTGTTTCAACCAACTAGTTAAGCACTCTGTGACTGAGACTCTTAGTGCTTAACTGGTTGGTTGAAACAAAATCCTGGTCTGGATTTTTACTCTTTGGACCTAGATTACCTACCTCTGGTTGTCACTATCTTAACGCCAACTAACAATAACTTTATAATAACCATTCCTAATATTCTCCTGTATAAATACTTTTCCTTGTCTGGGAGGCTACACAAATTGTCAATAAGGACTTATTTATATCTATCAGCCTTTATGTTAGAAACACAGTTTAACTATTATTAGGACATGCATGGGAAAAAGACGGAACATCAAATTCCCATAATGTCACTGATAAATGAGAAAGGCGAAAAATGATGGTAAGCTAATAGCGACTTGTTTTCTACTTAGAGCCTTTATCTGAGGATTTCCAGCTGTGCATTGAGACACAGGGCAAGGATACAAACTGAGAGACGTGAGAAAGAGCAAGGAAACATTTTTCACTCTGGCAGTTATTAGCTCTTGACTCCACTGGATCGTAATAGATGTGGTTCCATTAGTTATCCAGAAACATTTTTCCACAAAAAACATTGGAATTCTCTATACAGTTTAGGTTAACATCACTGGATCCATATATTTTTTATTTATTTAACCAACACGGTAAGAATGCAGGCTTAGACATTTGCTGGAGCAATTGAGGGCTAAGAGCTTTGCTCAGGTCCCCATTGGTGATATTCAGCCTAACCCTGCAACCTTCCATGCAGGCTGCCTAATCTTTGTATTTTTTATGCATTTTTATAACAGTACAGCTAATTTTAGGGTTTTATTTCAGTTGTTCTGTGTGGCCTGAAGAGCTCACGCCGAGGTCTCTCTAGGAGCAGGAAGGTCAGCGCGTCAGCCCTGCCCACAGTGAGCGCTGGCGGCCTTCCTGCGGGCTCGGCTCCTTCGGCGGCGCCAGTCTCGCTGCGGCGGGCTGTCTATGCGGAGCCAGGCTGCTGCGCCGGTCCCAGCGGGCTTCACTACCCCCGGTTCCCTCTAAGGGACCCCATGGGCATTCCAGCCGCGCTGACACACACACAAAAAAAATATTTAATAATGATCCAGTTCCAATTAAAAAAAGTGAAGAAAATACACTGGTTGGTTTGTACACATGGACAACATATTGATTCAATACAAATCCTTTAAAATGACTGACGGTAAAGTAGCGGACACGGTGTTTATTAATGGTCAAAGCAAGTAACATAATACCATAAGCACAGGCGCCAGAAGGGGGAAAACACAAACTAAATGGCTCGGCAGCCACAGGAAAGCCGTCCGCAGAAACATGCGGACCTCTTTAGATACAACAAAGGGTGGGACTATATAACATTTAAAAATATGTTATCGTGCTGCAAGATCAGGGACGCGACAGCCTCTTTCAGTCCGTCCAGAGAGCGAGCCTGGACGCGCAGACACTGTTTGTTAGTTTGTTGCAGAGCGGAAGGCGACTAGTCCTGCTTCAAACAGCAGATTTGCCGTTCGCTTTATCAGCCACCGAGACTGGCTGGGGAGGGGGGAGATCCCGTCCGAGATACGGCTCCCGGGGCGAAATCCTCCAGCCCACAGTAATGCCTCCGCGCACTTCGGGCTGGACGTTTTCTTCCTGTACGCCAATGTTTTGGGACGGCTCTAATTTCTGCTCATTTCTTTCTGGCGGCGATTAAATCTTTTTTTAAAGAGTGCAATAAATGTTTAGCTGGCCTGCCTTGCGGAAACGGGTGCGAGAAGTTAAATTCCTCCTAATGAGCGATAACCGTACATTGTCCTGGGAAGGAAAATGTAGTTTGAAACTAATATAAAGCTCGGGGCAGCGTGGGGAATTTTCGGCGTTTTTTCGTTTTTCGCCATAGACTTCTGGAATATATTACTGCTCGCTCCGTTTCTTTAATATGGGCCATCTGTGGCGCCTTTTTCATTTTCTGACTGCTTTGGGAGCTTCGTGAATAAGAGACCAGCGAAGGAACGTGTGCCGAAAGACGAGACGCGTCCAGGTAAAGCTGATGTTCTGCATTTGGAAGGAGCTGATGACAGTGCACAGCCTACCTGGTATACAAGCGTAAAGAACACTTACGTCTAAGCGCGTATATGTAAATGTATGCATAAGCCGTAAAATGAAACTTTTACATAAGTGCATAAAAGAGAATTTCGGGGTTGCCAGCTTTCGGACTCTCACGCTCGCACTGGAAATCTTAAAGCAAATTTTCATTCCATTACAAATCTAAAATGAGCTACACCGAAAGCGTTAGGGCAGTTTGCAAACCCTACAGACTATTTACGGTAATAAGACTGTTACACGCGTGTAAATACGTTGGCATCTGCCTGCAGACTTGTCTCGAATATTTATATACTGTACAACATCTACTTCGTTGCTGGTGACTTGGATTAGCCGGCACTTCCAAGGGCATATGGGAGTATAGCTGAAGAAAAAACATTAGTTCTGCTTTTAAGTATTTACTGGTAGATAAGGAAGGCTGCAGGTTGCAGCTGATCAGGGGGGAAAAAGATTTGGACTCCACTTCTGCTTTCTGGGAGTCGCTGTCATAATGCTTGAATGTCATGCCAAATGTGTCATTTCACAGATTGAGGTGATACCTCTGCATTACGGGCCTTATGGCAGCACCGTACCGAAACCCCAGATATTTAGTAATGGATAAAGGTCAGTCTTGTGCTGCAGTTTTATTTACAAACTTTTGCCATGAGCGTAATATTAATTTCTGACAGGGAATAAAATCCCCATGGGTTTGGAGTCATCTATGTTAGAATTACAGACAACCGCTATCAGACATTTAGTGTCTGGCATTCCTGACAACCTAATAGTTCTCCTTTCACAAGATAATTTCAGCTCCTTCCAAATAATTAGAATAATTAGATATGGGATGAGCTTGGGTAAACCATTTTTGTGCTTAATCCATTTAATTTACAGTGTGGTTTTACCTCTGATATAGTTTAATTCTTCTATGGGGTGAGATTATGCAACATTAGGACAATATCAGTGTTAAGAATATCTTTCGCACTAAATTGCACATTTATATTTCTCTTTTAGAGTTTATATTTTTTATTAATACATGTATTCTATGTGCCATTTTTGTAAACCGTAAGAAACTGGAGCAATGTCACGTCTCACCGTATGTGTGTATATAGTGGAAATGGCAATAAAGTTTACTTTCTTTGACATATCAGTCAGACTCGATCCACACGGTGGATCAGACACCCATGTGCTGAGGGCTAAGAGGCCACTTTGCCCTCTGCATCTGATGGCCTTCTACCCGAGTTTTGAAACTGGATGGAGAGCTGCTGCCTGCCAAGGCCTCTCGTGACAGGGGTCCCCAGCGGGTTCTTAGCTGGGGCTGATTCGTAATAACTCAAGGAAAGCGGAGCGAGGAAGCCACTCTGGGCTCCTGCCGTCGGCCTGGACGGCGAGGCGGGCGGCATTTTGGTGCCACCGGATGCCCGCTCTCCCATCTGGGGGCCACAGTTAGCTGCTTCCTGAGGGGATACGTCTGTCCATGGAGACATAAACTGTGCAGGAGCAGGAGGCGTTTTTAATGTGCCCTGGACTGTGATTAAGGCAATGATGTCGTAATGCAAACAAGATACAGGAAGCTCTGGGTGGCTGGTATCGCCTGACATCGGCATGCTCTTAAGCGAATTTAGTCTGAATCTGACTGCGGTGATTTCCATGGGATTGTTATCAATGTGGTGTTGATGCAGCATCATGCTTAACATTAATCTGTCATCTCACTAAGTCTCACTGGACCCTTTAGCGTTTCCGGCAGGGATGTTTCAGGGGTCTCCACAGCGCCACCATGCCAGACAGCCTGACAGGTGGCCTTGCCATCTTGAGAGGAATTTCAGCAAACTATACACTATAAAACAATAAAATCGAGTCACTTTATTTGTAACCTCACATGACTCTTATTGATATTTCAAATAAGGCACCCCTCAACTCTCAAAGTTTATCTCTGCATAAGGTATGTATTCTGATTGCCACGGATTACTTCGGAGGACGTCTTCCTCTGAAGTAATCTGTCTATTTACGAAAACGTTTTTGTTTTGGAAGATTTTTTTTCCCTCAAAATTGCTGCCCCATAACTACCCACCGAGGATGAATATTTAGAATATATGTATAATCCATGCTTCATATGAAGGTCCATGTGTAAGGGCCATGTAAACTTATGCTCATCTGAGCTTCGTTTAGACCCTCGACACTTTGGATGGCAAATGCTGGATTTGCAATGGAGGAGGATCAGCGGTGGCACATGCAGACCACGGGCCCCCCGCTACCCCATTTACGGCCCCTTCCTATTCCCCAGGCCGGGTGCGGTCTCTCGGTGGCAGGAATCATAACCGTCAATATTTACTCTGAATGCGGAATCGCCTGGAGCCAGCTGACCGGGCCGCCAACTCAGACCCCCACCCACACACTTACGTCCCTGTTTTAAGTGGCGCAATTATAAAGCCGGCAGACAGCCTGGACCCTTTCACTCTGCTGTCTTTGTGCTCAGAACTTCCTCTGTTTGTGGACTGGGGACCCGGCTCTCTATTTTAGTGCAGATACCTAGACAGTCAGGCAAACAAATGAGGGAGGAGGAGGAGAGTGAACGACCATAAAAGGAGTGCCAGGGCGAAAAGGAGAGAGATTGGGAGAGAGATGGCTGCTTGGCGGACAGGGGGAAAAAGAGCAGAGAGGGGGCTGGGAGGAAAAGAAATTTGTTATTCAGTTATATGAAAAACAAAGTGTTTTAAGACCTTAACTGGGATATTTCAAGCATCACATGCAATCAGAACTCAACTGAAGGAAATGTTAATGAAGTAATTAGAAGATAAACGCAGTAAGTATTGTTATGTAAATAGGCAAACTGTTAATGTCACAGTGTCACGGATGTGTTCACAATTCCTTATTCATGCATTAAAATTTCATTTTTTTAACAGATTGGACAGTGTACATTTTGGTACATTATCAGTTAATAGTTCAATATTCTTTCTGTCGATTTTTATAACGTGGAACAGAGGTTATCTATGTTGCCAGCGATCAAATAGTAAATTAAGTGAAAATGCTATTTATATTAAAATTATGTCAATTATGAAGACACGTCACAGAGTTTTTTCATTTCCCTTGCCTCCAAGTATTTAGAAAAACGTTCTTAGAATTGATAGTGAAATTAGAGAGAATGATGCATCTCTGTTAAAGGACAGCAAAGCAAATGTCGAGTACTTGTTGATGGACTCTCATTTTACAGCAGTGGCGTGCAAATGATGCGGGCAATGTTGCACCGGCATAGTACACTGCCTGGCTATGCAACAGGCTGTATACTGCTGAGACCATAGCTCTCTGCCGGTGACAGGCATGTTTGACAATACCTGGAGAAAAATAACAGTTTGATTTTCCCGGGGGTAGGGAACCTGATCCATGGAGAGCCGGTGCGGGTTTTGGGATGACCTCTCAATCAGCCAGTAATAAAGCATTGGTTGTCAGCTCCTGTCCAGGGGTCTTATTGGCTGATTCAAAAGTCATTTCAAAAGCCAGCACCCACACCGGCTCTCCATGGATCAGGTTTCCTACCCCCGGATTATCCAGTCGTGGCACTGAATCTGTCTGTGTTGTTTAACAGAACGCAAAATGGTTCCATATAACCAGAATAGTCCATTACACATCCAGTGCAGGCCGGGTCCATCACTCCTTTGGGGGGTGAGATTACCATCTGACTTCTCAGATAGTTTTAGCCTTAAATTCCCTTGAGCCTGGCTGTAAGTAACCAGCTGTAATGGAGCCTGGCAAAGGGTGTCTGAAATGAAGTGTGAGCTCTCTCTGTTTGACAGAAATGAAGGGGGCCAAGGTCTTCATGCTGCCACTGGCCATGCTGGGACTATGGCTGGGACTAGCTGGTAAGTCTGGGTCACGTGCAGTCAGTAACCCAACCCCTGGATGTGCCTATATTGATGCTATATGCTTAGCATTTTATTGTATTAGCATGCAGATGTGCAGCATCCCTCAGAAAGACCTGTTTGCCAGCATGATGCATGAGAAGGCAATGGTTTAAAACAGTGCTTTCCAATCCGGTCTTCAGGGCCCCACAGCCGGTTGATGTTTTTTTGTCTGTGGGTCCTCAAGAACCGGATAGGGAAACGCTGGTTTTAAAAAGAGGCGGTCTGTGTACATTGGTGCGTGTGGCTGGTGAGTGATCAGCGGGAGCAGATGCGGAGATGATTCAGAGAACAATGGGGCAGAGGAAGCGTGTGTCTTCTTGAACCTGCGGCCCCCGATGCTCCCATCACTGACCTAGACAGCCTCACTAGGAGGTGTGAAACACAAGCCAGCCCCCGGGGGAGGCCGGGGGCCACCTGCTCCTCGTCTTTCAGCAGCTCTGTTTTGTTTCTGTGTCTGTGATTCTCTGTGTTATAAATGACATACTGTCACTTTGTTTCAGCAAGCATGGTTGAGCTGAACGCACTTGATTTGATTGCAGCTTACTGTGACCTGTCTCCTTTACACTCCACTTTACTGTACACTGCATTTGATTCCCCCTTTAGCTTCCACTTTACGATCCCTGCATCCAGCAAGTCTCAAATACACTTCCACTTAGAAATAGGTCCATTTCATTCTTAGCGTGTTTCTGTGGGCACACTCGGGTATTGCTCAGTCGGGCTTTTTCTGCATTTGTTTGTCGGCGGGTCGTCTGAACATCGACACATGCTCTAGATTCTTTCTCATGCCTTGCTTGCTGTGTGTCGTCGCGCCTGTGTCTGCCAGGGCCCTCAGCCACGCCAGGAGATGGAAAAGTGCTGTGCGCCTGCGAGAACAGATACAGCTGCGAGAACAGCACCTGCTGGGGCGACCGCTGCTTCTACATCGTGCTGGCTGGCAAGGAGCAGAGGGGCTGCTTCCAGCGCGCCCAGCAGGAGCAGTGCCTGACCCGCATGGCCAACCTGTTTGTCTCCTGCTGCTCCTCCCACCTCTGCAACGCCAACGCCACCATGCCCCCAGCCCCAGGTCCGAGCTCACCTCTCGTCCCCCAGGTCTCAGATCAGGCAGCACTCGCACCTCGTCCTTTTAGGACCTGGGTCAGGGAATTAGTCAGCGCCAGTGCCGATTTCTGAGATGTTTCCTTATGACCGTGAACCTGGTGTCTCCAGGGTTGTGGGCTCCATTCTTAGTCTGATCACGAAACCAAAAATATTCAAGAGAAACAGATTGATGCTTAATAGGACAAATGATTGAATTTAAATAGCCTACAATAGCCTTGTTGCATAAGTGTGCACCCCTTCCCCAGCTAGTACTTTCTGTAAGCACCTCTCACATTCATACAGTGGTAATAATAATCCTGTATCACATTTGCCAGCTGTAAATTTGTACAGATTGTTATTTTATCCCACGCTTCCTGATCGGGAATCTCCCAGGCCCTGCCCTCTTTAAGACATTCCACAGGATTTCTGTGGGATTGCCTTCTGCACTCTGACTGGGGCATTATTATCCTTTTTTGAAGCCGTTTCTTGTTTCTTGCACGTGTGGTTTAAGCTGTTATGTTGAAAGATGAAATTCTTCTTCAGCTTGCTGACAGGGGCCAGCAGTTATTTATTTTTTTTTTTATTTTTTGCTAAAAAAAATTAATTTTTGGAGATTTAATGTTTTATGTTGCTGTCTTTGCATCTTAATGGCCTAGTTTCCCCTCTGTCCTGTCATCAGCATAGCAGGGTGCTTTTGAATATGTGCCTGTGGTGCTATATTTTACCAACAAGTTAGTCTTCGCAGAAGATCCAGTCCCTAATTTTTCTATCATTTTCTTGTTCAGTACCTTTCAAAATCTACTAGGAATCCTACAGGAACAGCTGATTTTATTTCGGGGTATTTAGAATCACTTTCATTGATGTCAGATGTACAATAACTTTGGACATGATTCTGAGTGTGACTGGTGACCTCTACGACAGCCCCCATTATTAATGGGAGTGCACACTCATGCAACCAAGGTACAGTCGTCCCTCGCCACTTTGCGGTTTGACTTTCGCGGCTTCACTCTATCGCGTTTTTTTTCCAAATACAGTACTGTGCTCATTAAAGTATATAGAGGACTGTATATTCATTAAAAAGTTGATGGAGACAGTGAAAATGATACAGTGCAGTGTCTCCTGTACAGTACAGAATGCGTTCAGCCTGCCAAATTCACATAAATCTTCGATCGCTAGCAGTGTGACTGAAGTCCCGTACTGTATGTTTGTAAGTTTTCTCCCCAACAATGTCAACGAAACGTTTTGCAACCATCAAAGGCACCTGCGGTAGCACCCAAAAGGCAAAAGAAAATGCTAAGAAAAGTGTATGATGTGTGTAGTGAGGGGTTTTACAACCTTAAAACATCTATAATAATTGTAAAAAATAAAGCTGACTACTTCGCGGATTTCGCCTATTGCGGGTTATTTTTATAACGTAACTCCCGCGATTAACGCGGGACGACTGTATTGTAGGCTTTTTAATTATTTGTGATACAAATTATGCATTTGTTTTGCATTTGAATCTTTGGAAACATTTTATGTTAACTGCACCTTCATAATGCATTCATAGAACATTCATAAGTGGTATGTAAGTATAGCTTAACATGCTAATTTCTCTGTAGGGAAGACTTAGGGAAGACTTAAACTCAAGGCTGACCATGACCCAATACTGGAGAAGCGGCAGTGGGACTAGGATGGATTTATAGATCTAAACATGACATCAAAATAGTCTATTATTTGTAACTCTAAATGAAATTGTTACATTAAGAGAACTTGCTGGAGTGTTGGTCTAGTATAAAGAAAAATGTAAGAGACTGAATCTAGCAGTAAAAATCTTCCCTGACCAGAGGTACAGACCCTCCTTGTCTATAAGAGCCATTCTTCTCTCTGTGTGTCCAATAGTTGATGCAAGTGTGGAAGAAAGCATGATTGTGCTGGTGGGCGTTCCCCTGCTGGTGGTGCTGCTTCTCTCTCTGGGCCTGTCCGGCCTGGTGTGCTGGTTTTGCTTGCATCACAAGCGCCTTAGGATGACGCGGCTGCAAGACCACGACACCGACATGCTGAAGCTTCCCCATGGCGGAGACCCCTCCTATGGGGTAGGTATCACACCACCTGGTCATGGTCGCGCTCAAAACATGGTCAACTCAAGTAGCGGCTGGGTTGCCTGTGGTTGGGTCTGTGGACAGAGTCTGACGATTATTCTACAGATTTAGGAGACACAATTTCCCAAAATCAGGCAATACTACATAACTTGGAAGCAGGACTTTTTCTCAGAACTGGTACTGCTAAAAATCTGATAGAGCAAGCTTGGGAATTTTGATCTCCTCTTAGTAGGTTTTTAGCAATCATTCCATCCTGGCACCGCTCAGGAGTGATTCAGTACTTTAGCGGTGCTGCCATGCATCCACCCAGTCCAGCCCATTTCCTGCAAGTCACGGAATCGGTGCCATCAGTTAGGTTGTGTGTTTCGCAACATGAAGTTGAGAAAGAGGGGAGAGAACAGCTTCGAAGTTTCGCATTCGTAGCTCCGACGCGCTGCTGCTGAGGATTCATGTCAAGTTCAGTTTCTGCAGTCCAGCCCACTTTGCCAGCCATATGTGTGTTTGCCCCTTGTGATTCTGATGCCAGTAAAAAGGCATTTGCCTCTCCGTCTTTGGCAGGAGATATTCGAGGAGTTCTGCACATCTGGCAGTGGCACAGGACTGCCCTACCTGGTACAGAGGACCATGGCACGGCAGATCTCTCTTGTGGAGTGTGTGGGTAAGACAGGCTGTTCCATTCACACTCTAAAACTCC
>JAODKM010000099.1:7824340-7836324 GCA_026780845.1 Petrocephalus sullivani | reverse complement strand
GGGGTTCGCCGATCAAGCTATTTTTAGCCAATATCGGCCGATCATGATCGGTGGCCGATCGATCGGAGCATCACTAAGATTTTGGAGAAACATATGCTGCTATCCAGACAGCGTCTTCAGAGGAAGGCCTTGCATGCTTCAGTGCGACAATGCCAAACCGCATTCTGCGGATATTACAACAGCATGGCTCCATAGTATAAGAGTCCAGGTGCTAAACTGGCCTGCCTGCAGTCTAGACCTGTCAACCACTGAAATCATTTGGCGCATCATTAAAATAAAAAAATGACAAAGGAGACCCAGAACTGTTGAGCAGTTGAAATCCTATATCAGGCAAGAAAGGGGCAACATGTCACTTTCAAAACACCCCTAACTGGTCTCCTTAGTTACCCAATATTTATAAAGTGTTCTTAAAGGAAGAGGTGATGCAACACAGTGGTTTTTGAAGCATGTTGCTGGCATCAAATTCACATTGAGTATATATTTTTCATGAAGCAAACATTTAATGTCTTTGTTCTATTTTCAGTTAAATGTGGATTTATATGATTTGTAAATCATTGCATTTACGTTTTACACAGCGTGCAAACTTTTTCTTAAATGGGGGGTGTACTTTTAGGGTGCATAAATAAACTAAAACACGCATAGCACTGAGTAACACTTTGTAATTTACACATGTCTTTTCTTCCTTCACATTCTATCACAGGTTTTATTGCCTCTGACATGACATCCAAAAACTCGAGTACCCAGCTCTGGCTGATCACACACTACCACGAGCTGGGTTCGCTCTATGACTTTCTTCAGTATAGCACCTTGGACCCCGAGGGCTGTCTGCGCATGTGCCTGTCCGTGGCATGTGGCCTGGTGCATCTGCACACTGAGATAGGCAGCACACAGAGCAAGCCTGCCATTGCCCACCGTGACCTCAAAAGCCGCAACATCTTGGTCAAGAGGAATGGCCAGTGTTGTATCGCTGACCTCGGTGAGGGATCCAGCCTGTGTGTTTTATACAGGTTACCCCTGCTTTCCAGCCGTCTGGTTACTCTACGCCTCTTGATGACCTCAGGTTGCACTGCCTGCAGTTGGTTTATTTCTTGCAGCACTGCTTCAGTTTTATAGTGATATTGTTTTACTCCCCTTTTAATTAACTTAAAATTAAGCCTCCGCTTATTTGAACTGGCTCAAAACTAAAGCATTCTTTTCTGATGGGCTTCCCTGACAGAAGCAGGAATTCACTGCTGTTAGACCCAGTTTGTTGATGCAGCTAACTGTCTCTTCAGGCCTGGCAGTCATGCACTCTCAGACTACTGACTACCTGGATGTGGGCACTAACCCCCGGGTAGGAACGAAGCGTTACATGGCCCCGGAGGTTCTTGACGAGAGCATTCGGACAGACGTCTTCGAGTCCTACAAACAGACAGACATATGGGCCCTGGGCTTGGTTCTGTGGGAGATCACTCGCAAGACTACGGTTAATGGTAAAATCCATCATTTCTTGTACATATCTCCTTTTAGATCAATCACATTTCTCTCATTTTATAGTGTCTGGATTCGCACATGAAATGCAGTATTTATATGACACATTTTAGACTGAGACATTTCCAAGTTTCTGAAAGCAGTTGCATTATTTGTGTTTTCTTTAATCGTAGAAGAGCTTCCAAAGCGACTGATCATGTTCAGTGTTTTTTAAGCAGCGCTTCCTGCTGATAATCCAGAATCAGAAGGTGGTTCCCACACACCCATTTTTTTAACCCAAAGTATCTCGGTAACAAAAAAAAAGTATTGATCTGAATGGCAACATTATTTTCCAACAGCAGTAACTGCACAATGAAAACAGCAGGTCGTCCATCAGCATTACGCTTTGGCTGCATTTCAAGTAGGATTAGACTGAGATTTTACCTTCCCACACAGTATGATGCCTGCCATTCTCAGCATGTGAATGTTTTATGCATTTTGTATTGACGGTTTGAATTTAATGGCAGTTCTTAGATTCTTGGTTTTGCAACGAGAGTGAAAAGGGTAAAGCAAACCAAGACATGGAGAGCTAGAGAGATGATCTGCAGCTTCTCTGCAATTGTCTCGTTCGTCGCCCCCCTCTCCGCCCCATGCCGCATCCCATGTCCCGATCAGCAGTTCAGCAATTATAAACATTCTTATCTGCTTTCAGCACTCTTACTCAAAGAACCCAAATGCTAATACTCCACAGAGTTGATAAAAAAAAACATGCTACCAGTTCTGGGGAACAAGTCAAATCTTTAATCTCTATTTACCAACACAGCAGGCTGTTTATCTTAACATTTCTGTCTAGCATCCCATAGCACTTATGACCCACAATTATAATCCAATGTGAATGTGTATAGAATGATATATCTCAATGATATATCTCAATTAGCACATTACTGACTATCTGAAGACTATGTAAGTTATTTAGTTTAATATAGAGTTGAGGAAAGGCGTACTGGATTCTGAATACATGCCTGTATGTAAATGCTTATAGGTTGGCAAGGCAGGAAAAATACAGTTCAATATAGTCTATGTCCATGATCATGTGTGACTGTTAAAACAGTGGGCGTAACATGCCTTGACATATACATCTAGGAGGTCGTCTGTACATTCAGGCAGGAAATGGTCAACACACCATGAGACATGCTCGGGTGTAAGGCCCGGAACGTTTGACCCCGTTTTCACTGTGCCCCAGGAATTGTCGAGGAGTACCAGCCCCCCTTTTATGATGCAGTCCCCGCTGACCCCAGCTTCGAGGAGATGAGGAAGGTGGTGTGCGCCGACCAGCAGCGTCCCGGTCTCCACAACCGCCTGCACTCCCACCCGGTGAGTCCCCAGTTACTGATTTACTGCTGCGACAGATCCTGCAGACAAATCAGGGAAAGGACGTCTCGCTGAGTAACGCGCCAGACCAGAAACACTTACGTGTTAGCTAGGGTTTGGCTTTCTTTTTTAACCTTTCCTTAAACATCAGCACAACTATTGCCTTATCCTTAAAGGATTATGCTAGGAGGTGTTTCCCACAAGTCTCTATTTATAGCAATATGGATATATGTATCATGTTTACTACTTAAATTTCCTCTGTGGGATCTGATTGAGATGATTTGTGCTGTATGTTATTTGCATTGTTCCAAGACGTTTTTGAGAAATACAATGTTTAAATCAGAATTTAGTGGCAGTCACTCTGTTCCTGTCTAGATTTTATCTACAATGGCCAAGATCATGAAGGAGTGTTGGTTCCAGAGCCCCGCAGCTCGACTCACTGCCCTGCGTGTGCGTAAAACCCTGTCCAAGCTTGACCAGGACCAGGATTACAAGCCAAACAAGCTCAAACTGGACCTCTAGGTATTGGACCACTCCACTGGACGATCAAACTGACATTCCACCAATAAGTGGCTTTTTGCTTCTTCCTTTCTGTTCCTTGTTGCTTGCCGGGTTTACCGTGACACACCTTGCTAGCTTAACACTTATTCTGAAGGGTGCAGCTCCACTGGGCTTTCTGTGTGATTTTGGGGCCACGGGGAGTCTGCTCCACAGCCTTATCGGAGTTGTGCAGTGAGCGATATATCATCTTAAATCCGTTCTGATGGAAACTGGCAGCATGCACACAGCAGAGCTGTCTGGGTGACACCACGTATCACACGATCTCTGAGCCCATTACTTGCCGCTCCATATGACCATCAAGCGGCTCTGGCACAGACGTAGCCCCAAAGTCGAGCACGAGAAATGGCGATCACTGCTCCGCTTATTGGCATAAACCCCGCTATTGTCGGGCATGCTGTGATGCGTGAAAGTTCAGATATGCGAGGCTGTGTCCCTGTAAAAATGAGTGTGGGCAGAGTGAGTCAGAGTTTCACGTAACTCTCAGGGTTACTAGTGTAAGCTCTGCATAATTAGTTAGAACTTGCTCTTAATGGGGCCTCTATAATTGCATTGTGCAGACAGGGAGAGATTTCCATACAGATAAGTAGACAGATGTCTCTATTGCACTCTTACTTTATTCCCTGCCTTAAAAAGAGCTACTCTGTGTATTAGCATGTATCCCTGACGAGCATTGAATTTAAATGCAGCTTCCTGTAAAAGTACTTTTATGGTGGTATTTGTATATTTTCAGTTTATTTTTTCTAATATCTTTATAATTAAAGTCAATATAATATTTATATTTGTAAATCACTGTGACTATGGATGGTATAAGCATTAATCTTATTCTAAGCTAAACACATTTAAAGGATTTCAAAATGAAATTTAATAAAATTAATCACTTATTTTAAAACTCTTTTCTCTCCTGAACTTTTATTTTAATATGATTTCATATTGTACTTCCTGTGTGTGTGTGTGTGTGTGGACATATTTATATTACGTTGTGGGGACCCAATGTGATAAAAATCAGTTATTTTCTACCTTGTGGGGACATTTTTTTGGTCCCCATAAGGATAACCTCAATTTTATAAAAATCTGTGTTTGCAATCAAAAAACTAAAAATGCTAAAAGTCTCATATTTTATTTGGTTACTTATGGTTAGGGCTGGGTAGGGGTTAAGGGTGTCATAGTTGGGATCAGGGTTATGCGCATAGGAATGAATGGAGTGTCCCCATAAAGAAAGGTATACATGGTGTGTGTGTGTGTGTGTGTGTATATATATATATATATATATACACACATATATACACACACACACACATATATACATACACTGCCTGTTCTCCAGGGAATACTTTACTTAAAAAAAAAAAGCGATTCAACTTGCAGTACTATACTCTGTCCACTAGATGGTGGTGTGCCATTGCCTGTGTTTGACTACAAAACATAGGTGTAGCGTAATCTCACATTTAATGTTGACATCAGCGACTCCCATGAGTACCCCTGTTGACACATGCACCATTGTTACTTGCTCTTTTATGACACATTCAAAAAGTGAATAATATTGGACCAACTTCTTTTACCCATTAATCAACTAACTAGTGTGTGGCAAATAGGCTAGATGTTCAATAATCATGTCCAAAAATGTTTTGCTGCTGCTGAGAGATTATAAATGCTAGGGTTTGTGACATCTAAGATCAACAGCCAGTAAGCAGCTCGGTGCACTGGGCCTGGAATCTGAGTTTGAATCAAATTCAGCCCACCTCCTGTGATCAAATTACATATGGAGCTATATTTAATCCTGGGCAGACAAATATCACAGATAACTTTTCCATGGCAACGCAATCGCCATATCTGGGCAATACTGGTATTACTCCCCAGCTCAGCACAAACATACACACTCATATATACTTACAATTTTGAAATTCTGGATATGTGCAATTGCATAAGCATAAATATTGTTGTTTGCATAGAATGACACTATAAATCCACTTGTCCACCCCATTTGTCTATATCTGGACCCTGCACATGCCTGTCTGAGGATATATCTGTCTGTATTCAGGACTGGGTGGACTTTGGTGAGATAACACTTCTCCAAAGCCCCTGTCTGTCTGGTAAGTTAGGGTGGGGAGCTATTTTTAAAAGAGTGTGTGTATGTGTAGTTGGGGGGGATGTTCATGAGGTTGCAGTAGTATCTGTGTCCTTGTTTCCTAAACACTGAGCCACACTCAGCTATGTGTTCTGATCCTTCCCGTGCCTCTCGCTCACTGTCTCAGTAGGCTGGTTCCAAGTTGCACAGCCTTGAAATTTGGACTTAGCGCGCATACGCACACACACAGTCTGCACTGAGAAATCTGCAGATACATTTGACAGCTTGATAACAGCTAAGCTTTTGGCTACATGTTGCAGTGGCAGAGCAAAGCTTGGGATAGCATCCCCGTGGAGGGACAAGTGATAAAGAGCAAAGTGGATAATACTTTCAGATTGCGAAAGACAACCTTTAGATGCTAAAGAGGCTTTTTTCTCAGGCAAATACGAATGAGCCCTGGCTTCAGGAGAGATTTGGAATCCCAGTGAAACATTTTTGTCTCTGCGGGAAGTTCCGTTGTGATCACCAGTAAAGGTTAGGTCACATGTTCACCAAATTATCACAAGGGCAGCATATAGATGCTAAAATATTTGGACTGATGAAACAGACAATTATATCTAACTGGTCTTTCGTAACCCTGCAAGAAAGGTTTTCATGGCTACCTACATATAAATTATCAATATGTCTGTGCCAAGAACTGTGAAGTACTTTTTAAACAAGTACACACAATCTTTCAGGGATTAATGTAACACATGAATGCTCTACATTCTCCGCACTCTCTTCCCTTTCAGTGATCAGGCTTCATACCATCCTTGACAGTTAAGGTGGAAAATAGATTTTAAGGTGGAACTTAGCTCATGCTTGGGTCAAGATGATGTGACTGATCCAAGTTTTAAATAGGATTTTTTTATGAGGGTAATAAGAAGTATAAAAAGAATCACATGCTGTTAATAATTTAATTCACGCTGGGCTAACAGACAATGGATACCTAAACAGCAGGATCTATTTAGTCCATAACCTTCCATTGGAGTCACAATGCAGAGCTCTGTTCAGCCAAGGGGAATCCTTGAGAGGGCATTCAAATGTTACTTCTTCTGTCCAATCGTTTTTGACCACCTTGGCAAGGAATGTGGCAAGTGCCATGAAAGATAGCTGTCTGTGGCAGACAATGGGAGACAACAGGCTGGTAAAACATCATCAGTTGTACCGAGGTCCCAGTCTGTGCAAAGCTGCCAATCTCTTCTCCCATGCCAAGAGCTCAAACCAGCCCATCTGTCTGGAAGATTCTCACATCCCTCGCTTCTTGCCAGAGAGCCTTGGAAGAAAATCTTTTGAAGCTTATTTTGTGGCTGAGATCAAGATTCTCACAAACTCCACTCTTGATCCAGCTGCGTGCCAACGCTTTTGAACGCGGAGGCCGTGCAGACAAATGGGCTTCTGAGTTATGCATGCATTTACAGATACTTGTTGTATGTTGTTCGTGAACAAGCTTTTTTTCATTTTTCTGCATTAAAACATGAAGCGTGTATATATAATGACTATGGATTCTAAATTGTGAATACTTTATTCAGTACCAGTGACCATATTCATTAATTTAAAAAAAAAATAGAAAGTGGGCTTACGGTTATTAGCAGAAATGTCATGTGATAATGCGCAGCATAAATCAATTATTTCACATATTGACACAATTCGCGTTCATTCAAAGAATATATACGTAAAGATGTAAAATTGCAATATTTTTTCAAACGATCCGCGAAGATTGCCTGATGTGACTGGGTTTTGTGTCCAAGTCTTCAGAAGAACAACTTTAAATCCTACTGCCTAACTGCGCGCACTGGCGACGCATCCCGCAGTGGCTGGCGACCTCATGTTGGCAGCTCGTAAGCAAATGCGCGTACGCTCGTCTCGATTTGCATTTCAGATATGCTCTCCGATCCATGTCCCGAACTAACCTCTCAGCTAAGGCGACCCCACACTTTCTAACTGCGCTTGTCCCACGCGGCCACAGAAGGGGGGGGGGGTGTCTCGCCACAACAAAAGGGCCGGAGCGGCCGGGCGGGCGTCCCCTTTAAGCGGCTGTGCGGGCGTCCCCTTTAAGCGGCGCATCCCTTTAAGCGCCGGGCCGGCCGCGCTCGCTGTGTGTTTAAGGTCTGGCTCCCTTGTCAATATCACACTCTGAATGTATCGATGCACAGCGATGGGAATCTCGCAGACATGGCTACAAGACGAGCGATTGTAACACTGCTGGCCCTGGCCGCGCTATTCGGAGTCTCAGTCAGTAAGTACGCCAAAGCGTGCCATTTATCCGCGGCGATCTCCCCGACGACCTGTTTATTTATTTCGCCGCGGTGTGTGAGGCGAGCTGGATCACCAGGCATTTCCTACCGCGACCGCGTAACATGGCGCTGCCCGGGACGGTCACTCAGGCGTGGGATCGTGCCGATTTATGCTCCGCTTTCTTTCTTTCGTCCGTCTCAGTTTATCACCGGCCGTTTATACGGCGATAAATCCGTTGACTGAAGCCGTCGGTTCGCCGTCGGCTGCACGTCCCACCTTTCGGGCTCCGCGCATTGTTTCGATCGATAAATGGCTGGTAACGGCGGCTGGGCGACGACGGCTCGCCTCACCTTCGGCGATAAGCGGCTTTCGTGGTAGATCTGCACGGAGGAGTTTTATTTTGGGCAGCTGGCTCGTTTGTTATTTTTTATAAGCGTAAATATTACTCGGCTGCCCCTCTTCGCGTGCGAAAGCTAAGCTACCCTAACTGGGACCGATGCCTGTAAAATGGCAAAGTAGCCGCAGCCGGCGCTGGGCTATCAGACACAGGCACACAGGTCCACTTCTCCGCTGGGAAATACGCGATGCTTTTCATCCTGGATACCGAAGGCTGGGCAGCCAACTAAATTGTCATTGAACTGCGACCGTGAACTTGCAGGGTATTTTTTTCCACCATTGCCGTGATTATTTCAATGAACTTCTAGGTTATGGATTAGACGATTGGGGGCCCTGTGTCCAGGCAGTGTTTGGCCATCTAGTGTTTTTTAACCATTGGATAATGGCACCGGTTATCTTCCCTGGGGTGAGGTGAGACATGGGTTAAGCAGTACTTTTTTTTTTTTGTTGAGCTGCAGCATTTTGCACTAATGATGATGTATTCGCAGCACGCGAAAAAATGCCGAATTTTAAGGGCCAGCTGTCTGTTGTAATGAGTTATTTGATGCGCGGGTCTCGTACGTGAGCGGACCAAAACAAGCGGCGGGTGCGGGTGCGCGTGCGGGGGGGGAGGCGCGTGCACGCGGCTCCGGTGCAGACCCTACATGGTGCCTTTTAAAGGTTACACGTTTCCGAGTCAAGCGACCAGATAGCACACGTTACAGCCCATTCGGGCTGTTCCTTCACGAATTTTTGCTTTTGAGTTGATTTTTCCCCTTGCTGACGTGCAGGGCGTTGCATTAAACGGGGGTGTGAGGGGTATGGGGGAGACGGAAGCCTTTTAAATAAATTACCAAGTTCCTCTTGAAGTTACCATGACAAGTTCTCTTGGTTGACAATTGCATGGCAGGTCTTAAATAATAATAGGAATATATCGTGAGTGTGTGTTAGCCCGTACGTGAAGGCGGTACAAATTAGTTTAATTAGAAAGTGAAGAAAGGCGTGCAGTCGGCCAATTGCCTGACTTAACCTCTGTTCCCTTTACCGATTATCTCTTCTATAGGTCGGAACCAGTGACCGCCTTTTAAATACCTCTGTCCGCAGGACTAATTTACAATTTGCACGGCCGATTTTGTAATATGCGCTGGTGTCTGTGTCTGCATAACGTGTCACGGGGAAGTGCGTGCTGCTCTCCTGACCGGCCAGCGAAGCCGATATTCCCGAACGAGAGATGCCGCCGTAACGCGCCCTGGCCGCTTTGCATATAAATAAGGCGCCGCTTTGTCACCAGCTGTCACGGCAGCCCTGCATTCATCCAGGCCAGACCCAAGTCAGAGTTGAAGTCCGGGCGCTTTGTGATGAAAATGAGGGTAAAACGCGGCCCTTTTTGCACCTGAGGCGGGCCGGACAGCTGCCTCTCGTCTCTTTGGCTGGGTTTGTCTGGCTACATCTCAGACGCCGACGGCTTTATTTCTTGCCACAAAGCGCGTCTGTCTTCTGTTTAAAAATGCCGAGCGGTTTCACCGTTTCGCGAGAAGCACAGTGTCGAAAAACATTGTTTCCCCGCTCCCTTGATTTGTCATTATGATCCCATTAATCTACGAGTCCGGGTTATGCATGTTGTTTACTTTGTTGCATAATTGCTTGTCTAAGGTGTAGGTCTCTCCCTGCTTTGCTCCACGGAAAGGCAGTGGATTTGAAAAGAAAATATTTAGAATTAAACGAGAGAGTCCTTCTTGACTTGGAAAGAAAGGGGGTTGTTGTCCCAGTATGCTTCACCACATGCCGTTATGCTCCTATCGAATTTTAATATTAATTTCAGGGAGAAATGTGCTGTTGCTAACACGTTTAGTATTCGAGTAGAAAGAAAGTTTTCAGGGACACATCCATGGCAGGATTGCATGTTTGGGCCTGGATCCTGTGGCGTCGCACCCTTCTGGAGGTGTTTGCTGGGAGGCTGTTCCCTTGCCATGGCTTGCCACACTGAATGGAATTATTATCCTGTCCTCTACTTCTTGAGCTCTGTCTACATCAGTAGGGTTGTTGGGTTCTTACCTAAATTGCATTTTGAGGTGCTCCGACATATTTGATTGAACTGTAACACACTCCCTCCAGTAATTAAAAAAAGTCCCAAAAGCAAATGATGAAATAGACTTGGTAGAAAGATAATTGGTACATTGTAAAATTCAATGGATTCTTCTTTTTTGTGAAAATTCACTTTTGACTGTGTGGCTCAAATATCACACTCTCTTGTCAGCACAGCGGCTGCAGGGAGGGCAGAGTCTTTTGAACTCAAGTGATGCTCTTCGTATTCAGGGTTTGAACAGCTGGGCTAGTGGCTTTGCGTGGAGGTGGCTGAGTTTTGTGCTCGGCCATGCGTGGCCGCGCCAATGGCCTGTTTAGCCGCGGTTTCTGAGTGCCATCTTCAGAGCTCGCACATGCACGCACTGAGAACCATGCTGTCTCTGCCCATCATCCGAGTCGGGAGACCTGCCAGTGAGGGTTCATAAACATGTCCACCATTAAATGCGATACAAGTGCCAAGTCAGGTCTGGCAATGAGATTAATAACAGGCTAGTTGTGGTGATAAAGGGTTTAAAAGGGTTTAGCCATGGGTACATTTCAGTTAAATGCAAATTAAATGGAAAATCCAAATTGTTCATCAGACAATATATTTGTATATATATTTAATGTTTAAATGCAATTGTTCTCAGACAAGTAGATTTTTTTTTTCAGGTGTAATCAATCTAATTTAAGCAACCAGTAAAGGCTTTCAGAATTGAGAAATTTATTCTTGAAGGAACACGGTATGCTGTAGCTGAAATGTATGGTAAATGTCTGTGGCATGTGTCCAGAGCAGTGACTGCTTCAGAAGGGATTAAGGGGGCACATTGGCTGTAGGTCATTCCGTCTCCCGCTGTATGATATTACTGTGAGAAGCATTTTCAAGCCTTATTTTCACAGTCACTGCAAAAAGTTGTTTCTTTTTTCCTTTAATCGTTTTCTCCTCTCCTCTTTTAGACATGGCTGGACTTGCCTGTCGCTCCTGCGTGCACAAGTGAACATTCAGTTCTGTGCTTTCCTGATGCCATTGTGTCCAGAGTGAAATGGGCCTGTATTTCTCTGGGATTTTAACCAGTTAAACGTCAGATTTTTCTTAGGACCTTTACATTGGAATTGCAAACAGTTATTCCGTTTATTCAGTTAAAAACCTTTAGTCATCAGTCTGTTGTTTTCTTTTTTTTGTGGCTGATTTTGTTCAGGGCAGGTTTTCGGAGAGGTTGGCCCCTATTCTAGGAAGCACAGGGCACACCCAGGATGGGATGCCAGTCCATCAGGGGGTACACACATGCCCACGTAAGATCACCCACTGAGGCCAGTTTAGCAACACCCGGTCATGAAACTGCGTGGTATTTAATTAGAATGTACCTTGCCCTGCTTTGCACTGAGTGCTGGCTTACAGCTCTGAGAATACAATCATATTCTATTGGTTCTATACTTTAGAAAAATTGAACATTTTATCGGTATTACTGATGATGTGTGTTTTTTTTTTTAAACCCATCTGCAATTCATTCTGCCAAAGATGAATTCCAGCTTAGGAAAATTTTAAAGCAGGCTTCTGGGGGTGGGATGGAATGAGCAAGTGAAACAATTTATGTCCGATTTTGTGTTTTATTAAATGAGCAGACATCAAAGCATAGCTATGCATGTGTACTCATGTCTTTAAGAAAGAAATCCAAAGAACCTACAGACAGTTCTTTGGTTGGGGGGGGGGGGGGGGGGCGGGGGGGTGGGGAGGGGAAAGTTTAAGGCGGGGGGGGCCGGGGGCGGGGGGGGGGGTTTGGGGGGTGTGGCAGGGTGACATGGTAATTTATTTTACAGAAGC
>JAODKM010000099.1:7783631-7821354 GCA_026780845.1 Petrocephalus sullivani | reverse complement strand
AGGGGGGGTTTTTTAAATGGAAAATTTTTTTGTGAGCCGGCCAGAGTGCAGGGGTTGAAATTTTTTTTTTTCCCCCCCCCCCCCCCCCACCCTTTAAACGCATTGCATTGGTGCTGGATTGGCACCAAGCTTTGGGCCCTCGTTTTAGCCACACGCCGTGGTCCAGTTTCCAGATCTGTGACTTTAACGATATCTGGTTGTTCAGATCCCGAAGAAATCCTTTATTTAAATCTTTTTATTTTTCAGTGTTGTATTTTACAAAAGGCAATTTCTATTTGTATATTTTTCTGGTATGTACTCGTTCCCTGCATCCTTGTCTGTCTGTCTAGGACTTTGTATTTACCACATTTTGATTAAAATCTGTCATTTTGACTTTGGGGACATTTTTGGGGAGGAGAAACTAAATTTTATAATAATCTGTGGCTGCAATAAAAAATGCCAAAAGGCTTGCATTTTTTTTGCATGTTTGGTTACTTATGGGTAAGCTTAGGGTTGGGTAGGGGTTAAGGTTGTCATAGTTAGGATTATGGTTATGCCCATAGAAGTGAATGGAGACTCCCCAAAATGATGAGAATATATGCACTGTGTGTGTGCGCATAGGTGTGCATGCGTGCATGTTTGGCCTTGTAGCAAACGAGCCTTAGTATATGCAGAAGAGGATGGGGTGAGATCCCCTGTTCTGGAGCCATAGAGCTGACTGCCGGGCAGTCTGGCGAAAGAGTAATAAGGAAATGGCTCAAGACCGTACCCTCTCTGCCCTTTGAGCTGCGCAGGTGTCGCCTGCAACAGTGTGATTGGGGCTTGTTTTCCGCACAGCCGGTCCTTGGTCCCTGTGATGCACACGTCGTCCTCTTTTCCGTGAGAAAGTCGTTCCTCTGGAGGCTCTCGCACTGATGGCTCCCGCTAGCATGGGATCGCTGCTCTTAATCTCATTGGACACTGAAACAGATGTACTGGAGATCATCACTAGCCCTCTAGTCAAAGGTTAAGTAGAATAGATATTAGAAAATAGTTGCTTGACATTTTTTGTCCTGGAAAACTGAGCTGTTGGGAAATTCCCAGAATTTGTTTTCCTTGAAATATGGTTAGTCAAAAGTCCTACCACTTATTATTAAATATTAATTACTAAGTGATTGGGCTTGTCTGTTTGCCAGCATAGATTACAGCAGTAAGACAATGGAGAGAGCTTTTTTTGCTGGCTTTTCAGCGTAACATGAGATGCATTCCAGGAGTCATTGGCTCAGTAGTGGCTATAGTGGCTGTTTTGCCTCGTTATCAGGGCCAGGCCACCTCTGTAATGGACAGGAAATTCCTGGTGCTAGCACACCATTGTCAACTTGGAGAAGCTCCACCTCCAGTTACTGGTACTTTGTGGGGTTTTTTTTCTCTTGAACTGGGAGCCATAAATTTTACACGCTTGTCTCCGAAGTGTGTGTCGCAATATGCATGTGGATGTTTGTCGCAACCGGCTTGCGCAGTGGCTTTTGGGAGTGGTGAGATCAGCTCAGAGAAGGGTTATGGGAAGCCCGCAGGCCCAATACTGTAAACTGCTGGCTGGCGTCCACAGCAGTGCTCGGAAGGTGCCGCTGCAGTAAGATCCGTTAGTCTGCTGGTAGCCTAGCGCCTGTTTGGATCCTGTATGTAGTTGCGTGGACCTTCCCGTACCTCCCTGTTAACGCCTCCAAGCCCCAGTATAGAAGACCACTCCGACATTCCCGTCACAAAAAAATCTGATCAAGCAGATGTCAAGCAGGAAGAGGCTTGAAAAATGAGTTTGCATATTCAGTTCAGTGTAAATTTCGCACGATAACCTTTGCATAATAATAGATATGGAATTACGTTTTACTTTTGTTTAAATAAAATGAGCAAATAATGGCGCGTTGACTTTTGGGAGTGAAGAAACTTTGGCGGAAATGGAAAGACTGCTATTCCTGGATTGGGTTGAATTTAGTCAAAGATGAACAAGTACAACTTTAAGTGATGAAGGGACTGTTTATTTGAAGCAGTGCTGCGCTGGCTCAGGATGAAGCCGGGGGGCCTTTTGGAGTGTCTCTCATTAAATACAAACTTACAAGGTGCTACATCCTCACTTCAGCTGCACCTGCCGCCCTTTCCGGCAGTGGCTCTCAACACAGACCTGGACATCTCGTTACAGGCCGGAATGCTGGCCGTCCCACAGAGGTGATGTTGGTAGCTATGGGAAAAGGCACGCGACTGCATTTTTTATTCTTAACTATTTTTGTAAATACGCACACTCATTTGATTACTGTATTTTCATGCCCCTCTGAAAAGGGATAATTTAGTAATTGAAAATTCAGTATAGCAGTATGTGTCCCTGTCTAATCCACGTCGTCCATCAGCTGCTACCATGAACCCATTAAGACCAAGTATGAATGTACTAGGAACCCTGTGCAACACATTACACTAAAAATCCATTCCTGCCAATTCCTTAGTTTTGCGCCGCTGCCTTGTCAAGTCCAGTTCACCTGCAGCTGTAGTCTTTCATTTGACACTGTCGAGTAAACAAGTGCCATATCTTAGCTCTTTGAAAGAGCCTGCGTCGTCGTTCCTGTTTAAGTTGTGCGCCCTCTGGTGGTCAGTTTTTAGACACCACCTCAGGACGATGGTAGCGTTTGCCGTGTTTCCGCATGTTCACCGAACCCAGCCTGCCTCACCCACACCCCCCCAACACTCCATTTGCTCCTTTCTGCCCAGCTTTGAGGTGCAACTGCACGCAGTGCGAGAAGACTGACTATGAGTGCGAGACAGACGGTGCCTGCATGGTGTCCACCTCTCACATCGAGGGCCAGGAGCTCCACATCCGCATCTGCATCACGCGGGACAAGCTGGTGCCACCGGGACAGCCTTTTTACTGCCTGAGTGCGGAGGGACTGCTCAACACCCACTGCTGCTACACTGACTACTGCAACAGCGTTGACCTCAAGGCCCCAATTGGTGAGGCACAGTGCTGCTGTGCACTGGGCATGTCTGACATGGTGGGGTCCTCCCCGACCCAACAATCAAATTTGTTTCAACACTATGATTTAGGCAATGATTTGTTGCCTCCATGTCTCTTCTGATTGAGGATGAGAGATTTAAGAAAGTGCCCCTGAACGTTCCTTTTGTTTGCTTCTATGAGGATTTGTATCACACAGCCCTGCCAGTGCAGTATAATGTGGCATTTGTTCAAGCAAACTTGTATCTTCAATGTATAGGTCACATCATGTTCCTACACCTTTGCCAACCAGACCCCCGGAAACATCGGCATTAATGGCTCCCGTCTCCCCTCGTTCCAGGAACGGCGGAAAAGCAGGTGGAGGAGGGCTGGCTGGGCCCCGTGGAGCTGGTGGCCGTGATCGCGGGCCCTGTCTTCCTCCTGTGCATGCTGCTCGTCGTGGGCGTTTTCCTGTTCCAGCACCACCAGCGAGCATACAGCCACCGGCAACGGCTGGACGTGGAGGACCCCTCCTGCGATCATCTCTACCTGGCCAAGGACAAGACCCTGCAGGACCTCATCTTTGACCTGTCCACTTCCGGCTCCGGTTCCGGTACGCAGAAAGCACCGCCGTTGGTGGCCGACGTCTCACATACTGTCCCAGCCCCACACTACTGTGTGTCAAGTGGTCCTCTTTTCCATGCCCCAGACCCTGATGCCCAACCCTGCCTCCAATCGCAAATCCTCCATGTTTTTCCATCTGTTTATCTTTGTGCCAATGCCCAAAACAGATTTTTTTCCCTTCCTGGGGTCTTTTGAATCCCTCCCTGTTCCTCCCTTTCTTCCATCCCCTTATCACAGTTCTTTCCTCCATTGCGCCCAGAGCCCAGCCTTGTAGATTAACCATAATTAATGCCAAGCATTACTATTTTGAAGTGCTCAGCAGTCCCAGATGCTAATAGGTCTCTCACAGAGTTGCCCCACAGGGGATGCACGTAAGCTAATATGGCAGCAACACAAGGTCACCCGAAACTAGACACCGAAGCCTGTTTGTCACTCGATTGGAAATCTGTGCCAGATTATCTGCTTGGGTCCAACTGCAATGCGATACATGTGACCCTTGCTTGCCTCTTTAAAATGTGCTGGCCTGCCAGGCCTGCCCCTGTTTGTACAGCGGACTGTGGCACGTACCATCGTGCTGCAGGAGATCATCGGGAAGGGCCGCTTTGGTGAGGTGTGGCGTGGGAAGTGGCGTGGCGGCGACGTGGCGGTCAAGATCTTCTCTTCCCGCGAGGAGCGCTCCTGGTTCCGCGAGGCAGAGATCTACCAGACCATCATGCTTCGACATGAGAACATCCTTGGCTTCATCGCCGCCGACAACAAGGGTACACACACACACACACACCTGACTCCAGCTCCTGCCTGACTCTGACTATGAGCAGGGGTGCACAATAAGTGGTACGCATGGGCGAGATCAATAGTAAAAGTCATTATTAAATAACAATTATTAAAGCTCCAGTATGTAGTCAAATTAGGTACGCTTTTGCGCCGTGAAGACCCATGCGAGTAAAACTGCCGCATATTTTACTATTGATCCCGCCCATGCGTACTCGCATACCACTTATGTGCACCCCCGATTATGAGCATCGTTACTGGATTCTAGCTAAGGGGCTCTAGCTGCTCAGGTCAATCATCTTTTGGTTCATTCACCAGACTATATCTCTGACATCCCGCAGACAATGGCACCTGGACTCAGTTATGGCTCGTATCAGACTACCACGAATACGGCTCCTTGTTCGATTATCTGAACTACTACACAGTCTCCATCGAGGGCATGGTCAAGCTGGCCCTGTCAGCGGCCAGCGGCCTGGCACACCTGCACATGGAGATCTTGGGTACCCAGGGTAAGACCTTTCAGTTTGATTATTGGCTTGTGTGAGGCAGAAGTCAGGACTCTGAGAACGGTGTAGATCTGAGGCATTCATCACTTGGCAGTTGGTCACTTGGTTAAAGTCATTGACTTGTAGCCAGAAGGTTACTCCAATAAATACACTATATTGCCAAAAGTATTGGGACGCCTGCCTTTATACACACATGAACTTTAATGACATCCCATTCTTAATACATAGTATTTAATATGGAGTTGGCCCACCCCTTGCAGCTGTAACAACTTTAACTCTTCTGGGAAGGCTTTGCACAAGCTTTAGGAATGTGTTTATGGGAATTTTTGACCATTCTTCTAGGAGAGCATTTGTGAGGTCAGGCACTGAAGTTGGACGAGAAGGTCTGGCTCGTAGACTCCGCAGTAATTCATCCCGAGGGTGTTCCATCTGGTTGAGTCAGGGCTCTGAGTAGGCCAGTTAAGCTCCTCCACACCAAACTTGCTCATCTATGTCTTTATAGAACTTTCTTTGTGCACTGGTGTGCAGTCATGTTGGAACAGGAAAGGGCCATCCTAAAACTGGTCCCACAAAGTTGGGAGCATGAAATTGTCCAAAATGGCTTTGTATGTTTAAGCATTAAGAGTTCCTTTCACTAGAACTAAGGGGCCAAGGCTAACCCCGAATAACAACCCCACACCATAATCCCCCCCTCCACCAAACTTTACACTTGGCATAATGCAGTTAGGCAAGTACCGTTCTCATGGCAACCGCCAAACCCAGACCCGTCCATCGGATTGCCAGACAGAGACGCGTGATTCGTCACTCAAGAGGACATGTCTCCACTGCTCTAGAGTCCAGTGGTGGTGTGCTTAACACTTGGTTGCACTTGGTGATGTAAGGCTTGGATGTGGGTGCTTGGCCATGGAAACCCATTCCATGAAGCTCTCTACGCACTGTTCTTGAGCTAATCTGAAGGCCACATGAAGTTTGGAGCTATTGACTCTGCAGAAAGTTGGTGACTTGCACACTGTGCGCCTCAACATGCGATGTCCCCACTCTGTGATTTTTACGTGGCCCACCACCTCCTGGCTGAGTTGCTGTTCTTCCCATTTGCGTCCACTAACAATTAGCCGTGGAATATTTAGTAGTGAGGAAACTTTGTGGACGGTCTTATTGCACAGGCAGCATCCTACCACGGTACCATGCTTGAATTCATTCAGATCCTGAGAGCCACCCATCCTTTCACAAATGTTTGTAGAAGCAGTCTGCATGCCTAGGTGCTTGATTTTATATACCTGTGGCCATGGACGGGATTGGAACATCTGAATTAATTGATTTTGGAGGGGTGTCCCAATACTTTTGGCAATATAATGTATCTAGCTGTGGTAACTTGCAGTGAGTAGAAACGAATGATCCAATGAGTGAGGTGAATCCACATTTCATTCCCCAGGCAAGCCGGGAATCGCCCACCGTGACCTTAAGTCCAAGAACATTCTGGTGAAGAAGAACTGCACCTGTGCAATTGCAGACCTGGGCTTGGCTGTGCGCCATGAGTCAATCACGGACACAATTGACATTGCTCCCAACCAGCGCGTGGGAACCAAGAGGTACATCTCACATGTTCTGCACACATTTACCATATCCCCCTCCTCCCGCCAGCCTCCAGGCTGACCATGCGGCCCTGACCACCTGCTTCCTTGACATGTTTTCGCAAACTTACAACTAAGTAAACTGCTTCTCACATGGTTACTACTCACTCTGATGTTACTAGCCAGCAGGTTATAGTATATTAGTAAGCCTGGCATCGTGGTCACTCATGTACCCGATGACACTTTCAAATAACTGCTGCTTGAATTTTGTTGAACAGGAAGTCATGTGCTTTCTGTCAGTCTGAGAGCATGTGTCTTGCATGTCAGGTATATGGCTCCTGAGGTCTTGGATGAAACCATCAACATGAAGCACTTTGACTCGTTCAAGTGCGCTGACATCTACGCTTTGGGTCTGGTGTACTGGGAGATAGCACGGCGCTGCAACGCTGGGGGTGAGATGCTGGGTTCTAACAAAATAGGGGGGCGCAAGTCCTTCCAGATTTTCTGAGCTGGTTTTATGGTATACAGCAATAACTAGCTTATGTCTTATAGCTAATTGGTTAGATTGGACTCTAATATAATATAAACAATTCACCGTCTGTTTTTGAAATGCACAATCAAGGTGGAGTCAGGACTGGTACATGTCATGGTTCTGCATTCTGTTTTGTTTTGAAACTCGTTTGACATAAACGTATTGTGTCTGTATAGAATCATCAGTGTTAGTGGTATTGTTCTGTGTAGGCCGATGCCTTGTTATCTAGCCTGATGCAGGTTGGCCTGCCCCAAAGTGGACTTCTGGCAGTAGATGCCGGTTGTGAGGATACTGTGTGTGTGCCCAGGAGTCCACGAAGAGTACCAGCTGCCTTACTACGACCTGGTGCCCCCCGACCCCTCCATCGAGGAGATGAGGAGGGTGGTGTGTGAGCAGAGTCTCCGTCCAAGTGTGCCCAACTGGTGGCAGAGTTACGAGGTAGGATGCGGACCTGGCCTTGCTGCCGGGACTGTGCGTCAACTGCCCTAGTCTATCAGTAGAGGCTGACCCCGGGCCGTGCTCCCCTCTTGCAGGCCATGCGCGTGATGGCGAAGATCATGCGGGAGTGCTGGTATGCCAACGGGGCGGCCCGTCTGACAGCTCTGCGCATCAAGAAGACGCTGTCCCAGCTGAGCGTGCAGGAGGACATCAAGATCTGAGCAGACCTTTGTCTTTTTTTTTTTTTTTTTTTTTTTTTTTTTTTTTTGGAGACGCACAAAAGAGGAGACAAAGGACAATTTTAAAAAGACCTGCCAGTTTTTATAGTCACAGTCCAGGTTGTGACGAGGCCTACCTCACATTTTCAGCCAAAACTACTGAGAACTCGGCCCCTCCTTTCCCGCCCTTTTTTGTTTACCATCTGCCCGACCCCTGCCCAGCCCCCCCCATCCTACCCACAATGACTGGCCCTTTCCAAGCCCGCTTCCCATTTAAAGTGCTACTACTTTCAACATTTTCTTTGTTTTCTTTATGGCAGGAATTGTAATGATAGTGATTTTTTTTTCCTTCATTCTTTTTTTGGTGTAAACTTTATCCGTCGCATATATATTACTTTGGTAACCTTCTTTTAACTTTATTTTAGGGATTTTAGTGGGTATTTATTAATTTTGTGGTATTTGCTTTACTTTTATTTTTCTTTTCCCTACGAGGCTGCTTTATTTTGCTGTGCTGATAATGTGAAAAGAGAACTTTTAAAAAGTGAAGTAAATTGCCTCATAAACATACAGGCAGGGTGTAGCATCTCCTCTGTGTGTTTCTCTCCAGAGAAGCAGGACACAGGCAGGAGGGTGTCCTGTGGGACCTGCCTCCCAAGTTATCGAAGGGGAGTGTCCGTGCTGATCCATGCTGTGTGAGCTGGATGCTCAAGACGGGAACCAAGCCTCTCTTCGGCAGATGTATTTACTACCCAGGTGCTCGCAAATCAAGTCGAGACTGTCCGAAAGTCACGGGATTGGTGCGCAACTTGCAAAGGTGTCAAAGTGGTGCTCGTGCATTGTAGCCACTCTTCTGAGATCAGCCTTGCAGCTCTGTGAGGCATCTGAACCGATCAAGTGTGTCTCGATCTGCCATCACAGGGCTTCTCATTGGTCCATCATTTTGGTTATTTACACAAAGCATCCTTCCCAAATAACCACAGCGTCCAGTGCTTCAACATGCTCAGTAGGCTTTGGTTTCGACATTTCGAAACGGTGAAGATTTCAGGTATCTGTTAAAGCCAAGAAGTGGTTGTGGTGAGCTTGCGGGACACTACGGAAGTCAGTCAATGTGACGGTGCTGTTTGACCGGTAAGATGGACTGGCTCTGAGCCAGAGGCACACCCCCCCCCCCCCCCCCAAATGTCACCACTTACAGCCAGTTTGCATACTGCGTGCAGTGAGAATGGCTTATAGGATAAGGAAAGGTTTCTTGGTGACATCGTCACTCAGGCTCAAAATGCTGCTAGTCCCAAATGGTAATTTCACCCTTTATTCACCGATGGTGTCCGAAACACTGAGCAAATGAAGTGAATGAAATGGCAATTTGTAAAGTATACCTGTATTCTGTATATAGATGACTGCAGTCATTTCGTCCCACTTCACAAACTACTGTATTCTTCCCTTGCCCATCAGATACAAGGTACAAATGACCTGTAATAAACTGAACGTTTACAACTTCAATGGTACTATATTTATTTATACAGCTTTTGTAGATTTTCATGCTATTCTTCCCTGCAAAGATGAACAGTCTTTTTTTATACTTGTGTGCGTGTGTTTGTGTGTGTATATACCTGCATGTAACATACTTGCAAAATGCATTTTTTTTTGTCAGTTTACTTTTCCCTTCTTCATGCACAAACCTGTAAATAAGTTGTATAAAATTTTTTTTTTTTTTTTTTTTCTAGTAGTAAAAACTGGTTGTTCCCAGCTTATTTACTGGAATGATCCCATAAGGAATACCGCTGTACTTATAGTTTAAAACCTGAGGTTTTAATCCGTTAACTTTTTTTTATAATGCACAGCGCCTTTTAATAAATGTAGCTATGTTTCCAGTGTACAAGGGGTAATTCTCATTTTTATTGCCACAATTCATGGGAACATCTTGTACTCCTGCTACCCTAATTGTGATGTAGGGCTTTACCCAGCGACCAGCTTAGTGTAATGAACAGTCCCTCTTTTCCAGCACAAACAAAAGCTTTATTGTCCCATGAAATTATGAAACTGGGTGAAACTTTATAAAATGCATATTATGAGATTGTATTGTTAAAAATTACAATGGAGTTTTATTTTTAAAGCTATTTTTAGTGACTGTGGTTCTGTGCCCTTTCTGGGGGTCTGTTTGTACAAGGGATGGGCAAAATAATAGATGCCTAACAATATCAAGGACTTAATCAGGACCTTCCTAGTCCTAAGCTGTGTGTAGTGGGGTATTTCATAATTTTTCACAAAGGAATGCCTAGTTTTTTAAGGGATGAAGGAGGTGGAAATCTGCTACTGACTTTGAGGTACAGAACATCCCATAAAGGTTCAGTGATGGTTGAATCTGATGATTGAGGAGGCCACTATGGATTTTAATAGTGTGTATGGGGGTGTTATGATGGGGACCTTGTGCCATAGGGTGTATTTGGGCCTGTGAAATCCTCATATTCCTTTTTATGGCCATTATATGACTATGCAGAGCAATTATTGGATTTAAGAACTCCCACAAGATGGCTCCCAATGACAACAGGTGCTGATTCAGTTCAGTGGCATTTTTGAGGCCATACTTTTATGTTTAGCAACTATCCTGCTTCAGTGCAGAATCATTGTTCCTTTTTGCCAGTAGTTTCTCCATGTTTGGCATAAACTGCTAACATTTTTGAGACGTTCCTTTTGGGCATTCAGGAGGTACTAATGCAGTGCCCTGCATTGGGCTGGTGTCCCATCCTCTGTTGTTCCCTGCCTTGCGCCCGTAGCCTCCGGGATAGGCTTCGGACCCCCTGCGGCCCTGAATAGGACAAGTGGTTACAGAAAATGATGGATGTTACTAATGCACTCACAATTTGGACCAGCTTTCTTCTTTGGAAGTTAGTTGCCGTGTTTTACTTTGAAAACTCCCCTGATGGGTAGAAAACTTCCCTGATCCTTTTCACAGCTCACCCCAACCTAATGTCTCACCTTTGTAACTACATTTGTAATTCTGATTATAGTTACTTCAAAATACTTTTTCCCAACCCGGTATTTCTTTAAACAGATAGTTGTCTAGTCTTACTAATGCTATTTTTCTTCCCAGCTGAAAAAGCTGAAGGGATTTCCCCTAATAACAACCACAGAACGAAATGCCACTTGGTTTCCAGTGTGTAATGTGGCTGAAACCGATGCAATGGAAACTACTGAACCCCACTTCCTGAAAGAAAAGTGAAAATTCTGATCGAATCGAAACCAAGTTGCGAAGGTGTTATGATGTGTGAATGCGTCCTTGCCAGCATTTGTTTA
Organism: Petrocephalus sullivani; assembly: GCA_026780845.1. Taxonomy (NCBI): domain Eukaryota; kingdom Metazoa; phylum Chordata; class Actinopteri; order Osteoglossiformes; family Mormyridae; genus Petrocephalus; species Petrocephalus sullivani. Next base: position 7,810,465 of record JAODKM010000099.1, on the reverse strand, counting down.
CTCAAAATGTGATTGCAGTAATTTTGAGCCGGAGGTGTATAGTCTGGAGGAGACCTGATCATTCATTAACCATAGATTTTTCTGGTCTCATGGCCATTTGGAAGTTATAAGGAGTTTTCTGTTAATGAGTAACAAAGAGGACAGCAGGAAATCATGACAACTAGAAAGTTTAACAATGAGTTAGGATGTAACAGTGTTTGTGAGTTATCATACTTTACTTATCCTTGGAGAGAATCCTACTACAAATTATACAAATGTCTTAGCAGTCTGGTTGCACAAAGATGAATCGATTTTTGCAATGCCTCTTTCTCGTAAAGCCACTCCTTACATGTGAGTAATCAACTTGGAGTTCACCTACTTGTAGTGTATTTGAACTTGTCTTCTGATGACAAGGAAGTGCATTTTCATTTGCAGAGCATTAAAGTGTTATGCAATCTAAAATTAACAAGACAGTAATGCTGAGTTTTTGTTGGCAAGTATTTTGAAAGCAGAGTTGTGGAAATTCAATAAGCTATAATACTTTGAAGATTTTCAAATTTTTGTTTACAAGCAAATACTGCAGGAGAAAATGTAAGTGAAACCTGTAATAAATGCTTTTTTCCTATTTTCTCTTGCATCTTTATTCATTTGGTTTCTTATTTTAATAGAACAAAAACATCCATATAATTCTACTCTACTCTACTACCACCACAATGGTGTGTTCTAAGTTGACCTTCAACTGTCAGCAACTCATGAATAGCACAGAATTCCAAGCCTTCTGTACAAAGTGATTTCTACATGCAGTTTATATGAACATTTTTTACACTGAAGACACTGAAGTTTCATGTTGCTGTTAGTGAATCTCACTGTACAGAAAGCTTTCCATCATATCGTGGGTGGTTAATTAAACGGGAAGTGGCCCTTTAAAACTTTCTGGGCACCTTTTAACAGTCATCCCAGTTATGTGGGGTCCCCAACCTGTGTGAGGTTTTCATGGAAGGACTCCCGTCTGCCCTGTTAGGTCTAGCAGACGTATAAACACTTAATTCGAGTAGGGTTTGGTCGATTCATCATCCAAATAGAACAGTTTGACCATGACACCATACTATCTGGAATGCTAGCAATACAAAAGTAGCAAAGATGTTCCGTCTACACCTTTTGTACCTTGCCCGAAGGCTGAGTCCTTTGTTCGACCCATTTTCTACTGAATTTCGATACATCTCTATTCAAATGACTCAAAACAGTACGCTGCAATAAGGTCCTCAGCTGGGAGACATGCAATGTAATTCAGCATAAACAGACTCTCCAAGATGGAAAGCAACATTTTAACTGTAAATGTAAATCCATAACACTTTGGAAAGGGAACTCCTATGCTGGAACTGTGCTTTCTTTCTGAAGCAAAATGACAACCATCGAAGGAGGCTGATCTAGAGAGAAAAGCGGTCAATCTCTGAACCAGGACAGGTCAGACGCTGGGAACACCAAGGATGTTTACCAGAGCAAAGCAACAACTTAGGGCCGAGTCTGCAATGTTGAGAAATACTCCTTTTTAAAATCACTGTCGTCTGCTTTTAAACAGCCAGAAGGCCCCAAAAACAAGGACCTTATTACCCTGAGGCTACTGCTTTTTGATCAACACAGATTTACCGGAATCCCTAGACACCTCCACCACAGAATGTTGCCCTATGTAAAGGCAGCTTTAAACTGTAAGATCTAGATGAAACTATCTGTAGTGTTACTGTGGTTATGATAACGAAAACCAGTACAGAACAATACAGGTATATTTAAATTTCAGTTTTATTTTTCTGAACAAAATTAAGCAGAGACAGTGAGAAATGGAGAAAGGGGGGGGCGGAGGGGCGTATAGAAAGAGAAACGTACAACTTCTGGTGTTGTCAAAAATATATATACACAATTCAAAATTATATCCATACAAAACATGCCACATACAATAGAAATTATAATCTTAAGTCATCTCCCCTAAATGAGCTGTGCTGTACAGAAGCATGTTTTTTTTTTAAAAATTAGCTAATGCTTTAAAAAACCTTCAATATAATCATTTTTCATAAATTAAGTTTGCAGAGAATTTAAGATTCAAAATAAACAGGTCAAAATAGTTCTTCAGGCAAAAAAATGGGCTTTAGTATGCTCCGACATACTTGTCCCCCAAAGACAAACATTTAATAAAAAAGGAACAAAAAAAAAAATAAATCACAACTCCTGATTACATTTTTTTGTGCAAAAGTCTAGCCCTCTAAAGTAGTATTTCACAAACACTGAGAAAACAGTTCATCCTCATCTACGCATAGGTGAAGTCAGCGGCTAAAAATGAGAACAGCATGATAATCTAGTTTCACGCATGCTTTTCCAAAATAAATGATCATGACTATAACAGTGACATTAATGATACCAATAGTGTTTGGGTGTTCAAATTCTAATTTTCCATTAAAAACTTCCATTGCTTCTCAATGTAACCACTCCAGAAGGTCAGATTTGGACACACTAGTAGTTGCATGATTAGCAAATACATGAACAATCTTCCATAGATGCTGTGCTCCGTTTCACTGATTTTTATTCTTGCAGTAGGTGAATAGTCAAAAACAAAACAACCAAAAATGTTTGCAAACAGAACTGCTTTGCTACAGGGCTTGCCTTACACATGAGCATTATTCAAGTCATTGCTGAAAACACATTCCGTACTTCTCCTGCAGCAGGCCAGCTTGCAAGCTTGCAGCAAAAACCGAACACAAAGGGGAAGGAAATGCTACCGGGGTAGGGAATTCATATACATAACGATATTAAGTCTGCCATTATATATTTTTATATATATATAAAACCTTTTAATAAACTGATATCCAGTGGCTGATTTTTTAAAATCTATGATTATTCAACTATTATTGATTTTAAGAGATCAAACCAAATTTTTTGCACCCCATTTTTTTTATACATACATACACAGTTTGTACACTTTCGCATTTTTAACAGATGAGGTCAGGGAAGGAGAGAGGGAGAAATCATACGGGGTTGTGAAGATACGAAGCCCCCTTTTCATGATTAAAGTATATCTCTAAAAAGTAAAAATAATCTAATGCCCTTTTCATGCCCTTCGCTGCCTTGCTTCAAGCCTCTGACAGATAGTACCACCTGTAAACCCACAACACACCGCATCTGCCGGCTGTAATAAGGCAGGGAAAGGCTTACTACAGTAAATATACAACAGGACTCCGCAGAAGTGCACTCCTACATATCATACAGGGTGACAGTGGCAACAGTGCTGTGTGGAGTTTGGAGAAAAAAAAAAAAAAGCAAAGCAAACATAGGAGGGTTTCTGGGATCAAAACAGAAAAATTAAGTCAGAAGTAGTCACATCATCGTTCTGCCATATAGTTACTTGAATGCCGTAAAAATAAATGTAAAAAATATATTTTTTCCTTCAATGAAGGTTTGGTAGCCACGCCAAAATACCAGTAACTAATCTGTGACTTCAAATAAAACCCATGATTTTTCCATATATGCTTAAACCAGCATGTGGAGCCACGCTGTCCACAGCTATTTAAACAGTTTTGATTTTGTGCGTTTGCATGTAAAACATTAACACACACACACACACACACACACACACACACACACACACACAAGCGCACGCACATACACATGTGCCCACCCACACAGGAGTATTTCACCATATAAAATCCAGAAGCTCTGGTGTTAAGCTGAGTCTACTAGTAGGTTTCAGACTTAAGTCCTAACTGCATAATCTTGCCCCAAACTGTACATTTAATCTGCATACATAATCTGTGACAAAGATACGGGGTAGTTACTTTACGTCATATAATCTAGATAGAAGAGCAAACCTGCTGCTAAAATTTTCCCTGCATGTCCGAAAAAGCTTTTTCAACAAGACCACCCCCACAGTCCCATTCCTACACTAGCAGTACTATATATTTCACAAAGCCACAACCTACACGCGCACTGAGGTAGAATGGGTCGCACTAACCCACCTTCAACTACACAACAAACATCTGCTGTCTTCTGTCACCAGGTCCAGCATCAACAGTATCTGGACAGTATCTTTCTTCTGTCTCCACCCACGACACACGGTTCTACTGAATAAGCCACCGCAGGATTGTCTTGTCAAAGTATAAACAGTTACTCCACACGAATAAGCAAACCTTGTATTCAGGTAATAGGTGCAACTTAATGGCTTTCTACAATTTCTTCAAATAACCTTGAAAATCTACCTTGTAACAAACCCCAGTCTGAAGTCAGGACACTTAATGTTAAGTAGGGCATGAGGAAAGGGGGGGAAAAAAAAAATAAAAAATGCTCGATTTTGGCAGAAAACTGCTTTCGCTTTTTCTCATTTCATCCCCAAATCGACATCGTCCCATCGTTCAAATTTTGGCTCCTGGTTATGAATGTAGAGTCAATTTCATTTATGTATGAACAGGTTGCTTCTACTGTCCATGACCTCAGTTAATAAAGGACTGGACCACCAAAACATATATATCCTGGCCCCGAAACAGGAGTGTGTGGCCTCCTCTACCACTGCTTCTCCAATCAGTTCATCCACTTGCGGCAGTTCCACGCCCCACAGTGGCAGGGGATCTTGTGCTGATCATCCTCAAAGTCAAACTGGTAGTCATAAGTCAGCTGGAGAAAAATGGAGAAGGAAGGACCATCAATATCAGGGTTGAACATGCACCTCATCTTCGGCTAATCTCCCGGATGCCATCGCTTTATGAAAAGGTGACTTCTGGATGTCTCACCTCTTCCCCCTTGGGGATCCTGCGGCTGGAGATGATGATGATCTTGTCCTCTTTGTCGAAGGTCACAACCTCCGCCACACAGTTTGGGGCGCAGGAATGGTTGACGTAACTGAACAGAGAAGCAGATTTAGCACATGACGAAAAAGGGGGGGGGGGGGGGGAAAGGACACAAACCATGGTTACAAAAGCATTAAAAATCAAGTCAGAATACTCACCGAGCTGGACCACCAGTCAGCGTAGCATCAATGACGTGCTCATTGTTGATCCGAAACATGTAGATCCCACGGTTCTGAAGGTACAGTCATTGCCTTGGCTTAATATTACGGGATGATAGTTATAATGCCCCACAAAGGCAAAAAGGACAAAGTGCTTGGTTTTAAAGTGACTGTGACATCATAGTCGGACAAGATAAGACAGAGCCTAGAGTTAGAGCTCAGTTTAGAAGATATGCTGTGTTTTGCTTTTGAATGGCAGTGTAGTAGATCTTGTATTAAGCGCATTACAAAAACACCTGTTACTGCTTATAGTTGTAAATCATGAGTTTACAGTGAGTTGGACATCACTACACACCAGTGGCTGAGAACAGTGGGTAGAAACCCCATGCTGGGAGGCCCTACCACAAACTTCCAGCCACCACCCCCTGCAATCGAGAGGGATGCCAGCCATGCACACAGCAGTCCCCCCCCTAGTAGTGAGTTCTTTTTCCAGTCCCAACACCCACCTGCTCCTCATAGATCTTCTCTCTCCGGTTGGCCACCTCATTGCGGATGATGGTGCCAATGTACTCAATGACCATGGTGTGCTTCTCCAGGTCCTTGGCGGCATACAGCCCCAGCCCCTGGATGCGCGAGCGGGCCAGGTACACGTTGTTCTTCCACTCAGTCTTCAATCGACGGTACTGGGAGGATTTGGAGTGGACAAACTGCTTGCTGTAGGGCGTGTTAATCTCGCCCGTAAAGGTGCTCTGGTAAGCCTTGGACATACTAGTGCTGTTTAAGGTGTGAGGCCTGAAAAAAGCAGCAGGTGTAAGCATCAGACATGCTGAAAATTTCTGCAGTAGATAGACAATGCTTGAATCAAAAAGAAATGAATGGGGGAGTAACTTACAAAACAGTGGTTTAAAATGCAAAAAAACATGGTAATACAGGGTAAATGTATAAAGTAGAAAAGCAGAACAATACATGCATGAACTGATACCAAATCAAACTTTTTATCATCATATTTTATCATTGTCAAACTTTTTATCACCCTCGTGGGAATCTCAAACAAACCCATTGATTCTTTCTGTTCCCTTACCTCTTGCAGTGGGTCAGGCTCTTCGGCTCTGAGCGGGCACAGCCCGTGGGGTTGATCATGAGGGGAAGCTCCATCAGAGGGTGCCGGCCGTATCGGAAGACATAATTCTGGCAGCTTTCCACCCCGGGAAGCTGAGGAGGACGCGAGTGAAGAACTAACATCAGCCTGGCATTCTCCTAAGCAGGAGTGCCACGTCAACTGGCTGGAAGTCAGGCGTACTCACAGACTCCGTGATGCGCAGCACGGCGTGCAGCGTCAGGCCATACATCTCCTCTCCCTTCACGTGCTCCGTGAAAAGCTTCAGCATGGAGGCTTCTTGACGAAGCTTAGCTACCTGCTCCACCACACGGCTCCAGATCCCTGGGCACACAGAACCAGGGGAGTTACATTTAAATGTGGAAGGTCCAGCAGAGAGGCAGTGTACAGAAGTGCAAGTGGGGCGTACCGTCAGGACTGGCGTCCCGGTAGTGCAGGTCCTCCTGCCCCTGCTCCAGCACCCGCACCTCAAAGAGCGGCCGGCTGTCCGCCTCGCTGATGCGGCAGCGGTAGCGGCAGCGGCGGTTGGGCACCCGGGTGCTCCAGTAGATGCGAGTGGCCTCGTAGCCCACAGGGAAGATGGCGGTGGGAGAGTGGAAGGCGGCCATCTGGGAGGGCAGCAGGTGACCCACAGAATGGAAGATGAGGCCGCCGACGCGGAACATGTGGACACGGTCCCCACGCTGCAGGATACAGGCGATCTGCTTGACGTCGTCCCGCTCGATGTAGACGCGGCGGAAGACGGCAAAGCTGCTGAGCTCCTCCTCGCTGGGGCCCTTGAGCTTGTGCTGCGTGCACAGCATGGTCTTGTCCTTGAAGAACATGCAGCGTGCACGGATGGCGCAGGCGAAGTGGTACACGTTTGGGCAGCGCAGCCGGTTGCAGCTGTTGGTGGCGCCCGTCTTCTGGCAGCAGGCGCAGCGAGTCCGCAACCCCCGGCGCAGCGCCACCTCCACGTTGATGAGCGCCCCGCCCTGCGTCTCGTACACCTCCGTGGACCACAGCGCGCAGTTGAGGTGCACCCACAGGTCCACGTCGATGTTGAGCAGGCGCGCCGACCCGTCGGTTGCGCCGTCACCCTCCTCGTGGCAGAAGCAGCACTTACGTCTGTCGCGGGGCAGTTTGTCGGGCCGCAGCGTGATGCGTAGGCGCTCCATGAGCTCCGACACCTCCCTGCTGCTCTCCCTGCGTGAGCCGCCCTTGCGGATGGTGAGGACCAGCTGCAGCCGTTTCCAGCGCAGCCCCTTCCACTTCTTCTCCTTGGGCCGTGCCTCCTCGCACTCCTCTGGTGGTGGACGGCTGCGCTGCTTGCAGGTCTTTGGGGACGAGTCGGCTACCTGCGGGGTCCCAGCCTCGGCTGGAAGAGATGGCAGGGGAGGCAGGATAGGCTCCTGCTCTGGCTCACTTTTGATGTTGATGCTCGATGGGCTGGAGGCGAGGGGAAAGGCAGACCGGACAGGGTCCTGTGGGCCAGGTGGAGGGGGTGGCGAAGGGGGGGAAGGAGAGGGTGGTGGGGAAGCCTCCGTGGGGAAGATGGGAAGATGGCGCACATCTAAATCTGACACGTTAGTCGCATAACAGTGTTGAACTGGCTTGTCTTCTGGTTCTTCATTCTCCTGGGGAAAAAAAAAATAGACTTGAGTACCCAAATAACTCAAGAAGAACCTGCTATATGCCAGGATGGAAATCACTGCCATACAATCAAAACAAGGACAAAAACCTGTTTAATAAGGGAGAGGATGTCCACTGGCTTCTTGAGCGTACAGCCAGGCAGAGAAACTTCAAACTGCTTCAGCCAGTCGGCACTTTCTGGATTTTGGCATGGCGTCTCGGCTGGAAAAGGTTCCACACAGAGAGAATCGATTTAAAAAGAAATCCTTCTTCTACTCCTCATTTACAAGATATTTAGATTTACCATTTATACTTTGATAATAAATCAGAAAGGTTACCGGTAGCTGGTGCGTCAGGTGCTTTTTCAGGCTCTCCACTCCCTCCTTGACCTGGACTCTGCGGAAAGGCCACTTCGTAGGACGCAGGCATACGCATTTGTAGGAGCTGGGCCATAGCCACCATCACTGTGCTTAGGTTCTGCGTGGAGGAGACGGAATCAGACGGCACATTGCACAAGAAAGGAGACATGCAAACCATGAAGACAGGGACGTGGGTGGCCAGCGAAGTGTCCCAGCTGGTCAGGCCGCGCAGTTACCTTTGCTGCAGCAGCAGACAGAGTAAAGGTGACAGACACCTCGCTGCCTTTGGTTTTGTCCCAAGGACCAGCTGCGGGTGCAACCTTCCCTCCCTGCTCTGGGGATACACCGAGTCCCTGTAGTGGTTTATTCTCAGGGAAAACTAGGAGCAGAAGGGAAAAAAAGGACAGTAAAAAAATCAGTTTCTGATAGATGGAGGTCACTAATAAGGACTGATGAGAGAAATGCCTGCTGCTGCACACCTGGGATAGTGGCCCGGGGGATGAGTGGGATGACTGGGGAGATGGCCCTCTCATCCGCCTCCAGTTTGAGCTCCCTCAGAAGGGGAAAGCGTTGAGTTTCGTCCCCCAGCACGCTCTCGGGGGAGGAGGGGGGCACGATGCTTTCTGGAGCATCGCTGTCCTCGTCACTCTCCATCCTTCTTAAAGAAACGGATAAAAAATTGAATGATGGTGCAATCGCTGAATGGCGCCCGGACCCACCAAGGACACTGCAGAGCTGGGTGTGAGTTTCTCACAGACCTGATGTCCTCGTTCTGGTTGTGCGGAGGCGTGGGCAGGGCAGCCAGCAGGTCCACACTTTTTAACTCCTCAGGAGCAGACCCTGGAGGCAAATGAGAGTCCACAAACGCATTGACACTAGGGACGTTTCTACATGAGCTCTGGGTCTGAACCATTCAGCTCTTACGTAGGTTCTCCTCAGGGCCTGCATCCTTCTGGGTCACTGTCAGTTCCTCCACAGAAGTCACCCCATTCAGCATTTTGTGCTGCACAGAGGGTGGTGGCGTCGGGGGCAGCGAGGACGGTGGCGTTGGTGGGTTACTCAGGTTGTTCTGCGGCGTCAAGCAGCAAAATTAGTGCTCCAGCCAAAACGCACGTTCGTTAAGTTACTTACACACACAAATCCTTGTTCACTAACCGTTTGCACAAATACGTCGGACCATACCTTTGCAAGCAGCTGAGAGTAATAATCTGGGATATTATCCAGGACCGCATTTCCAAAGGAGCCCCTCAGCTGGGCCTTGCCACTGGCTGGACCACTGCCAAAGGGAGCAAACAGATCCAGGCTGGCAGTGATGGAGGGCTCCATCAGGGGCAGGAGAGACTTCAGAGACTCCTGCAGATACAACAAAACAATACTGTTAGGGACTCCACTCAGGAAAACAGAACAGTGGTACGCAAAGTAAAAAATAAAAAAAACACACAGGCCAGCCAACCTTGCTCCTACCCCACCACACACATTTACCTGCTTCAGCTGCTTCATTAAGGCATCTGTACTTCTTCCCACATCCTCCTTCTTAGTCTTTTTTCGAGAGTTTGGCACTCGCTCGCCAGCCTTCCCAGTTCGCTTTGCCTTGGGTGCAGGAGCCTTTTTAGCAAGGGACTGCAGATCCTATTAGAAAACAGGAGGAACATAAATGTGATTGATGACAGCCCCTGGGAAATAAACAAAAAGAGAAACTAAAATGAAAGGCCCTGACCTCCATGTTGCGGGGAGTCCCCTGTAGTTTCTGCTCCAGCATAGCCAGCTTACTGTTAATGTGCCCGTTCATCTCATTGGCGGCGTCATCCGAGGACCTCTGAGCTGCGAGTTGCGGGTTTTTTGTCCGAAGGAGCTTCTGCAGCAGCTGCTGCCCGGTCTCAGTCCGTGGGACATGGGGTCCTGATGGCAGTGGAGGGTTGTCTGGACACATCGCATTAAGGCCGCCGGAAGCTACAGTTTCGGCATTCGCCTCTCGCTTTATGCCTCCGGTGCCGGCTTCAATTCCTGTCCGTGGGTCACACTGCATCTCTCGGGGCTCTTGTTTAATGTTTTCCAGAGTCATCCGGCATAGGACCTCTCCACTGTGACCCTGGGCTTGCTGAGGCACCTGGTTCGATGCCGATGCATGCTGCGAATTCACTCTAGACTGGCAAGCGGGGCCGTTAACTTGGATAAACGACGTCCCATTGTTTGATAATCTCTCTGAGGTCAGAGGCTCAGGCTTCAGGCCTGCGGAATCAATAGACACATTAGCCCCACTCAAGGGCGAGTCTCTGGGCTCTGCTGCCTGATTAAAAGAACTGCCAAAAGCCTGGGAATATTTTTTGGGAGAAGCAACATGCACTGGCATTGTGGGCATACCTATGTCTGGTTTGCTGTTGGAAGCTAAGCTCAAATTAGATTCTTGTTTTTGGACTGCAGACAGCAGGCTCAAGTCTGGGGAGGCAGAATGCTTTAAACCTGCTGGGGAGCCAACAGTAGGAGGACAGGCCTGAAACGGGCTCGAGGCTAGTGGTTTGGAAGCTGGCCGACATGGCATTGCCTGTGATGGAGACGACTGATGCATACCCATTGGGTGGGCTAGGGTGTGTGGCTGCGACGAAGGATCTCCAGGTGAGTTTTGTTTTAGAGCCTGATGAGGTGACATGGGTATCTGAGGAGTCCCACGGCCCGGACCCAACGAACTGAGTGCCATAGGCATTTGGCCTCTTGCCACTTGCTGCTGCTGCAAAATTGATTGTTGCTGGGAAGTATGACTGTGCTGGGGTGAGGGGCCATGCTGTGGGGACTGGTTCATTTGATGCAGTTTCTGAGAGTCAACTGTCGTATTAGACGATGGAGGCTGCTGTGGCGAGCTAATGGTGTTTCGTTGCAGCTGAGGCGCTAGTCCTGGGAATTGTTCCATCGTTAGTGGTTGCCGGGGTGAACCCAGAGTCCCTTGCTGTCCCAGTGATCCATGTTGAAGGTGATGCATTGGGAATTGTTGGGGTCGGTCTGGTTGACTCTGAAGGTGAGCCGGACCCCGGGGCTGCCCTTGATTTGTGGACATCCTCAGCATCTGGCTGTGCTGGAGTTGTCGCTGTGCAATCATGGCTTGGATTTGCTGTGGGGGGAGGTGACGGAGCTGAGGGTTTTGAGCAATTAAAGCCTGAAGATTTGCAGGCATCCGAGGTTGCGCAAGGGGCATTCCAGGTCTCTGTCCCATTAACCCATGCGGGCCCCTTATCATACCCATTGGATTCATTGCTTGTTTCTGCTGCTGAGCCAGAAGAGCTTGCTGCTGGCTAGATTGACTCATGCCTTGCAGCTGCCCCATCCCTTCATGTTGTTGCCCCATTACTTCTTGTGGCTGTGGACCAATTAACGACTCCTGCTGCTGGGTCATGTAACACATTGACTGTCCTTCCTGCTTCACTGTGACTAACTTCTCTCCACCAACAGAGCTTTGCCTCTGCAGTGGATGCTGTTGTTGCACATTGCTTAAATAGCCCTGCTGTTGTTCAGCCCCAGACACTGGAGCCATCTGCTGTGTTTGCTGCTGCTGTGGAGCCATGAAGGCATGGGTCTGCTGATGCTGTGGCATTGCAGTTCCGTGCTGTTCCCCAGCAGGTCCAGGATGCTGCATGGGCAGAGGAGTTGGGGCACCCTGTTGCTGTGGGGGGGTCCTCGGGCTAAGAATCATACCCGGTTTGGAACCCGAGGTTTGGATTTCCTGGGGAAAGCTTAGAGCCCCCTGCTGCAATGCGTCAGCAGGACCTTGCTGTGAACCATCCCTGGAGTTCAGCGACTGTGGTGTGGGACCCACAAGCTGCTGGGGATCTGCGGGAGATCTGACTACTTGAGGCAGAGCAGGCTGAGGATGGTTTCCCAAGTCAGGCTGTGGATTGTTTTGGTTTAAAAAGCCTTGTGACAACTGGTGATGTTGGGCTGACTGCTGCTGCTGTAACTGATTCTTAACAGCAGTTGGGTGCTGCTGGGAAAGTACCATCTGCTGCTGTGGTGTGAGAGGAGCTTGGGGCCCTCTGAAAACCTGCTGTTGGGGATCCATTGCACCTTGCTGGCCAATCAGAACTGGTGTACTCTGCTGCTGTTGCAAAGCTTGCTGGTTTCCCATTATTGTCTGCTGACCTCCCATCATGGTTTGACTTTGGCCTATTGGCTGCACACCCAACATGTTTGTTTGTGACTGTGTCATGGCCTGGTTCATAATCATGCCTTGTGGGGCCTGCATTTGGCCTGGTTGACCTTGTTGATTACCCATCATTCCTGGTTGTATAGGTGGCTGCTGCTGAGCCAGATGATTACCCACCATGCTTTGCTGCGGTTGTCCAACCAAACTGCCTTGCTGCTGACTAGCTAACATTCCTGGCTGTTGAGTCAGTATGGGTTGTTGTACCATCATTCCTTGCTGTTGTTGCAATTTTTGGACCATCTGCATTCTGTGCTGATGCTGCAGCTGCAGCTGCCTTGCATCTGGCACGTGAGCTCCAGCACCTTGGGGGAAGAAACCTGAAGAGGGACCAGGCTGAGAGCCCATAGGGAAAGCCTGACCTGGAGTTCTCACTGGCATGCACATAGACTGCTGGCCAATCATGGGAGCCCCCTGCTGGCCCATCATCATCTGTCCAGGAAGCTTGGAAAGCACACGGGGACCTTGTGTTGCTGGACTTGGGGCCAGTAATCCAGAGCCCTGCTGATGTTGGTGCTGCTGCTGTTTGCTGCGATATTCCGCCATGAGATTGGTATGCTCCTTCTGTTGCTTACGAACCTGATCCAGCTGTTTCTGTATCTTGCTCTGCTGTTCAGTAACCAGTTTCAGCTTCTCAGCGTCGGCTTCCGCAAACTCTCGGCCGGCCTTCTTGGCCGTGCGCTGCTTGGCACAGAGCGCCTTTCGGGATTTGCGATGTACGCCGATCTGCTCCTCCAAGAACTTGAGCTGCATCTGCAGGAGCTGCTGGGTATGCAGCAGCCATTCTTCATACTGGTGCTGCTCTGTGTCATCTAAGTGAACGACAGAGAGAAGAGTATTAAGGTAAGCAGTGGAACAGGACAGAATCACTGTAACAGAGCAGAAAACACTGAGCATTTTACAATACACAGAATTAAGCACTGTAATCGACATATTAGTTATGTGGTATTATTAGTTACTTGGTACTCTAACACCAGAGATTCCATGTGCTTCACATGTAAAGAAACAAAATGGGAAAAAAGCTTACTGATAATCCCCTGAACAAACTGAGGCGGGTTGGGTCTACATTGCATTGGGTCACTGCTCTCCCCTTCCTGTGAAACAAAAACAATCCGTATCTTAAACTGCATCACAGAATACAGTGTTAAAAACATTTTCCAGATTCTGATTGATTATCCAGTCACTTAAAACTACCACCTATCCTTTAGCAAACAATTTTTATTCAAGGTTTTTATTGGACATTTATTTGTGTACACCATAGAAAGCACTCACATTTGCCGGTGCTATGGGGACCCTGCCTTGGGTATCACTAGCACTTGGTCCCGTGCCTAGCCTCTGAGCCAACAGAGAAACCTGCTGCCTAGAATAGTAGAACAGGAGCAAAAAATTAGACTTTTTAACCAGTAATAATACGTAACACCTTCAGCAGAAATGTGGCCCTTTTAATAGACTGCATACAAGAAGGTGCTACAAGTCTGAGTTACCTGTTGATGCCAGGTGGCACCCCGATGTTGCTTTGAGCCATCACTTTCTTTATACCCTTCAGAGCCACCATTTTTGCCTTGGCAATTGGGTCCATAATATCATCAGCTGCGAACTTGTCAAGATCTATAAGAATACGATACACAGAGTGATTCTTTTGTACATCAGACAAAAGGTACATTTTGCCCAAAATGATGTCACATGCATTACCTTTGTCGGGGTAGAAGCTGTCCGTCAGTTGTGGTTGTTTCACCAATGGCTGATGTGGCTGCGGGGGATTGATTGGTCTTACCATTCCTCCAGATTGCCCAGCTCTGACCATGGCCTGCTGTTGACCCGTAGCCATGTGAGACGGTGGGGTCATCTGAGTTCCCAGCATCCTTTGCTGCTGTTGCTGCTGAGGGGACACCATATGCGGTGGCCTAGGCACCATCCCTGCTTGACCCATAAGCCCTTGGGGAGGTGGGCACTGGTGCTGAGGGAGGAGGCCCTGGTTCACATCCTGAGGAGGATGGCTATGCACATGCACATTCACCCCTGCCTGCTGGAAGGAACTGAGCTGCTGTTGCTTCTGAAGCTCCTTTTTCTCATGCTCAAGCAGGTCTTGGATCAAAAGGGGCAGTTCACTAGCCTCCAGAGAGCTTTCCACTTTGTCCAGATCAACAGAAGGAGAGTGCTGACCACTGCCACCTGGCAGCCCAAGAGGGTCTTCATCCAGGTCAGTATTCGTGGGAGCTGATGGGAAAGACAGATGGTCAGGAAGAGGATATGGAATCCCTCCTATCCTAACAGAGCTCAGAGAAGCTGAGTTGGCGGATTGAGTGGAAAGGGTGCTGGAAGGTTTGGTGGTCGCCGTGGTTTCAGAAAGAAGCACAGAGGCTGCTTCTCCCAGCCCTGATGGTCCTGGTTGTCGTGCCTCTGTTGGAAGGGGGCACGATGGGGTTTGGGTGCCAGTCAGCCGAGGACCCAAACCAGCATCTTCAAGTTTAAGCACAGGTTCCCCAGATGGGCCTGTAGCCACAGGTAGACAAGGGGAGGGTGCAGGTGGTCCAGAATTTGGTGGAGCAACTGTACCAGAGGACATGGAAGCAGTAAGTGGATCTTGCCGTGTCAAGCCCAGCTTTGATTCCTCTTCAACTTTGATGTTAATAGCAGCAGTGGAAGAAGGTCCTGGGACCTCACTCTCTGCTTCTACTAGGGTTAACTGATCAGAAAAGACATCCTTAGGGTCACCCTGGTCAAGTTCTGGATCTGTATAAGCCAGAATGTCAAACTCATCACACTTCAGCAGGTCATCCAAGTGTGGGTCTGCGGTCTCCAAGTTGTCCAAGTTGCCCAAATCATCATCCCCCTTATCAGGATCCAGATCTAATGGGGGAAGGTCATCCTCATCATCTCCTTCTGCCCCTGCTAGAACTTTGGGAACAAAAGAATCTTCCAAGTCTGGCTCTGCAAGCTCAATGGTACATGCCCTAGGAGCAATGTCTACAGGGGCAGCCTTTGGTTCTCCTGAAGGAACCGTCTGCTGGACTGGTTGGTGAGTGCCAGGCTGGGTCTCAGAGTTGGGATTCTGAGGCTGTTGCAAAATTTGAGGTGTCATTTTCTGGGGTGGTACAAAAGCCAGGTTGTCCTGCTGCATTCCCAGCCTAGAGTCCTGGGTACCTTCTGCTGGAGAAGACAGGGCAGGGGGCAATGTCTGAGGCTGGTGAGGCGGAGTGGGCAGGGACATGGAGCGCTGCATGAAAGGGGCACCCATGTCTTGCTGTGGCATGTAAGCACGCAGCCGAGGATGTGGTCCACGTGGCAAGAACTGGGAACCCACAGGCATCCTCTGAGAGTTGTGCCTCAGCTCTATGAACTGCAGCGGTACTCTTGGCGTGCAATTTTGTAGGGCCTCCCCTCCCTGGCCTGGTCCAGGTGCATGAGAGGTGTTAAGTGCCTGCATCCCTGCTGGTACGTTGAGAGGATGGCTTACAGAAGCACCAGGGTGATGTCTGGATCCCTCTGCTTCCACACTGGATGGCGAGGGGAACCTCCGGAGAGCAGAGGCTTGCCTCTGCCACTGAGGATGGAAAGGAAGGCGAGTATACAGACCCTGTGGATTGCTTGGCCCTGGAGGTCTGCGAAAAAAGAGAAAAATCGATTACATACCAAAATAGCCTTTTTCAAACTCCATTTTACAATGTAAATTACTATGGTTGTTTTTGTACCTGAATGTCGTTGGATCTGCCATTATAGGTGCCCCAGAAGGCAGTGGACAGTTCATTTTGTTATCCACAGAGCCCATTGTAGGAGGAACAGTCCGTGTCAGTGTAGCTGCACCAGGCGGAACAGCAAGCCTATCCTGGAGGGGAAAAGCCAAAGTAACCTTGACATGGGGCAGGTTAAGGAAAAGTTAAGGACACAACCGCGTAATCGAGAGGTTGTCTGTTTGAGTCCACGACCTGCAAGTACCACTGAGGTACCCTCAGCAAACACTGCTCCCTGGGCTCTATCCACTGCGGTCACAGTGTCACATGGGTTAAATGCAGAGAACACATTTCATTGTTGTGCTGTGTTGTGTCAAAGATTAATCACCTTTTACAAATCACACAGCCAAATCAGGACAAATCAAAGTTCATTTAAGTCATATAAAAGAATGAACAAAAAAAACAAACTTTACTGAGGTAATGTACTGAAGCACCATTCCAGAAGGGTTTTAGGAGTTGTTCTTATAACTAAAAATGTTTCTCTTTACCTATATTCCATCCAACCGTATTATTAGTTTACAAAAATATAAATAAAAGAAAAAAGTTGGCCATCTATGCATACATACATTTTACACAACATGCACAGATCATTAAACATGAAAGTTGCTATGCCTGGGGATAAGGAGGTGGTGCCCGCTGATGGGTATCCTGCTGATAGGACGTCATTTCTCCCCCAGGCCAACTGGGGGCGCCACCATTGGCAGACGCAGCTTCTTTCTCCTGCCTGAGTGAGTTTCTTTGCATTTGCTGTCGTTTCAATAATTCCCTCAGCTTTTGTCTCTGCAAGAGGTGACAGAGATATGTATATCGTGTGTAAACAAACATATTACATATGAACAACCACAAACAAAACAAAACAAAACTGGCAGAACTTATTCCACAAAAAGCCTTGGACTACATACGTTACTTTACCAAGAGCAAATATCCATTAAGTGTAACTATGATTTTTGAAGAGCTCAGATAATGGAAAACGTGGTTCGCTTTTAGTAAAAACTACTGAAGCAAGGGACATAACTGGCAGCATGTCTAATATGTCTAATATAGTTGGACTAACATTTATTCAGCCCAAATGCAGTCATGGGTATCCTGAAACCATTTTGTGGGCCAAGTAGGCAAACTAATTATGCATCATGCTTCGTCTAATCCTCAGATATACAGTCCTTTCAAGAGGAGGAAACCAGTTTGTCAGGCTTTGTTGTAGGGTTTGCTTTAAGGTTCATCTTCAGCATAGATATTTAACAGGCTAGTTAGCAAAGAGATTAGTTAACAACAGAATAAGAACATAATAACGAAAACAAATTGTTAATGAATATGAGTCATTGGCTAAAATGCATGCAAATGAATGCCATTTTTAGAAGCCTTTTGCAAGGGTCATTTTTTTGCTAAACCTCTGGAGAAGATTCACAAAACCTTTAAGGACATTTGTACCCAGAAAAATAGAGTTCTCAAAACAGCAGTGCAATACTTTATGGTTACCAAACAAAACGCCACCATCAGGTGAAAGATGAGAGGGGTTCTCCGACCTACCTGTCTGTGCTTCTCCAGCTCTGACGGGCTAAGGCCGACGAGCCCTGGGTCCTGGCTCACAGAAATGTCGGGCAGCTCCTGGGTACCCACCACATTTGGGATGTGTGCAGCATCTGGAACCCGGGGAGTGCCACCGGCGGGCATCGCAGGGGGCAGCGACATTCTGGCTGGGAAAGTATCAGTCACGGGGTGGGACTGGGGCGGCTGGCACTCCCCAAAAGGCATGCAGACCTGGGACTGTGTCCCGGGAAACACGGCCATGTTTGGACTACGATTAAAAGCTGGGGGTCCAGCGGGCTTTCCTGAGAGAGGGTCCACCAGGGAAGGAGAGGGGGGAGGCGGGGGAAGTTGCTGACCAAGCTGGGGAGAGCCTCGGAAAGCTGGGGTGCCCTCGGGAGTGGTGGAGGAAGGACGGGGTGGCTTGTGCAGAGAAGTGAAGGGGTCCCGGGACTGGGGGCGTGACGGTGGGCGAGAGTAGGGGCTGGAAGGGGACTGGAAGCGAGATGCGGCAGGAGAATGTGCAGAGAACGCGTCGTTGGACAGGGGCGACTGAGAGCTACCCTGCGACTGGGGGCTGGACGGCACTCTGGAGTAGGAGTCCTGCATGGCAGGAAGAGGCCACTGGGGCAAGGAAGGGCAGCTCTCCCCTGAAGGTGGGCGGGGGGTGAGTGGGGGCTGGGCATAAGGGTCTGAGAAAGGGGTGGAGGGCGATTGCCGGTATCCCTCCAAAACATGGGTGGGAGAGGCACTGGTTGGGAGGAACCCGGGGACACTAGCTGCATCCCCTTGATGGCTCCGGGGAGTCATAGGTGCCTTGAACAGTCTGTCGCCTGCCTCCAGCATCCCTGCAGGAGAGCCAGAGCCAGAGCCCAGGTCCTGGCGCACTGCTGAGGATGAGCGGGGAGAGGGCACCCCCATAAAGTCTGCCCGGTGTTGGCCCGCACCAGCCGGAGACGAAGCCGCGGCCGGCGACGTGGCCGGGCCATATTCTGGGCGCCGGAGAGGGTCTCCGAAATGTGAGGAATGACTTGGCGATAACAGAGGGGAGTCCCCAGGGCCACTGGCTTTAGAGCGAGGGCTTTCTGGGGGACCCAACGACTCCTGGGGGCCCTGCTGTAGCGGGTGGCCTTGCTGAGGCCTACAGAACGGATCCACTCTGCTAGGGGTCCCAGGTGTCCCCGGATGCATGTCGAGAGAGCCCAAGCTGGCATGCCGACCCCGTGGAGCCGCCTGAGCGCCCGTCGAGAGATGGCCTCCTGAAGATGGAGGCATCAAGGGGCTTGAGGCTGGCTGAGAGTATGGTGTGGAGGGCTGAGAGTGGGAACAAGGGGACTGTGGGGGCAGCTTGGAGAAGCAGTCTGAGCGTGGATCTGCCGCTTTGAATGTTCCTTCCGAGTAGGGGGTCGCAGAAGCCCCAGAGTCTGAGGGGATGGAGAATAAGCTCTCAGCAGAGCTGGGCTGGGATGGAGTGGACAGGAATCCCACTGGGGGTGGGATCTGGAGGTGGAGCTGGGGCCGATCTTTTTGGCGACCAGGCTCGGTCTTCACGGGGCGGCCGACCTGAACCTCAGCCTGACGTCAAGGGGAAAGAGAGCTGGGCGTCAGTTTGTGGACAGGACCCGTTCTATCCGCCACGCACAAGAAAGAAGTGTACAGTCTACACTCACCTTCTGTGCCTTGTTAATTCGCTGAGCAGCTCTGTTGTCTTTGGCCTTTTGCTAACAAGGAAAACAAAAAAGTCACTCACACTATACACGGACAAAGCAGCCTTATCTGGGGCCCCCCGGGTCACATTTCACCCACCGCCGCTGCATGAAATATGTCCTTCAACAGAAGTCACCTTAAAAATGGCCACTGCACACGTTCCCTGGCACTACATTACCCATAGTCCTGAGCACACCACACTCACCAAAAAGGGAACCTTGTCAGCAGGCAGCACTTTCCTCCAGATCTTCATGATCTGTTTGCAACGGTTGGTCCAGTCTGTTGGAGCACAAAGACACAGCAGTCAGCATGTCTCCCTCTCGCGCTTGCGCGGTGGACACGCAGACAGTGCCACAGAGAGCCCGTTTCATGATGTTCACCTGGGTAGTCCTGCTTTAGGTTGGGGAAGTTGATGTTGGCGTAGAGCACAGGGGAAATGGTGGAGAGCTCGCCCAGCTCCTCGTCCTTCTCCCAGCGTTGGAGGCTGCGCTGGTTGTAGGTGAGGCCGTCCCTTTCCGGCTCCGTTGGCGTCGGAGGCGTGGCCGGCGTGGAGGGAGTCGCCCAGGGGCTCTCGTCTCCCTGGTCTGGGCTGAACAATTCCCCCCGCTCTCTGCAAACACAAGATCAGAGAGACTGAAACAACCTACCGGCGAGTGCAAGTAGCAGCCAGGCACATTTACACAAAGCAAGCAGAACAGCTACACAGGCCAGACAGCAGCAGGCACACGTGGAGTAGGTGGTTATATACGCTGAGGGTGAAATCTAACACCATTATTTTGCCTTTATAGCGCTCAGTGAAGACTTTTCACCCCCACTGACATAGCAAAGCCTTCTTCGAGATGACCACTAACTACATTCTGCCACTTTCTGGAATAATGACCTGCAGTCTGCATGGTCATGATGAGGGCACTTCCTGAAATGGTTCTGGGCACAGATCTAGGCCACAAACGATAGCTTGCGAGTATCGAGGGGCATTTCCATATAGGCCGTCTTACCGCACGTCAAAGTACGAGGACTGGGAGAGGGGAGGGAAGGTCTCCATCACACCCGCGGATGGCAGTGGCCCTGGCAGAGAAGCACCTGTAGCACAGTCGGAACAGTAAAGTATTGTTATGGCTCATTCACTGGGTATCACTTGGTGTTCACCTACCAGGGCATGGAGCCTTCAGAGTGCCCTGTCCAGTGCAGACTGCACATCTTATAACTGGGCACTACAGGCCAAATTATTCCCCTCCCTGCTTTCCCCAAAGATAGCTTTTGCACCAGCTGCCCCCCCCGTCCAACTAACCAGGAGGCAGGCTCCTCTGCGGCAGTCCACTGCGGCTGAGCTCCACCTTCACAGGCTCCATGCTGGACGTTACGTTACCCTGCATGATCCCACTGACAGAGGCACTCTCTGTGACACCCAGCACCTTCCGGAAGAACTGCTCAGTGTCTTGGCTCTCTACGCCCTGAGGAAGCCCTGGAACAACAGAAAAAAAAACGAGTTAAATGTCAGCCATGAGGTGTCCCAGTCTAACGTGCAACACCCCGTCTGCATAATGAGACAGCATTTTCGAAGGCACACCTTCAGGCTTGACTGCACCAGGGGCCTGGGAGTTACTGGCAGTCTGCTCTTTGGGATAGGAAGATGGCCCAGCTGCTCCTGAATCAGCAGAAAGAGGCACAACGTCAAGTTAACGTTTCGGGGCGATGCTAATGTAGAATCTTCATGTGCCTGACAACAAGCTCTCCTGTGCAAACCCACCTGCCCCCTCTCCCAGAGGCTCCGCTCGGCAGCCATTCTCCTGCTTCAGCAGTGGGTCAGTGTCCTCTTTGGTTTCTTCTGCAAAGGGGAGTGCGGTTTTATGGCTCCATACCACGCATGTGCACAGATCACACGCCTATGTCGGCATCACTCCCGGGCCGCAAACAAACCTGAGTCTGCGACCGCGACCAGAGCGCCGGGCTCTACAGCAGCGAGCGCCATGGGGCAGGCGAGACGGATGGCAGTCTGGACCGGTTTCTGCCCGGAAGGAAGCTGCAGAGCTTTCTTACTGAGATCCAATAGCGTCTTCCCAAAGAAAGCCTCCTGCGGATGGAAGGGAGATGTTCCCGTCATCCCTGCCAGGGCTCAGACTCCCGCTAACATTCGGTGAGAATCGACCCGCGGGCTCTGACCTGTAGGTATGCTGGGAACATGTCCTCCAGCTTGCTCTTCTTCCTGCCCCTGCGCTTCTTGGCCTGCTCCCCTTCTGCCTCGGCCACTTTCAGCTCAGGCGGGCCCTCCACAGGGGTGTCTGGGTGGGAGGCTTCAAACACAAATCCCGCGAGCGTTACCATTACGACCGCTCTGCCCTACAAAGCCCAATCTCCCTAGAATACCTTATAGAGCAAATAGATCATCATGATGGAAATGAAGCAGGACTCCGTGATGGGCCTGGGTGTGGCCTTTACTGCAGTGCCCCTACTTGCCTTCCTCTGCAGTTCTCTCGGGGGCCTGTCCATCGGCCACCATCACCTCCACCGACGGCTGGATCAGTCCCTTCTTCGCCCGCAGATTACACTTTCTCTGCCTCACCATGAATCCGCCAATACCTGAAGCAGATAGGCTGAGTAAGTGACAGGTCCTCCTACAGCGAGAGCTCCGTAGGCTTTAAAGCAGACCCGTTCTACTGGCCTCGGACCTGGTCTGTAGGGCTTCCTCTTTCTCTTTTTCCCATCATCAGCCTCCTCTGCCGCGCCTTTTATGCCATCTCCATCGACGGCAGTCTCTATGCAGTCTTCAGGTCCCAGGTCCCGGTCAAGACCCCCCTCCCTATCAGGGCTGCCAGGGGCCACTGGTTTTGGTTCACACTCCATGGGCTCCCCAGCACCTAGAGGGACACAAATGTGCAGATGGATGCTGGACTCTCAGGGGAGGCATGACCAAGACGTCAGATTGGCTGCTGTGATATCTGGCAAGATTCGATTGGTTATCTCTCTGAACCAATCATTTTCCATTTTGCCCTCAGAACACGTTTATGCAAGAAAACCCCCATGAGCAAAAAACAGTTTCCAAAATTCAAACCACATGAATGTCTAAAACCGATACCTCTGCCCTCTTCCGGCTCGCCCTCGCCGGCCTTCAGCTCCAGGCCATCGGGACCGGCCTCCATCCCAAACGGGCCCGAGCGGGAGCGACGCTGCCTCCTCTTGGGCAGCGGGGACATGGAGATGCTGCGCAGTACCGACATCCCCGCCTCAGTCAGCCACACCCCCTCCAGGCGGTAGATCTGCGGCTCTGAGGGGAAAACGGACTTCAGAAAAGTAGGCGGAGCCCAGAAGCACACGTGCCAGGTAACACGCAATAAGACAGACAAAACGGAGACAGGGAAAGGGAGGAAATGAAGCACATACCCGGTTCTTTTATTTTGACTGCAGGGACTATGGGCGTTTCCACTACTGGGGACAGACAGAGGAGCTCAGTAAACAGACTGGTAAATAACACTGATACAGTATCCTGCCAGGTCAAGCGAACCACAACTTTTAATAACAAATGAGAGGTTTCGGTAAGGCAGAATGAGTCCGAGGTACTAGGAAATAAATAGGAGGAGGGAAACACTGAGGCCAGTCCACACTGACAAGCTGTGTATGAGAGTTATCAGAATGGTTTTACAAAGTCTGCCCTGGGAGAAAGCAGATCATTATTCTGCTCCATTATCCTGGGCTGCTCCAGCGCGCGGCTTACCAACGGGCTTGGGCACGTGAGGAGAGCAAGAAGAGCAGGCAAAGCCTTCATCAGACGCCTGCTCCACCTCGTCCTCAGTGTACAGGCCCTCGCAGACTGCGTGGACCCACCTGAGGGATAGGAAACAAGAATGCTGACCTGGTTATCCCCCAAAAGCCCACTAGCTCATGCCCAATGCTCAACGTGTCAGACACTATCCACGAAAAACCTGCAAGAGCTAAAAGTTTCTCCCCGTTGAGGCGATTGCTGTGGCCAGGGCCGACCAAATTCCGTCAGGTGCTTCCATGCTGCAGAATCGCATTGCAGGAGCACAATGCTAATCGCATTACTGCAGGACTGCTGCTCGCAGCCGGGGGGCTGACAGCCGCATTACAGGCTTCAATACCAGCTAGGTGCGCTTTCACTACATTCTAGAAAACTTTGCCTGGTAGATCAACATTGGTCGAGGGTTATCTCTGAACCAAGATAACAGACACATCCCCCAGAATATTACAATGCGGCCTCAACGGACAAAAGGGGGCAGGGTGAAGGGGACAGAAGGTAGTGGCAGGGCAGCACAGGCATGACAGCGGCACCCACCGATCACAGTGCTGGCACTGCAGCAACAGCTCCTCCTCCATGAAGTTCTCTCGGCACACGGGGCACGTGACCAGGCTGGCGCAGGGCCCGCAGTGTGTGTAATTGTTCTGCCACTCGCAGTGGAAGCCAGGAGAGCGGGCGCCGCACTGCATACAGCACACGCACCTGGCCGGGGACACCGAAGGGCAGGGAAACGTCAGGGGAACGACCCCGGAGCAGGTCTCGGGGGAGGGAGACCGTGCCGGCGAGACGCACCACTTGCACTTCCAGCCGCCCTTCGGCACGGTCTGCAGTGGGGGGTCCAGGCAGTAGGTGTGGTAGCTGACGTCGCAGTCGTCGCATAGCAGCAGCCGGGCCGGGTCTGAGGCCTGGCCGCACACCTCGCACACGATGCACTCCAGGCACCGCCAGCCCTTATAAAGCATCATCTTGGTGATCTGAGAAGAGCCAGAGGCCACAGCGGTGAGCAGGGAGTGCCACGGAGACGGGGCTGGCTCTCCCGGATACGCCTCGGTTACAGTGAGGACACCGATAAGAAATGCAGACGATCAGCCTGCAGAGCTGCTAACAGACAAGCGACACTACAAGTGGTCAATCAGAGGAGTGTGTCCTACTCACCTTGCTGTTCACACAGAAGGGGTGGTAACACTGGGCACACTGGGCACAGGCCAGTAACTGGCCCTCAGCTCCGCGGCCAAAGCTGCCGCAGACGACACACATGTCCTGCAGAGGACGGGGGGGGGGGAGCACAGAGTGAGTGCAGCCGGCCGAGAAAACCTACCCAGCATCGGTTGACATTTGTGTAGGTCGCTCACCTGCAACAGGACAAACTTGTCCGTGTTGGAAAACAGCACCACAGTGTTCTGCATTGTGTCGTCTTCCTCCTCCTCCTCCTCTTTATTAAGTCCAGTGTCTGCAGTCATACTCAGCTGTGAAGCGCAGAGAATTACAGGTATGCTAACCTCATATATACAAAACTCACATTCTAACAGACCAATGATGTTTTTACATTTTCAGAAACCACCGATACAGGACTTCATAAAATGTGGAGAACAATGTGCAGGCCAAGAACACATTAATGGAGTGTGTAAAGGTGTGTTACCAGGAATGCATCAATGCAGGATGCCATGGCTTTGAGGCGAGACCTGCCACGGCCCCTTCCACTACCGCCCCCACGGGGGCGCCGTTTCCCCGGAAAACTACTGCTCCGGCCCTGAAAAACAGAATGATGACTGAACCACTATAGTTGTAGTAGTCTGAAATGTGTCTAACACTATTTCTGTACATTAAAAGAATCTCTAAATACATGTGAAAACGCAGTTTTATTCTAGCAAAGTAAAAATCAACCATGTGCCACTGACTGCGGTACCTGCTTTACCCGAGAGCGTCCAGGAGAGCCTCTCCTCTTGATCTTGTCCCCATCAGGTTTCAAGGGGTCAAAGGGCAGGGAGTCGTCGGTCTCCGTGAGCAGCGAATCAGAGCGCGGCCTGCCTGCTGGCACCAGACCGAGCTCCGTGGACTGTGCCTGCAGCTCGGGTTCCTCGGGGGAGCCCAAAAAGCCACTGCTGCTTCCATCTCCATGGCTCATGTTGGACATCTCATCCAAGAGGTCGTCTTGCTTGGTACAAGTTTCCAGAAGCTCCTGCTTGATCTTGAGGTCACCCTGCTCTTCCAGCTCCTCCTCCTCTTCCTCACCTTCTTCCAGCTGATTAGCCCTAGCGTCCATGTCTGCAGTAGAAGAGGCTTCTGCTTGAGGTGTCAAGGGATTAGTCCTTGGTTCTACATCAGTCTGCTCCATAGACTCACACTTCTCTCCGCCCACAGAAACAGGCTCCGCCTCTTGGGTTTCAGTGGGTGGGCTCCCAGGACACTGCGCAGCTGGAGAGGAGGCCTCCCTAGCGCACACAGCCTCAACCTCAGAGCTGCCCTTTTCCTCCTCATGTGCGGACGCGCCAGACTCAGGAACCAGGGTATCTTTCTCCTGCTCTCCGCCATCCATTTCCACGTCTGCCATGCCCACCATCTGGGGGTCCATGCCGTCCAGGGGAGGCTGGGCTATAGCTTCAATTGGCTCATCGCCTGTGGTCTCCACGGGGCAACATGGTTCCAGGTCCCCTGTGTCAATTTCATCTATTCAAATGGGGCCCGGAGTCAGCTGATTACCACACATACAATGCAATGCAATGCAATTTTATTTATATAGCACATTATCACCTATTAACTGTGCAATTTATCTTCATGCCAACTGACAACAAGCCCACCTGCCCCCCGTGAATGTCTTACCACCAGGCTAAAATAACACGCCGGCTCATGGAGAAGCCTGAGGATACCCATACCTGCGCCCGCTGCTCGGACAGAGGGCTGCTCTGCAGACCCTGCCGCCATCTCCGATGCAGGCTCTTCCTCCATGGGGCTGCCGGCCTCTGCCGTGACTTTCGTTTCCGTCCCTGCATCCCAGAGTGTCACCCTCTCATTACAAGCAACTGACAATCTCTGCAGACACGCCTCCCACTTCCACGCCTCACACCCCCCCGCTCTGCTGGATGTCGCCAGGCTGCTCCTTTCCGTCTGAGACGAGCAGACTCCTAAGGAGCGGAGAGGCAGCCTTACCCTCCTGCACAGATGCCCCGGCGCTGTCACCAGGCCCCGACTGGCTCTCCGGTTCGGCCTGCGTCTGGCCGGTCGGTGATACTGTGGTGACTGCCTCCTCCTGTGCCGGCGGCGATGGCTCTCGGCACAGGGAACAGGTGTGTTTATCTTCTGGAGATTCCGACGTGGAAGCACATCCAAGGTGCACCATCCTTATGGAAAACCACAGCGACATCCATTAGAGACAAGAAGCAACTGCGTTACTGAAAAGTACAAAACGTCAGCAGGCGATAAAATATGAAATACACCAAAACTGATTCCTTATTTAAAAGAAAAAAGAAAAAAAAAAAAAAAAAGTTGGTGAGAAGGGAACACATTTATTTGTTCAGGCTAAACTGCAATTAATTACCAAAAAAACTGGCAGCAACCTTGCTGACAAAGTAACAAAGACAAAGGCGGATGTGCGATCTCGGTCGGCAGGGCACGGCTCACCTGCGGCACACAGAGCAACGCTGCAGGGCGGCCGAGGGACCAGCTGGCCGGCCGCAGACGCCGCACTCCGCCACGGGGAGCGGCTGGCAGCTGTCACACACAGTGTAGTTCTCAAACCACTGCGTGGAGCAAGGCAGGGACAAGCCTCGTGCCCCACAAACACTGCAGACCCGGCAGCGCTGGAGGTGGGGGGGGGGGGGGGGGGAGGGGGGGGGCCCCCAGGCCTTCCTTTCCCCTCTCCTCTACAACCAAACAGGGGGGGGG
>JAODKM010000099.1:7758835-7783264 GCA_026780845.1 Petrocephalus sullivani | reverse complement strand
GGGGGGGGGGGGGGGGGGGGGGGGGGACAGGGGAGACCACCAGTCATTCATCTGCCATCTCATCTACAACTAAGCAAGGAGGGTCACTGAGGCGGGATCGGGAACACTGGGCTCACCCTGCACTTCCATGGGTCAGAGGGCAGGGAGTCCATGGCCGGCTGCAAGCAGAATGTGTGGTAGCCCTTATCGCAGGCCTCGCACACAAGCATCATGGAGTCCTCCCCCGGCTGCCTACAATGGGGCACGGAATAAGACCGCTTTACCACGTGACAGGAAGCCCCACACACGCAAGGGCAACCACTCGCGAGTTCTCTTTTTAGAGCCTGAGTTGGGGGAGCTCATTAATATTTATGAGAAGTGCTACCTTATTGGCCGTTGAATGTGCTCCCATCGACATTTGCTACCTGATTATTCTGTCTAGGGCTTTCACTGGCCAATCAGATAGCACTTCTCTCAAATATTAATTAATATTGGGGTTTTCCCCAACCTGCCCTGCAAAAAGAAAACTGGCCACCCTGGCACGGCCCGGGGTCTCACCTGCAGGTCTGGCACACCTTGCACTCGGGGCACTGCCAGCCGGAGCGCTGCAGCGGGGTGGCGCTGATCTCCAGGCAGCCGGCGTGGTAGTGCTGCCCGCAGCCCGTGCAGAAGAGCAAACTGCGCAGCTCCCCCGATGCATCGCACACGGCGCAGCGCGCCTCCTCGCCCGCTGCGGGGGGGTGGGGTGATGCCATAAGAGTCAGAGGCAGACGGCAGGCCGAAGCCCCGTTTACATGTCGATTGCAGACTGACTGGTTACCTATCTCCTTGGCCTGGTCTATGTGGTCCACACACAGGAGGGTCAGTAGCTTCATGGACTGAAACGATCCACTGGCTGCCGAGCAGGGGAAGTGGTAGTAGCGTGAGCAGCCCCCCACCTGGCACCGAATGGTAGCACCCAGCCTATTACAGTATTCACATCGCTGAGGGGGGCAACAAGGAAAGTAAGCATAAGCCGAGGACAGAGGTGGGAAAATACTGCAGGAAACGCCTTCTGCCTGACTGACCCGTTCTATCCCTGAGATGATGGCCTTCGCAACGCCCTCCAGCTCCTCGCCTTCTCCAGCTCGCACTCCATCCGACCACATCGCACACCAGTGGTGGACCCAGCAATTCCCTAAACGGCAGAGCAGCGGCAGCCATTAGCAGAAGAGAACCCTCGGTGCGCGCATGCAAGCTCTTCGAGGTCGCAGCAAATCCCGAAACGACTCCCTGCTCCCACCTGAACCGTCGAAGAGCGAGGCGGCGGCAGTCCCGTCAGGGAAGCCCACGGAGGACAGGTCATCAGTGCCCGACTCTGGGGTGGAGGCGGCCTGGGCCTCCGGAAGCAGCTGGCCAGGGGTGGAAGTGAAACGGCGCAGCTCTCGCTGCCCGTGCAAGCTGCGCTCGGCACAGCCGCAGAGCGCACAGGCGCCAGTGGCCACACTGCGCCGGCAGACACATGGGCATAACCGTCACATGACCAGCTGACCCGCCCACACACCGACACCAGCTACAGGACGACATGTCCATTCGAACCCCAGAGCAGCCTGACAGAATTATGAGACCACCCTGCCCACCACAGAAAAACAAGCAGAAAAACTGTGGTTTTAACTTCTGCAAAGATGGTGTGAGTGGGGAGAAACTGGACACGAAATGTAATATTTAACAAAAGTCACAGAATGCATCTCATAACAGGAATGTTTACAGTCACACTAAATTCCATGACAGGTAATTTACTATAGAGCTAATGAAGTACTTCAATATTCCCTCACTGCCATTACTGGAACACAAGGAACAAAAAGTAATCATTGGGGTGTTTACCTAGGCATAAGAGATGTGTCCTCTGATGCCCCCTGTGTTTCTGCCATAGATGAGGGAGCAGGGTGCTCCTCCTCAGGCAGAATACTGCCGTTAGGAGAGGCACTCTCATCGGCTGAAGGACAAAACAACAATGTTAAAACTAAGCACAAAGAAAAACAAAACCTTCCATTTACTGCACAAAGTATTTTCACACTTTGGAACCACAACTAAATACAGCAAACTTTGAAGGAGTGAAAAAAGCACAGACCATACATGGGTGATAAGACCAGAGCCCAAATTACACTATATAAGCCCCATATTTATAGAGTAAGCTACCTCTCCAAGTCTTAAATTCCCAGAAGCTTCAGAAACTGCCTGTCATGCAGCTTCCAAGATCATATGGTCCTGCAATACATCTAGAAGAGATCCTGAAATCGCACAACCTGGCGGGCATCCATTTGTAATTCTATGAAATACCATATATCGATTATCCCAGAAATAAGGTAGCAGCAGAAGGGCTGTGTGTTCTTACTGCTGCAGATTACAGCGTCTTTTAAGAAAAGACCCGGCAATATTATGATCACAACACCACCGGCCAAAAAAATGATGATGACAATCCAACCAGCAAAGAAGCTTCCACTAGCAAGCAGCTTAAACAAATTGCTTTGTGAGGAGGCTTTGTTTTATAGGAGATCAACAACCGGATATACCCATCTCCAGGAGTCAAAAATAAAAGGTTTAAAGTGTTTTTCTGGTAAAGTGATTCAGAGCAAAGCGCACTGACACACTCTGTGGAAGTCTGAAGCGTCAAATCAAACCGCAAATGTAAATAAATACAAATTCACAATCATCCTGAAAGTTCGCAAACTCAAACTTTACATTATTCAATTTTACCATCATTAGAACTATAGACTGTGCAAACAATATACCACTTATGGTCATCAGCAATACTAAAGTTAGCACATGTAGCGCATTTTTAAAAACACTTATTAAAAACTAGCATTCAATCTGCTGTTTACTGTCATTTCACGGCAACTTCGGAAAAAATACAATATAGAGAATGTTCAACAACATTTTAAAGATCCTTTTTAATGATGATCTTTAATCCAGTAATAAATCTATATCAATATCTAGTTCAACACTTTAATAAAATGCATTTACCATGAATTAATCTCTGTAAAAAACACTCTATAGCTATGCATATTATGAAGAACACAACTGGATATATAAAACAGTAAAGCTTAAAAAAAAGTCATGCACAATTTTCCTTCCCTATGGAAGGAAAGTGACAGTTCAAAAAGAATTACACAGATAGAAATATTTGGTCTTTAACTGAAAGGCAAGATAGGTTCAAGATAAGGCATGGACCAAAAAAAAAAACATCAAACACAAAAGAAAAAAGAAAAACATTCAGCTGCTCCAACCTAACAATTTCTGAAAACATTAAGGAGTCATAGAAGTTTAATTCAGGTATTGCTTTGAACTGGATTATACATATTACATTGCTTCCATATCATCATCATCACAGGGAATACTTCTACTGAAAAACTTACCTGCTGCTTCAGAATCATTCTCTTCGCAGTTAGACTTCTGCTCGTCCATTCCTTCTCCCTACCTCGATCTCTTTGAAAGAGACCTGAACCAAAAAACAACAAATGTGTGAATGAAGGCAGATGCTTGTTTCAAAGGTATTTGAGAATTCCAAATAAAGTGATAAAATGACACATTAACGCCTGTATCAGGTAACTGTCCTTCCAAATGTACACTGACTGTGTAGGTCACAGTAAATAAAACAACTACATAGCACCAAACTGCTCTCTTAACAGGGTCATAATATAAACTCTAAACTACTAATAGGCTGGTTCACAATCTAGGAGTTCCACAGCTTTTTACTTCACCTGCATTGTCCCAATTAAATTATCAATATTAAAAATGCTTTGAAACAAAATACATTTCATCAACAAAAAAAAAAAACATATTGAAAAGCAACCACAATTTACCCTGACTAAATACCCTCGTTTCCTATTATACCAAGAAAATCACCAAGCCCTCAACAAACATTCAATTACAACTATGTGACTAACTTACAAAAACAAAAACAAGGTTTCAAATAAATTTGAAAATGAATTTAAAAACAATTACAAACACAAACCGTGGTAAACTGGGTTCAGTCGTCCATTTTTGCTGTCAAACTTTGCCAAGCACTCACAGCAAGCCGACTAATTAGAATTTTATGGTATATTTAAAGCCCGTGAAATCATCACTTAACCGCGTCAAAATACACATTCACGGTCGCTAGCTAATTCCTAAAACTCGACGAGACCACACTAGATTGCAAGATTCCGCAAACTACTGGCTCGTAGCAGACAAACACTTCGTTATGCGTTTCATACATTTCCCAGTGAAACTTTTTGCTACTATTATGCGTCAACCATCGCTCATAACAACTTTCTAATGACTCGCACAGGTAAGGCTTTAAATATTGCCCTCTTTAAATAAAACTATACCCCCAAGCCAGATACACAAAAGACAATACAACTTCCGGGAGCCACACTTCCGGTACGCGCGAGGCGTCGTGCTGAAACACGAACTCTGCGTGGAATCGTTCCGGGGCAGTTTCCATTACATGCAAACTAGCGCGATTATTCAGTAGTTATTTGCAAAGCTACCGAATCTGAGATATTATTCCAATTCTTATGATTATTTTTCCTAAATCCAAAACAATTTACTTAAGATTATAAAACGTTAACGTTAAAAATATATGTATATGACGGACTCCGAGTTATCTACGTAATTTCACTGACCCCAAATAGGACAAATGTGATGGGGTTGAGTTCGTGTGTGAAATTTCTGGGGGGAAATCGCATTTATTGCGTGTATTTTATTTTAGCTTTTTATTTACTTCGATTGGAGCGTTGTGGATCAAGATCTGCTATGGAAAAAAACCGCCTGTAACGCTCGCGAAACTGTCTAAATTGTGCCACAAGCCTTATCGTAGCATTCAGCGCAGGTCAAGGAAGCAGGCTTTTACGGCTTCACAAATGAAGGCGACATCCCACAAACACACATGCAAACTGTAACTGCCTTCATTGCACTTGATTTACAACTCTATTTCCTCCCACCACAGGAGACCGTTTCGGAGGGGAAGTGGCCGTTTCAAGCCCCTCGAAGAGCACGAATCGATTCATTTAACGAAATTGGTTATGTCGTCCATCGTTTGGTTCCCTCTATACCATTTAAAAGCTGATAAGTACTGATTGCGCACAAAATTCTAATAAAATATTGCTGCCCGTATCGTTTCTTGTGTGAAAATAATAGTTCTATAAATAATCAGTACGGTTTAGCAAAGAGATATATTTATGGCATTAGAAAAAGAGATTATACTGAAAACTTGTCAGTGCAAGTTTACTCCAATAGGTTCTTTTTTGGCAAATGTAAATACCCATTTACGTTTTCATTATGGGTTTTACTCATTCCTTTTTTTCCAACATGTTTGCCAGGTAAACATGCATCTGGGAGACCCCAATTCTGTTTTCAGATGCCGAGTCCCTCCCCCCTTAAATTTAAACTAGATAAAGTATCGAATTTCCGTGAGAATAGGAACTGTCTTTTAATGTTTAACTTGAAATATTTCTGCTGTCAAACGTTTTGCCAAAATGCATGGTTAATTATTATTATTATTATGGGTCGTAGATTACAGGTTTGCAAAGGGTCCCTTACTTTCCCGAGACGCCTATGGAATAGCAGATAATTAATTAGCGACAGACCCAACCGGGTGAATACCAGTCACTGTCGATTAGACTGAATGTCCTTCCCTTTGGATAATGCACAGGTTTTGTTTTCATAAACGACACGAGTGAAATGACTAAGCCAATCTGTAATCATTATCTGTAAATAAACACATATAAAGAGTGATTTGACGTCTTAACAAAAAGCCAACGCCTGATAAAGATTTTTACAAACCCCACAATTTGTATTGCAATAAAATTGCAGCAACTAATTATGCAGTCTTTCCCGACGCTAACTGCCAGTAATGAACTTAACCAGCTATAAGCTGCCGCCTGCTCTTGCTAAATGGGAAAACCGTGACCTGTCATTAGTGAAGTGCGAATCATCTACAGTGAAATTCTTAGTTTTTTTTCTAAGTTATTGTCATTTTGCAATTTAGGCTAAACAGAAATAAACGTTGACATAACTCCACCCACGTTATATATGGTGCCTGAATGTACGCAACGGTTGTTTTACATACCGAATTGCGTACACCTTCCTGCTTTAGCAAAATGTTTGCACATGGGTATCTGGTTAGACACGATGGTTAATATTAATTTGAATTTTTTAATGGGAAAAACACCTTTCGGAGGCTCGGCGAGGCAGCAGCGCCTAAGCCCTTGTGTGGCTAAGCCCATCTCAGTCCGTGCTAACCGTACTGAGCCTAGGCCGTGGGTCGGGCTGCAGTCCCACAGGTTTCAGGTTTGGGGGAAGCTAAAACCACGAAACGGCACCTTTTAGTTTCCGAATAATTACTTGAACGCAGCCAAATTAAAGGGCCGGGGCGCAGCGAAGCCACCGCTAACGCTGCCGCTCCGCCAGCTGGCCGGGGCCGAGCCAACAACTCGGGCACGGACGGTACAACAGCCGCAAAGTTACCCCGCCGCATCTCTTACGGCACTTTTAATGATGCAATTTTTATTTTACATTTCGCCACACTGCCGCATATTAAGTTTTTCGGAGACGATGCTATGAATGTAGTTTTAATAGTCGTGTCGCGATGGCAAAACTACACTTTCCATCAGTATGTGGACGCATATCGAGGGTGAAATTAAAAGATGGGAGTTCAGTGTCTTTATAAGCCGGACAACAGGCTTGTAGGCCGAAATGTTGGGTAACTATAACAAGTTACTCGCAATAAGAACTGAGAAATTGCGACTCGGGTGCGTCGCTGGCGTCGGAACGGGAGCGAGCCGGGGCTCACGCGACGAGGCGGCGCGTGCCCCCCTTTTATCTCGCCACTTTGTAACATTCAAGTTTTACTGAGTAGCCGGCGAGCCGGGATCCCCCCGCAACCGACGCGGTCGCAAGCTGGAGATTTTTCTCCAAGTTAAACACTGTAATAATATCCTTCGTAACCGGTGGTACGCAGCTTGTCGAATTTCGGAGTGGGAGCAGACTTAACTACAGCTAACCAGAAAGCAACGACCGGAGAAGAGGCTGGTTTAATACGCCGAGACCCGATATCTGTCCATCCACCCGACGTAAACACGCACTTAAAATTGATGCGAAAGCACCGATGGTAGCTAACCCAGGGGACTCGGCAACATTGGAAAACCACTAGTTTCTACTGCCCAACTCACCTTATTATTATTATATATTTTTTTTTACAGTATCCGTATGTCTTTGTCCATCAGAACAATCCAGCGGAGATAAATCGCCAACGCGACGGCTCGCATTTGTGCTGCTGGCTTTCGCTAAATCGGCGTGCGAAGCAGAAAAAAGTGTCAGATTGGGTATCCAGCAAATGTGATGTTAGGCGCGGACTCCCTTCTTCCACACCGGATCCAAACGGAACTAATCCCCGCAATCTCTGATCTCGGTGTCCTAGATCGGTCCGGCAGCTTGCAATAACATTGCTTTTTGGTTGCGCTCGCGTTATGCAGACGCTCGTCCCCACCAAAAACACTTCTAAGGCCGAGCAAGAAACGCTTCCCCGAAACTACATAGCTCCTTTGCATTTGCCACAGATTATATGGAAGGGCATTTAACCTCCTTGCCGTGCTGTTAAACTTCAGTTTAATGCTCCAGTCACCCACTCGAACAGCACTGGCTTGTTCCGTCTAGTTGCCTGATGGCTAACGCGTTGCGAAAACTGTGATGTGAGCCGATGGGAAACTATTTTTTCCCCCTCCGCTGCTGTTTTGTTTTGCACGACGTAGCATGCTAGCAACTAAATGGTTTGGTGAAATAGGATTTTGATTTGAACGAGAGCAAAAGTGGGGATTTAGATAACAGGGGGGAGGGGGTGGGGGGTCTGTGAGGGAGGCCATTTTGGCCACTGAGAAATTAACTCCCATGGGCGCCACTTTTTTTTTATTCGAACATATGCTTACAACACAAGCGATGTAGAATTTTAAAGCAAACTAAGAACGAAAGACGCAAACCGTTTCCCAGTTTATACGAGCCCGCTTCTCAGGCTTCCAGATTTGCTTGCGTCATTTAATAATTCCATTAGCCCTTTTTTTTGTCCTGGGCAGAAAAAAAAGCAGTAGATATTCAGAACTTGAGGAAGGACACATCTCGCAAGATGTTGCGTTAAACTGAACATTGAGCGTCAGCCCCGAGAAGACGGCAGAGGGACCAAGCGAACGCCGCGTTCTAATTGGACGCCGTCGGCCCACGTTCGCGTGTTACGCGGAGATCGAGGCGAGATTAGACGCGTCACTTCGGGCTGTTAGCTGGGTCCGCCCGCCCCGCTTGCAATGAGCCCATCGTACCTCAGCGAGTAACTCCGGGGTCGCCAATACACATTTGTGCTACGTTTAATGCATGTTACCTCGTACCGACGAACATTTCGCGGCACCATTCGCGCGATCGTCGATTCATCCTCCGCC
Source organism: Petrocephalus sullivani (assembly GCA_026780845.1). Lineage (NCBI taxonomy): Eukaryota > Metazoa > Chordata > Actinopteri > Osteoglossiformes > Mormyridae > Petrocephalus > Petrocephalus sullivani. Next base: position 7,774,838 of record JAODKM010000099.1, on the reverse strand, counting down.
CGCTTTCACGTCCCCCAATAATAATCGGAGTGCGCTCACGCTGATTCTTTTCTGTTCTTATTAAGACAGTACATTACATCGCAATGTTCTGTTTAATTTGTTTTACATTTAGGCATTTACTCCTTGGATGCGTGTGATAAAATATGCCTGGTTTATGTAATAAAACAGCACTACAATTTAGACATCCATTTATTTACATCACGCGAAACGGTTCTCAGCTACTCCTTTCCTGATCACTGCACAGTGAAACGCGCGCGCGTGTGTGTGTATGTGTGTGTTGAGGAGGGGGTACAATCCCGGTAAAACGATAAGTAGGGCCAGTCAATCCTATAGACAAAGTTAAATCGGTTGGCATGTCGGCGCCCCATCAAAAGGGCGCCCTAGGCGACTCCCCAGCCAGTTTCACTTAGCCTCAAACAGGGGGCGCCAGCGGTGGTGCTCGCCTTGAGCGCCACATCAGCTAGGCTTTAAAGGGATTAAATCCTGACACTGGGGACAAATTAAACCTTTGTGAAGTATAAATTACAAAAAAGATGAAGAATGTTTAAATTAATGCATAAAAACAGTAACCTAGTTATTTCATCGCTATAATTCATCGAATGGGTATATTCGTAATGCAGAAAAGTATACGCACACGGTATAGGGAAACCTTTTCGGAGTTGCGTTCAAAAATATGCGACGACTGGGAAGAAGAAGATTTTGGTTTTTATCTTGAAAGTACACGAACATTTCAATAATGTGAGCCCACAAGCAAATAGTTGAAATCAAGATATGATATTATGATATTACGTTCGTTCATGCAGTATATCCATATATATAGTATATACTATAGTATATCCACGGGGTGGATCGAATAACGGAAACACCACATGAAAAGGGACATTAAAGCAACTAAATGACAATTATAAACGAGGCTACAAAAGCGAGTCACATTAGACTCAATGCTAATTATAGGCGTCAGTAATAAGAGAGAACTGAAAATCAGAATTTTGATATGTAGAATTTGGGGCATCGATCATGAAATCTGCAAAATTATTTAATGGGGGAAATCTTGGCAGAGCATGGACAAACTGTATTGGTACAAAGGATCAGTGATAGTAAGATGATGCTTACCAACTGAGATAGTTGGACACTTAACACCTGTTATGGGAAATTCAGTTCACACAGATAGCCTACAGAAATTACAGGACACCAAATTGGTGATACCAACAAGTTTACATGGAAATGCGTATCTGAATGACTTTTTCAGCCATCCTTAAAACGTTTGTGCATCGTTACCTTAAGCCTAAAATTTAGGGTCCCCCTGCTAATAGAGACACACAGCAACTCTGAAACTGAATACTAATAACACTAGTTTGTGCACATGTAATTATGTAGGCCGTATACCTGAATGACTTTAAGCCATGTCACATATTTCTTTGCCCAAATATGAAAGGGAAACATTATTACAGACCTAGCCTAATCTTCACTGACATTGCAGTTTAAATGCGGTACTGTCCCGCAGTATTACACTGAATTTGCGGGCATTATTGAGATTATGCGCAAATCACGAGATAGCGCCAAGATTGCCAAGCGGTGCACTGCGGAAAAATGACCGCACCTCAGGATACGCAGCCCGTCTTGTTTCACAAACACATCCTAATTAAATTAACCTTCAGGAAAAGAATCACCAGCACAAACACAACACACATAAAATAGTACATAGAAGTAAATACGGGGGATTTATTCTTTCTACCAGCACTGTTTATGAACGAAATTATTCTGAGTAGCTTACTTAATGGTGTTTTCCAAAATAAATGCCAGGTCTGGCCCAGTTTTTTTTTTTGACTAGCTTCTTACTCACTCTTGTGCCCTGACCGCAAACCCAGCGGGATGAGATGTGAGACTGGCAAAAGTTATGAACCGCTGCGTTAATTATCAGCGTTGCTATTTGTGCTATGCTGTTAACTAACCAGGCTAGTTGCAGTTTGCACAAGCAAAGAAGATATGAAATTGATTAAAAAATGAATAACTATTGGTAATGATGCGAGGTCTAAAATGAGTAAATTTTACATACAAAGCCGTGCGGCGCTTTTCCACTCGCCTATTGATTAAGCTATCACTTTCCCTAAGGTCTGGAAGTGAGCGTCTGCCAGTCGGGGACACGTTTCCCAAATATTAAATAACTATAAAGTTGCAACTATATATGCTTTTGGGAAACGCACCTCGGAGCATGAGTTTAGAATAAACCATTTTAATTAACGCAGGGTAGGGGTGCTGAGGGAAAAAACGTTACATTATGGGATGAGATATATTTATCATTTGTGGTTTTTGTTTTTTGTTAAACCATTATATTTTATATGATATTATTGAGGGGGATAGTCCCCTCCCCCCTTGGCAACATTGGGGGACTTCACCCCCCGTCCCACTTAAACATATGTCTATGCTCATAGTGATAACGTATGTGGCTGCAAGACACTTTTTATACAAAAGACACTATTTATACAAAAACCGGAACAACCAGAAAAAAGGAGGGCAGAGGGACCATTTTTTGAGAAGCCATGCACATAAGAATGGATATGTAAATAAAGTTAGAAGTTATGCGAGGCTTTCTGGATTCAAACATTTAATATACTGTAACTAATTCGCAAGTGTGACAAATAGCACACAAATGAACAAAATATAAAATAACTCTGTCAAAAGCATCAAGCGGTCTAAATATATGCACCATTTTCGTTTTACAGATCTCAATTGACCGATGAACGGCAACTAGCTATCGGTCCAAAACTGTCATATGACACCTATGCTCTCGCTCTTGTTTTAGCGGCGACCAATTAAATCACACCATTATATCTGAGTAACCAATTACATCGTAAATTCTGGGAGGTTGCTGGTTCGTGTGTTAGGGCGCAACAACGCCTGCGTAAATTTGATGTATCACTCCGCGCAGTTTAACTCATTCCAGTCGAATTTAAGGCATAGTTTATCTCAATGAAAAAAAATAATTTCAGCAATGATGCAGAACTTTCGCCCATCTCTAAGAAGTGAAACATCACATTTTAATAGAAGCGGGTATTTTTTTAGTTTATATTAAACGAAAACTATTGTAAATTGTTGTAGCAATGAAAGATATGGCTACTAAATACTGTAATATAAACGATGACTGCAAATTCGCAAACGATGACTGCAAATCAATACCCAAGAAGAAATCAGGCCATTGAAAGGAACGCAGTTACACACAGTCCTCCTGTGAAAATCCTAAGTTTAATGCAACATGAATAAAAAACTTTCTGTTCAACGTAGAGTACATTCCAGTAAAGTCGGGAACAATGGATTCGTACGTAACAAGTCTTCCTGGAATTTGAATAACTCATTGGATTAGGAACGTTGACACCTTTCTCACCTGATACACATCGGCAAAATTGTCTTCCATATTTTTGAAACATTTTATTTATAAACAGTAGCCCAAAAGCGTACATATTGACTTAGTCATATTCTTTAATTATTTTACCCAAATATGATTGTAAAGTCTTAAAATAACAGAACTGGTGGGCTTCGGTATGTAGTTGTGGACTGATTCATCCCTGCCCATGTCTCACAATAAGATCTATTCGATGTTTTTATTATTATTAGTTTATTGTTAATTGTATAATTTCTAGTGCAAAGCTTTTAAACTGGGTATCATCTGGTCATATTGGTTATCAAAATAAGCTATGTTTCTAAAGCTCTGACACATTGTATCCAGCAAAGAGTCCAACAGTCACGTAATCCAGTGATGCTAGGTGCCGTGTTCAGAATTGCGCAATGGATAATATGCGCCCTGTGCATACAGTTTGATTGCTCAGGTACAGCCTTTGCTGTGATGAGAATTTTCTGGATGTGGTGGTGGTTCTGTGGCTCAGAGAACCCACAGAACTATAAGGAGTGTCATTTTATTGTCTGGATTTCTGTTTTGAAGTGAAGGACTATATTAGGGAGAGTATTTGGTATTAGGTATTTTGAAAAGCATGAGAAATTGTACAAAGGGTAAGACAAGTGAGTCTTGACTATAACCGAATAGCAAACTGAAACCAGAAGTATATTTCATTTGCATATGACTAAGTGTTTTCTCCTTGAAAGGTACAGTCTTAAGATCATCTTAAATTATCTTTGAATAACCATTGAGTAACCATTGAATGACTGGCAGAGCCTTAACTCTCTACAAATTAATAAGTTTAGGAGTTTGAGGAGTTTAACCTAAGGGTGGGTAACTGAAGGCCTAATAGATATGCCATCTTCATCTTAGCTGTGTTCTTCTCTTCATCACTTAGCATTGATTGCCTATTGGCTGAATTAACATGCATGTTTTGTTAAAGTGAAAGGTGATTAATAAAGCACTGTTACCCTGGGTTAGATTAGCAGTTCTGGAAGATGTGTGGATGGATGGAGGTTTGGTAAACACTTGATATGACTTAAATGAAGTCTTACATGACTTACACTCAATCTTTGTTTGGAAATATATAGAGTGTGGCAAGAAAAAAATGCCACAATTTAATTTGTCATAATAAAATACCCATTTTATTACTGCTTACTTAGTCATTGTCATTTAATTTATTCTAAGAATGAAACCATCAATTTTTATTTAAATAAAGCAGTGGTAAGTGCTGAATCATCATTTAACCTACAGGATTTTGATATTCATAAAAATATGGAACAATGCGGAGTTATATGTATTTCTCAGCTATAAATGAAATAACCAAATCTTAGCTGATCGAACGTATTTTGCTTTGACAGGTTTTTTTTCCCAGCTTTTAAACTCACAACAAAAACCGCTCAACCATGGTTAACTAACAGCGTAAACCAAAACCACATATTCACTGCTCTGCAAGGCCCAGAAACTGTCCACACCTAGTTTAATTAATAACCGTCACGTGGTATGATGGGTGCATTAAAGACGTCTGCGGAAATCTGCACTGCCGAAAGCACCTTCATCGTATTGATACCTTAGAGGATACATGTTAACTGAGTGCTATGTACAGATGCACATAATATGGAAAGAGGCCGTTGTTATTGCTTCAAGATAAGTCAGCGTTAACAGAAACCATAGAAACACGGAGAACGTCCTTCAGTCTAGACCTTGTGCCTTGTAACTTCTGAGTATTTAGTCAAAAAGCACTTCTTCGATGGTTTGGTGTCCCATCCTGGGTTATTCCCCACCTCGCGCCGTAGCCTGCGGGATTGGCTCCGGACTCCCACTACCCTGCGTAAGACCAGCGGGTATACAATACGGATAGGGAAAAACTGAAACAAATAGAGACATCGCCAATCAATGCTGCCACACCACGGAATATGTCGGAAAAACGCCCCACCGCACGTTTCAGAAGGGGGTGGAGCACTGGGGAGAAAGCCTGTGAAAGGCGTTACTCCAAGAAGGAATTCGCTTAAACCCGCTGGATCCCTCCGATACAATATAGTGTTATATTGTTGCCAATTTAAGTGATACACCACTTGCATATTTATTTCTCAGCCAGTAAATATTCAAATATATGAATGACAATGATCATATAGGCCTACGTTTTAAAATGTTTTGTCTACTTTTAATTAATGTTAATTAATTTAGAGTTTGTGTGCCAGCAAATGACCGGTATGCAGACTTTGATATACTTCTGCATTGTATTTTTGTAGATGGAAACCTGCCACACTGACATCTGGTGATCCTTCTTTTATTTTTTTTTATCTTCATCTTCACAGGAAGTTATTTCTACTTCGATCTCTTAATGATTTTGGAGAACAAGGCTGCAGCTGTTTTTAAAATGCTATCTCATCTGTAAAATCTGGCTTATTGGTTAGAGTATTTTACTATATTTAAGTAGTGAATTCCATATCACAAAATCTGGTGTGTTTTGTATTACAAAAGCAATATATCTGTGCCGCAAATGAAACATGGTGAACTTTAACCAAAAGATTTTTTTTACTAGCTATGTTTGTTCGAGTCATGTAACCCCTTCTAAACTGTCGGTGTTACGCTGGTGTATGTGAAAGAAAAAACTAGATGTCACAAAAATAGCCATAAAAAGTTGTAAGCTATCTGATTGAATTCTCATCAAAATAAACAAACGGATCAAACCCAGGTAAAAGATTATACTGTACAAATCGTACACCGAATTACTGTACATATCAGTCATTTTATGATGGTGTAGAAACAAGGTCGGTCAATCTATAGGGGGTCGCCTAGGGCGCCAACTTCAGAGTGGGCGCTGATTGGCCAATTTCAGTCGCTTAGGGCGTCACATTGGCTAGGACGAGTACTGTGTGGTAAACCAAAATGTACTTTAATCACTTGACTTGACGCTAGAGGGCGGTAGATGCTTATTGGCAAGTGATTTACAGTTCCAGATTTAAACGCGATCCAGTCTACTCTTAGCAAGTGAAAGATTTTCAAAATATTTCAGTATTTAGATCGGCAGGAGAGCTCTGATTTATTATATTTGGTATAGCTGAATTATTATATGGATATGGCCTTGAACCAAACACATCTATTTCTGTATCTCTTTTGGATGCAGACTTCAGAGTTCTTCAGGTTTTCCAGGTCATGTCACTGCACAGTTTTCTGCGTCATTTAACCTACTGGGTTGTTAGAGCATGGTGTAACGTACAGTTCTGTATTTTTGTCACTCTCAAACATGATACACAGTGGCATGTGCCCCCCCCCCCCCACCCCACAACATGAAGCTCATGAAACATGCTCATTTTAAATACTCAGTTTCATAAATGTATACAAAAACGTTTTTTTGTACGTGGGTACATTTAACTCATTTATTGTCTTTCTTGAGTAGAAGGTGTACGAGGTTAGTTGGCATGAGGGAGGAGTAGCAGTGGAGAGTAAGTGTGAGATAACGTAGGGATGACTGGGTAGCATGTGGAGCTCTGTCGGCATGCCTTGGTTTCTCATTAACTACTGACTTTTGTGCTTTGTTCTCCAAGAGTTTAACCCTCTTAGTTCCAGTGATGGGGCATGTTTTCAGATAACCCAAATCATACATTGTGTAGCGGGCAGATGTGTCTCATGGCCAAGGCATGATTAAAAAGCTGAGTTATTGAAAATTTATTAAAACGTGCTAAAACCCAACAACTAATGGTGTAACTACTGAAAGGTTACACCAAATGGTGTAACTGTGACGCTATCAAAAAGATGAAAAAGCTGACTGAGATTCATACGAGCACAGCCTGGGATACAATGTTAGAACTGTCCTTGAGCAGGCCTTGACTGTATAATAATATTTGATAGGGGCATTCTGATATAATTCAAAGCACCAGAAGAATCAACATTATTGCTACAGTGAAGTTCTTATATTTAACAACTGGAACATGAATAAAGTAGCAAGTGATGTGAATGACCTTCAGGACACGTAACTCAAGTTTTTCATACCCTGTGATATTCACTTAAATGTTGTATATACACAATGTGTGTTTATACAATCATTAAGCTGATATTACAATCACTCGCAGCACTCGCAGCAGATTGTATACAATCAAAAGTTTCACTGCTTATAATCTGTAAAGTGGAAAAAACTTTTTTTTTTTTTACAAATTAGTTAAACTATTATTTGTTTTAATGACATTTTAAAAACACTGATATTACAAATATGTAAGACCACCATTAAGCCGAATAATTAAAATAGATATATATTATGATTCCAAAGTAAAAAAATAAAGCTTTTGTTGGTCCTAGCCCATTTTCATTTTATAATAAAAATGCTGATTTTACAAATTATATCTTTCCCTTTTAGTTCTTAATTTCAGATAAACACAAGTATGAAATGATTATGCTACTGAAACAATTTGCTGGTTGGCATGTGGATCATAAATCTACGAACAAATGAAAAGTAGATTGTCATTGTCTCCAGTGTCATATACTGAGATTCCTTACCCTGACCTAACTATAAGGGTCCCCTGCAGGGTCTGCCGTGACCTCAGTCCAAGTTTTGCCCTGGAATTTGCAAATGTAAATATGGTACAGAATTATCAAAATAAGCAGAAGCATAGTGAGAAAATAAATATACATAATTCTATGTAGGATCTGTATGTATACTGGCTTTGACATGTAACAGAGAAGGACCATGAGCAATTAACGGAAGGTGGTCCTTAGAAGCACTGGTCGTGGACTATATTTGAGCAAGCCAATAAAAGACAAACAGCAGTGGATACCCTGGGTCCCTATGAGTGAAACTTCTCTGGATTCAGAATAATACGGGCCAAAAAGTGAAGTAATCTCGCATACCAGTGGACTTTCCATCCCTCGTGAGACACACTATTATCGCAGGTAGCCTGGCAAATACCCTTGGCCAAAGGAGCGACCTGATTGCTCAGCCTGTCTGCACTCTCCCATGTCCAGTGTTCAGGGGGTCTGCTGAAGGCATGGCTGCCCACAATTTTGCTGAGACTCTGATGAGTGTGACAGTGGGTGAGGTTCTCGGAGGAATCCCGCCCAGCTGTCAGTGTGCTCCCTCCTACGAAACTCCTCACCTTCACTAGCTCTGCGAGAGAGAGCAGGAACCGCAGTGGCCCAAAGGCCCAGTGTGCCAGCTTGTGGTCATCGATGACTGCATAGTTGGAGGCCAGGACCCCTCCCACAAAAAGGGTGCCATGTTCTGTCAAGGGTGCATAAACCCCCCTTCCTTCCTTCACAGATATTGAGACGATCCGTGACGGTCTCACTCCTCCGCCCCCCCTCTGTATGAGGACATAATGCCCCTGCTTTGCCCTGCTTGCAAACTGGGCCTGGTACTCTCTCGGGTGGAGCGTGTCATTCGGGGCAAGAAAGACCAGGTGGGAAGAGGTTAGTGTAAGCCTCTGACCATGCTCTGTGTCCAGAACTAAGAACTGGACCCTGCTCTCAGAGTCACGGTGTAGGAAGAGCAGAACTTGGCTGAACACCACCTGGCCCAATCCAGATAGGGCCAACACTCTGTCTCCTGGCTGAAGGCTAGACAGAGCTCTCCTTCCCCCTCCTATTACATCCACTTGCATCCAACCTGGGAAACAGCCCCCCCTTTCCACTGTCACTGAGTGATCTGGGGGGGGGGGGTAAGAGGGGAGGACAAAGGGAAAACAGAGAAAAACAAAGAACGATTCCTTAGACTGAGCTCTTTTGCATTCTATATTTATGCAAACTTTTCCATGTCTGGATGACATTTCAATATAAATAAAAAAATACATAACTAAAAAAAAATCACAGGAGGATAGTCGATAAGGGGTAGGCAATCCTGATCCTGGACTGCCGGTATCCAGCAGGTTTTCTATCCTACCTGATGAACTACTATCCTGCTGGGTAATGGCACTCCAGGACACCCCAGGAGCAGGGCTGCCTACCCAGGTCTATAACTACAATGTGAAGGGATCACACGAGGCAAGAAATTATTTTGTATGCAACTATTTTTTAAGGAATATTGTTTTCTAAGTAACTAAGTTTCTCTCTGGTCTTGTTTTACTTCTCCACCTGGTTCCTTGTCCTTGTCCTTATGACCTCTGGCCTATGGTACTCCAACATCTTGGGCAAATTCTGTATATACTGCTGTATATTTAAGAATTTATAAGCACACACATGCCATTAAACATGATGGATTTTTTTTATCGCTAGGATTCTTTTGTCAGTACAGAGTGCGGGGGAGGGGGGCTCAAATTATTTTTCCATTAGACTGAGGAATGTGTCAGGTGACTGTCATCAGCACACTCGGGCTCTTACCTGCCTTTACAGAGCAGTGCACGTGAGACTTTGACTCATAGTGCACCCAGTCGAAGCCGGCTTCCACAGCCAGCTGGGCCAGCAGCCCATACTTCCTGGGGTCGCGGTCGGAGGTCGTAATGTCCACAGCTCGACCCTCGTAGTGTAAGGAATTAGGCGGGTGGTGGCCGTCTTCGTCCCAGGCCTCGGTGACACGCAGCCGAACCCCCGGCCACTGGTTCATCACTGCGATAGCCAGCACATTCAGGCGATCTTTGCAGCGCTGCCGGACACAGGATTCGCATATCGTTTAATTGAATGCCACTTTGAAAGACAGGATGTGAATAACAATACAAAAAAGTACTTCATTCACACTCTATATTCTACTTTAAGCAGGGTAATTAAAGGCAGTAGAACTTATTTGTTCCCCGAAGTTACAATTTTCCTATGAATAGCTATTGTCAATCCTACTGACGGTAGACACCTGTATACCCGAATGCATACACCAGTGCTTACATGCTACATTGAAAGAAAGTATTGTATAACAAATGTTTTTCAGTAATGGGGTGCATACTGTGATTTGTTCACTATTCCCCTGTGAGTTAATTTATGTGACATTTGTTTTATGTCCGTATCTCTGGATGACTGGAGCGAAATGCACGTCAAACACAATTCCACCTTTGTCACTCGGCTCTTGAATGCACTCCTGCCAGGCTGGGCTTTCGCATGTGTGACATCAGCCTGCATATTTCCCGGTAATTTTGGTACTGGTAAAGTTCACCTCCACCCCTCCTTCCGCAAACAATCAGAACTTAAGAACAAAGCTACCATAGCCACTTTTCAAGCACCCCTTTGTCGTCCTTGCAGTATGAAAGAACATTCAAAGCTGTTCTCTTTTTTTCCTGTGTTCTCCGATTGAGGCTTGTATATTTTCTTGTAGGTGTGTCTATGGGAGTGCTTTGGCCAGAAACCGCTTCATTTTCCATTGTCACCAGGTACAGTGCCCGATTGCCGCGACTTAAAAGGCGCCATCTCTGAAATTTCAGACGCGACTGGGCCTTTATGTTGAAAGCTCACAACCCTCTGGCAGAGGGCTTTTTTTTGGGGCTGTGAGAATATTATACAACCTCCTCTACTGTATCCTTAGTTAATGATCCCCACAAATGACAGCTTTCGGTTGAAACAAAAACTAAGGTGTGTCTCTCCGCCAGCCTCTGCGCACAGCTAGCTAACACGCCTGCAAATGGACAGAATGCATTTTCCTGTGGACTGTGGACCCGGAGCGTACATAGGAGGCATGTGCTGCAATTAGACACAAGCAGCACCATTGGGAGACGGGAGGGAGCTTGGGAGAGAGCAGGGGGCCAGGAGAGTGGCAAGGTTCAGGCTAAGCGAGAGGGCCGAGGGCGGAATGTCCGGGCAAGTAGAGGCGAATGTGACAGCAAGAGTGAGAAAGGAGGACGGAGAGACAGAAAACAAACTGAAGGGACATTTTTCTCGCACTGTACAGCAGAGAGGCGTTTCATTGTCACAACTACAATAGAGGCTTTTCCGACGGTGCCATTACTTCAGCAGGCGGGAATTTCGGACAGGCGACCCCGCAGAGCCTCTAGAAGATGCACAAAGGACCTCTTTGAAAGCTGGGCAGGGTAGAGGGCACAGGCACACAGACACACACCCAACTGTGCACTGGGCAGCGGGAGGGCAGCTGCTTACACACAGATACTTACATATGCAAGCGGCCGGAGTAGGAGCAAACAACAGACAGCACTCTTAGCAGATGACAAACTGTGTACACAACATTACATAACATACTTACACTGTATTTCTGGTTGTCATTTCTCTGTCGTCTGGCTTGGCTTATAAATGTCCATTCATGTGAAACTTCAGCTAGGAGAAGGCCTTCTCTTAACGAGGACCCAAATATTTCTCAACAAGTATTTCATGGAACGTTTTCACCATTTTGTAAGACCTGTGTTAACCGCTAACATGGGGGAGCACGTAACATTTCCGTTAAGTAAATAACTCAAATAAGCTGACAGGCTTGACCAATCAGGGTGCCTCATAAATTTAGGATTAACTAGGAATTAGCATGGAATGGTGCATTGCAGCAAATGATTCATATGAAGCTTCGGCCACAAAGCGGGCCCCATTAAACCACAAGTTGTAGGCTTAAAAACACTCATTTCACACCAAAACCACATGCTAAAAAACACACCATTCATCCTGGCTGGAGTAAAAATTTCACAAGCTTGTAAGTGTGCAATTCGGTGTCACGGTCCCCTGATGTGGCTGAGACAGGAGAGGATGCACAACCTGAGGTGAAAGACTGGCAGACAGACCTGACGGTCTACTGGCAGTGCTACAAGCCGACAGCGTGTCTCTCCTCCTAACCTCCTTGCTGTCACCCAGCAGGTCGGCCAAGTACAGCCACGATACAGGACTACTTCAACGGCGTCACGACTCAGATCTTGAGAGACTTTCTGTTAATGATTAAAAGAATCACGGCGAGTTCTGGAGGGTATTTGGCCCCTGAGAATCAGCATGAGATAACGAGTGCCCGCCAGACAGCAGAGGAGGTGCTCAAAGTGCAGGATGTGCCAGCATCTGCAAAGTTTACAGGTATATAATATAGGTATATATAATCCATATAGGTTTACCTACCAATGGGTAAATAACACTGATAAAATGTAACTGACATGAAGGTGGGGAATGGCAGCATCTATGAAGCACATAGTTGTTCCCTAACCCGTCACCTGGTGCTGACCCAGTGCCATCACCTCCATGGGAACAAACTGAGAGAAAGGGACCCGACACTAAGAAAGGACATAATTGGAGGGTGGGTGAATGCACTAAGGGACATTTGAGAGTGATATGAAAGGCCTGCCGCCTCCTTCCCTGGTGAATTAATAACTAAACAGAAAAAAGTATATATATTAAGTGGTGGTATCCATGTAATGGTGCCACATTACCATGACATTTCTTCAACTACTGATATATTTACATTTAAAAGGCTAAAAAGTAAATATAAATATTGCAGACAAATGTTTTCACGTAATTCCCATTTGGGTCAATGAACAACCTGATGTTTTGGGCTTTTGTGTTAATGTTTAAGAATTAATAGCTGTTTTTTTGTCATGATGCAAAAATCGAACACTGAGAAGTTTGCATTTTATGTTTCTGCTTACAGAAAAGGAGACTTTTATCATTCATTATAAATACCGGGCACCTGTTATATTTCCCGGTTAAAAAAAACACATATAAGCTGGTTATTTGAAAACCTATTATAAGAGTCCATCAAACACCATCAGAAGAGTCGCACATCTGACACCTGTTCTTACCTGGGTCATTATTCGGTCAGCTCCCGTGTTTTCTTCGTTTTTGAATACGATGTCGGGGTTGTAGTTATGCGGCAGCGCGAAGAAGCGCTCGGACCCGTTTGGGACCTTCCCTTCGGCCCTTCCACTGGCTCCCAGGTTAGTCTCCGAGAAATTAGGAACAAACTGCTTATAACGCATGGGGGTCAGCTTGCGCGGCCTGGGGCGAACACCACCGCCCCGGCCCGGCCCGCATCCCTGGGCGAACAGACACGTCCAGGTGCATAGTGACAGGAGGCCGAGCCGTGCCAAGAGTTGCCACTTAGACAGCGCCATTGGCGCTAGTAACGGTGCCTATGGATCAGCGAACCCTCCAGCCTGCTTCCGGAACCGAGCGCGGGCACCTGCTGCCATATGAGTTCTGGAGAGCAACAGTGCAATTCACGTCTCCTCTAGGAAAACGACTAATCAGTGCAAAATACGATATAATATAGAATATGCTACCACACTACTCTCTTTCTAACAAATGTTTATTTTGTGTTAATAAATTTATGTTTGCTTTGCCTGTCGCTTAACCTCAGTTAAGTACGAAAACTTTCGAAAACTAATTTTCGTAAGCAAATATTTGTACCTCATATACCTAATGTACACCAATCGCAGTTATAACTGAATATTACATTTCTCTTTATTTCCTTCGAAAAGCTACCCCCTTTTTACTTGTCTAAAACAGCGAATTAATAAATGTCATGCAGCTATACATTCGAAAGCAGCTTCGCATATTAATTATGGTTAGTCTGAAAGTCACTTCTGATTGAATTTCTCGAGCAGTAACATCACTGGTACGGTTCATCCTCCGAGGGGATAACAGGTGCTTCCCTATCAGCCAGCAGCGAGCCTCATTACTCGGAACCTGCACCGCACAGTCCTGACGGCTACTTTACACTATTGTATTCCTGCGAGTTACTGCGCCCGCGTATTGCCCCTTCGTCCTAAGACCATCATCATCCCATTACTGCGTCCCTCCGCTTGACAGCGTCCTCCGTGGTGTCGGGGTTCCTGTCGGCTCTTGCTTCTCCGAAAGACTCCGTGCGCTGCCGACCGCGCTGCTCCAGCCATTGGGTCTTAATAGCGTCAGGACGGGATTGCCCTCCCTTCCTGCGCCTTCCCAAACTGACAGCCTCGCACACGCCTCCTTCAGCTGACTGCAGTCCGGCGGCCTTTTTCCTCTTTTTTTCCCTATTTAATTAGGTAATGTATGATTCATGTATGTCGACATTTAGTAACGCGCTTGTATCCCATCTTCCTCAAAACACAACGAAGTTATTTTTGCATTTTATGTCATAGGTGAAGAAGATCTGGTCAAACATATTTATTATTGTTAATAACAATAATTATAGCAATAATAATAATAATGATAAACAAATAATAATATCATAAACAACAACAATAATAAAAACTGTTACAGAATTTTGACTCACGATGCCCATCACCCAGGATAGAATTTGTTTCATTATTATGCTATTGTGGTGTATTAATAGCATGGATTAAAGGTGAGGACCTGTGACTCCAAACCATGGATCCTCGCGACAGCTTCCTGTGTAAGAGCCCGCAGCCCTGACACTGACACTCCGAATCAGGGGACTCCCGGTGACACACAGCCCCTGACCTCCCCGTGCCGTGGAAACACCCTGGCGAACTTCAGCCATGTCATATTTTTAAACACAGCAGAACAATAGACCGCAATTAAAAGTCGGAGAAAGCCGAAATATGATGGCACGAGGGAAAGAGATTAAGGGGGAAAACAGAGATGAAAAAATATGTCTGTATCTTTTCAATGGAATCTGACAGCGCAGATAACTTTATGTAAAAATACTTCAGCTCAGGGAGGAGGGGAAACGTAAGGATGTTTCACGAAGGTCACTGACTGTGCAGTTTGCAAAATAGTGTGGATGATGACTGAAAACACATTTAATACATTTAAATGACATATACAAGGCATATAATTCATAACCTCACTACAAACCCAAAGTGTGACATGCAGGGAGCCAAACGCAACTCCTGGAGGAAGAGACTCAGTGGAGAAATCTTCAGTATCACATTTTTGATTAAATGTCCCTCTCATTGCATACTGTATAGATAATTACATATGACTGAGGCTAAGGTGCTCAGGCAGGGGTGATTGTAAGATGTGACCCTTAGGGGGGTCAGCCCCCAAGAAATATGGGATAAAATTTATAAAATAATTTTTCGGGGGGGGGGTGTGAACTTCCCATAAACAGGAGCTAGAAATGTTTGTGTGTTTAGGAATCATGTATTTCCTCCACTGAATGATGACTCCCCACTGATCATCCAGTAAAGGTAACGAAAATAGAACTTTATTATACTCATTGAAATTGCACTGAAATGGGAGTTTCGGGAACAAGATTTCTCACAGAGATGGAACATCACATCGCTCTTCCGCCACATTACCCCGAGCCAAGGTTCGAAAAAAATTCCCAAAATGTTTAGCGGAGGGATGACATTCCGGTCTGAATCCAGACGCAGAGGAAGGTCGAGGGTGGGTTTGAGTACACAGAGTGGAAGATATCCTGAATAATCACGAAATCAAAGGCAGAAACTCAATCAGAAAGAGAAACATTTCATTAGGGCAATTAGAGGCAATGATGTGCTTTTCCTAAGAAGAGGGATCTAAAAACTGGCCGTGGACGAGAGGAAGGAAGCAAAATAGTTTGTGTTTGAAATTGATTCCATGCAATTATTATTACTTATATATATATTATATATATATATATATGCCCCAACCCCCACCACTCCTCCGCATCAGGATGGGAGTATAGAGTTCTGAATAGTTTGGCTTCCTGCACAGCCTCAGCACAAAAAATGGGATCTTTCCTGCCTGAGTCGATCCCCGGCTACACAACAAGCCCATCCCCCCCACCCCTCCCCCACCCACACCCCCCCCCCCCCCCCGCCACCCCCCACCCCACCCCCCCCCCCCCCCCCC
>JAODKM010000099.1:7722449-7738538 GCA_026780845.1 Petrocephalus sullivani | reverse complement strand
TAACTCCATCCAGTTCACAGTTTCTAGTTTTATTCTCATACAATTAAACTTAGCCTTCCTAACATTATATATTTTTGTATCTAATTTTACATCCACTATCTCTCTCTGACATTATACCACAGTATAAGATATTTGCAAAAACAATGCTACTCCACCATTTTCAAATCTTGCTGACAAAATTTGCCAACAGTTCTCCACAACAAATTAAATCAGCAAGATTTCAAAATGCTAAGGCATACTCAAAATTCCAAGGTACACTATATTACTTTCATA
The DNA here is from genome assembly GCA_026780845.1 of Petrocephalus sullivani. Classification (NCBI taxonomy): domain Eukaryota; kingdom Metazoa; phylum Chordata; class Actinopteri; order Osteoglossiformes; family Mormyridae; genus Petrocephalus; species Petrocephalus sullivani. Next base: position 7,738,265 of record JAODKM010000099.1, on the reverse strand, counting down.
CTACCCAAGCCTACCTTTTTGTTAAGCGTTCAGCATTGTGAAGGCTTATGTTACTTGTTTTAAGGTAAAATTAAGGGCAGTATTTAGTGGCTTTTTTATATTTAGACTTTGTGAGTTTCTGCTAGTCTGTAAAATTCTGTTTAATTTCAACCATTGGGGTCTAAATCTTGTAAAGTTATGCTGACCAATATCAGTCACCATCTTTTTGGCTCCAAATCAGTATTGGAAATTTTCATATCTGTCATATTACATAACTGTCCTGTTAAATGCAGAGTAAGTATACTGTCACTGCATGTCCCCGTGAAACATTGCTCTTAGTCATCTTGAAAATGAATTTACCTGACAAACTGGAGAAACATCTGTGGCTTACACCCCTCTAAACCAAAGCATTTTCAGTTGACGCTAACTTAAAGGCTTTGCCTTCTACAGATTCTGGTGGTGGTGGTAATCTAATAAGTGTCTATCGCCCAATAGTTTCAATTGTGTTTGACCCTGGAAAAAATAACCTATACTTCTGAGAGGAAAAAATGAAACAGTACTCTTTTGAGCTTTCCAATTAAAACTGAGCCATGCATCTATAACGGTAAAAAATAAAATACAGCTCATTACAAAACACACTAAATTGTATATTTTTTGCTATATTATGCCATCCGTAGTGTAGAACAGGCACTGCATCTCAAGGGGAATAAAATAAAAAAAAATAATAATCAAAAGTACATTTCATCAAAACCAAAGACGGTGATGCAGAAACATTTTTGGAAATTTAGAAAAGGAATTATCCTAGTACAATAATATACTGCATTGCAGCAAAGATGCATATTATGTACTTATCGCATCTTGAATACTACCATTATTAAGTGTTTAATAATTCAGGCTGACCGGTTTTCCTCTTCACTCTGAGTGCAGCAGCATTTTTGCACGAGTATTTTCAAAAGCAAGATATTATACATGGCCGTAAGTCAAACTTTGATTTTCCTTTGTGTAATATCTTCAAGTAAAAGAAACCCAATAACCAAATGAAAAGATGTAACAACTTCTAATGTGGTCAGCATGTTGCACCTCTCTACAATCTGTATCCAAAATTACTAGTCAGTGACTCTTTACAGTGCCTGGTGGTATGTGAATAATTATTCCATCGTTTGCTCTATGATATCTAAATACAAACTGACAATTGATCCATCAGTCACTTTTTCAATTAAACTGATTAATCATCCAGTTCGACAGACTGTCAGAACATGTAAGAACTGCTGAGCTTCACGAGGTTAAAGGTCAGTCCTCCACCGTTTCGTTGGAGAGCTCCTGTAGTCTAAAGTTCAGCAAAGCTGCTAATGTCCTCCACGTCATGATGCCACACCAGGTTTCAGGCCAGGATACCGTGCTTTCATGACCAATATAACGCCTACTGTGGACTGAGACATGAAACGGACTACCGGCTAGCAAAAGACAGCTCACCAACCTGGTTCCAGTTGTAATCGCTGTCATTATTACTATTTACTTAAAGTGTTTTAGGGGCAAATCAGGCCACATCATTTGGTTATGAGCCTTTTACGAAGAAATTTCACCCATCAGCATCCACACTGCAAAACTTATACCCATTTCCACCATCTGCACTGCCCACAACAGAACAGCTGTGTTGTGACACACCAAAGCCTCCTCAAAGTACAGGGGTACATTAAACACAGGGTACCTAACTGCAGGCACCCAACCCCCACTACACCCCACCCCGGCTCATCATTTGGAGGTTTACACAGTCTTCCTATTTCCCAACCCCCTTCTAACTGAAAACCTCTTTCCCCGTCCACTAATGGTGAGTTTTTACCAATAGACAGCAATTCGCTCAGGAACCCTCCACCATACTCTAAAAAATGCTGTTTAACGAAATTACAGAGTGTTTAAGGCTGTTTGCCTGACGGCGGGCACATGGGTAGAGTAGCTATATCACTCCATAAACCAGTATTTGCAGTTTTTTTGTTGTTTCGAAATATGGCATGAAGCAGAAACACCTATCGACGCAGGTTTGAAGAAACCCCTTTCCTTAAAAAATAAGCACTGAATTAACCGGCGAAAATTAATTCGAAATAATGCAGCAGACATATATTATGCATTATAAGCATGATTACTACCACCTACCCGGGTCCAGTCGTAATTGCTGTGGTTATTACTATTTACCAAAAGTGTGTTAGATAGTCACTTTAAGTTATAAATGACTGGTCCAAATCAGTACGAATTTAAGATGAAATCACGCGTCAAATCACCCGCAGCGCAGTCGCTTAGGTGAACTGGTTTAACCCCCAGCGACAAAGTAGCAACTTATAACAAGGGCGCCGTAACTCATTCATCTGCTATTTAAATGTTCGTGTCCTTCCTCCCTCGGCGCAAACATGAGGCGCACTTTGGGGGGAGGACGAGCCGAGCTACCGGTCTCACAGCGACCGCGGACGTGGTCGGGCAGCTAACTAGCTAACTGGGTAAGGTCTGCGCTTCCAGGCAGCAGTAAGGTGGGCAATAACGGTTACTTACAATGATCTCTCGGACCCGGTCGTGGAATATCTGCTCCCTGACTGACACGTCGTCTGCTTCCATCGTCGGACAATCATATCGGGTCAGGGAGAGTGATTAAATAACGTGCAGGACTCGGGACGCTGATGGAGAGGCCGGCTTCGGGGCCCCCGCGAACGCCACCGGACCGCTATCATTTGCCAGCGGTTGTAGGGAGCCTAAGAGGCTTTTCAAAAAGGCTTCGCACAATATTCGAGTCGGTGGGGGCGGGGCGAAGGGCGGGGTTTTGGCGAGACCTGGGCGTGGCCTCGAGTGAAGACTACGAGGGATTAACGGGGCTACGCTGCGACGTGCGTCAAGACGAGGTGTGGCCAGACGGTGGCATGGGCGGGGCTTGGAAAATACAGAAATGAAACGCTAAGTTAGGAATGGAATGAAGTCGAGATATAAGTATTTTGACTGAAGGGCTTTTTGGAAATTATGGACAGCAGAAAATGCAACTTTATGTATAGTGATGCATAACATTGAAATACCCAAATGCCTTCATTTAAGCAGTTATATTCCTGTTGTGCTATTATTAGATTAGATTTGATTTGTTAGAATCTTTGAACTTTGTCTGTAATGTAAGTAGATAAGTGTCTTCACTTCTTACTGAAAACCTCATATCTAGTCAAGACCACGAAGGATGGTTGATTGTGTTGGGGCTGTGATTCTGATGTTACCTTGTTTTTTCCAGTGAAAAATACGGAACAGGGCTGTATAACTGGCTGGGCGATTTCAGTAACAATTTCCAAACATGTAAAAAAAACTGTATTCTGTTTTTTACCCACCGCCACCCAGTGCATAACAATATGGCTGTTTAATCGGTAGAGTAACCAGTTAAAAGGTTGGCAGCATTCGAGTGTTAACGTGTGCAGTTTACAATTATAGGGATACAAAGTCCAAATGCAGTAAAAACGTACAGTACTATCGGAAACACTTGCGGCAGACCTGCAGGTAAGGTTTACACATTATATGTATTATTTAAAAATACGCATAGATACATGTAATCAAATTGAAAGACTGCGTGTGTAGACATCGTTTGTATGACTATTATATACAGTATATTAGTAAGGCCAGTGTTTATTGTATCTGGGATATTGAATGTTCTTTTAAATTTTCAAAACGACATAGCACATATTTGTAAATCTATTCGAAATGACTGGCTCTGTTGACTTTCTTGCTAAAGAAAAATCATTAGAAACCATTAAAATATCGGATGGTTTCATTAAAATGGTGTCCATTGGGAATTGGCCTAATAGTTTCCGTTAGGTCCATTCCATCAGGATTTAGAGGTTCCTACTGGTTTAAACAATTTTAAGTGGTTTCCATCAACCAACCTTCTATCAGGATTTAATGGTCCCTACTGGTTTATAATGGTTTATGACATGGTTTGAAATAAGGTTCCTACTGGTTTTTAGTCGTGTCTGTCATCTCATTATGGTAGTAATCAGGGTTATAATACATAATGTATTAAAATAAAGAACAAATACAAGACATTTTACTCATAAAGGAAACTTAAGACTGTTAGAGGTTACCAACAAAAAGCAATCATCCTATTATAAATACCTGAAGTCAAAAACTAATAAGATTCCATTAATGGGTAGAAGATCCCCAGCAGGGTTCATTGTGATAACCCACAGGGGTCATTTTGAACAATACAAGACCAATTAGAGATTACATCATAAAGCAATACAAGAGACCAACACCATCGAATCAGAAACCAGTAAGACCCCATTGGATAGGCAGAAGATTCTCATGTGGATTAAATTATGCAAACCACCAAGTCCATTAGCGACAATACATACCATTTAGAGACCATTATAAACTACTAGGAAAATATAAAATTTCAGTATAAACCAGCAGAAACACTTAATGGTTTCTAATGATTTTTTCAGCAGGGTTACACTTTATTATCCGCTTTAATTGAACAGTGTAGCAGATTTAAGATTTTTAGAATAAAATAAGATGAATTCTTACAGTGAATTTCTACAGTGATTTGTATCAGTATGTATGTATGTATTATAAGTATGATTACTTCCCTGATGGGATGGCAGACACCACTATATGCCAAGAGGAACCGTATTTCAAACCATCTAAGGTATAAATCTTTGTAAACCAGTAGGAACCATCAAATCTTTGTATATTTTTACATATCAAATCACATTTTCTCAGTTATCTTTATAAGTACATTGAAGTGATTGTCTGAGATTTACATCTATAAAGTGTCTTTAAAGTGTGTATACTTAATATTAAAGCAATTAGTATATTTACTTATATGAAATTGTATTCATTGTAAATTGAATCCCACCCCCATGCTGTGCATGTAGAGTTTTTATTTCCACATGGATTTCTGTCTGCAGCACAAAGATATTCAGTGAGGCTCACTGGTGCCTCTAACTTGCTCATAGAGTATGCGTATGCGTGTATGTATGTGATCTAGGATCAACTGGTGTCCTATCCAGGGAGTACACCATTGTGTCCTACTGTATATGATATTCATTTTATAATAACTTATCATAGCCAGGACCCCACCCCCCCCCCCCCCCCCAAAATGGTCCTGGCTAGGATAAGCACTTCAGTGATGAATTGATGGACAGTTGCACAATTTCATTTGCAATGCTCCAAAAATAAACAGGTCTTCTATATTTCAACAAACTATCCTAAGCAGGGTCACAGAGTATTGTAGCATTAATAATTAATACATTATTATTAATATACAAATAATAATTATTGTAACTCAGATGACTTATTTGTGTGAATGATGATAATTTTTCTCTGTACTACAGGAAACCGAGAAGCTCACCAGCAAGGATGGAACTAGCTTTTTAAATGAATGACAACCATTCTGGCATTGGCCACTGATTCCTTTATGGCCAAAGGGCTGTTCATCACATATGCATTATGGGCAATAGGCGGTCCTCTGGGTCTTCACCACCTCTATTTGAGGAGGGACAGCCATGCTTTGCTGTGGTTACTTACCCTGGGAGGCTTTGGAGTGGGATGGCTGAGAGAGGTCTTCCGCCTTCCCGCCTACGTCAATGAAGTGAACTGGGAGGCGGCCAGGGATGGTGTGAGGCACGGTAAATCCCGGCCTCCCCCAGTAAGCCCTGTCCGATTCGCCGGCCAGGTCTGTGTGGGAATCTACTTTGGTACCGTGGCCCTCATCGCCCTGAACTCCCTCCACTTCTTCTACCTCTTGGTGTTGCCACTTTACGTTGGTGTTGGGGTGCACCTGGTGTCCTGCGTTGGCAGGGAGACGTCGGACCTGCAGAAGACCCTCACTGCCTGTATAATAACATCCCCCCTTTTTTACGGGAGCAGGCTCTCTCCCCTGCCCATCAGTCTGGCTGCCAGCATCACCTCTACTCAGCATCGCAGGTTCAAACAGCCCCTGTCAGCAAACGACCCCGCTGAGCCGCTCGGTAGGCTGACTCCCACTTTCAGTTTCTCTACCCCGAGTGTTACCAAATGCCAGCAAATTGTTTCTGAGCCCAGCTTTAATTTATAATTTGCTGTTGATATCCTATGTCCATTACCTTCTAAGTAATGTGCAATATCACTTAATCCTAACAATAATAATACATTTAATTTACATCAAGCCACAATAAAGGCAAATAACAGTTATGTTAATTTTGTGGATCATGTATTCCCTTTTATTCATTACTGATCTGTTTCTAATTTCCCAAGGTCCACGTCTATGCCGCCTGGGTCTTGCCTGGCTGGCCTTCTCTGCGCCTCTGGGATACTGCGTCTTTCATAACACAACTGCCACCCTCAGCTACATGGTGGACTGTGTGACAGCCGTGCTGGATGCGCTGTGGTTCTTCCCCTGGCTCCAGGGGGCGCTGGAATACTTACTGCTGCTGCCATACAGGGTGCTGCATGCTCTGACGGGAGCTGTGAGCCCAGAGGAAAGCTGGAAGAAGGTGCTGGAGGTCCTGCTTGCGGAGTATAACCAGAGAGAGAGAGAGGCAATGCGGGTGAGTCTGAGCAGACGTGGGAGACACTGAGGCGACACTGGAATGTGAGGGCTGACATAATCCACACATACATTTCTACAGTCTTGTATCAGTTAAAATAATGCTTTCACCAGGCGGATGTAACCTTCATTTTTTTCACTCCAGACATGCTATTGTCTGGAATTGGTTAATTTAAAGATATGTAACTTTGTTATCAGACGATCAGTTCAAGCTTGGATCAACGTATCTGATTTGTAAAGTATACATTGTAAAGCAAATGTATTCTCTGTATATATTTATGCCAGTGCCAGAGCATGTTATTTATATGATTGTGGGAAGGATTCCCAAAGCTTGGCTGTCTGAAATAGTCCAAAGATTTATACTTTTTCTTCATTTTTTGTAACTGAATTTCCAAGGCAACATTGCAGCCTCTGACATATCCTGGGAAACACGTCACAGGGGAGGGGACATCCAGTAAGGGGAAGGAGAGGGGGAGGAGAGTGGATCGCGGAACACAGGAGAAATGAAAAGTCTATAAAAACAGACACAAGTGTAGTGCAAGGCCACAGCGCCACCTGCTGGGCAACCTGGGTGCGGTGGTTTCTAGAGATATGCTTTTCTGTTAACTTTCTGCAAAACTCCACCGGTGCTCCAGGTTTTGTCGGTGAGTGATGGGGCCTCCATGGAGGAGATCACACGTAGTTACAGGGAGCTGGTGAAGGTGTGGCACCCAGATCACAACCCCAGGCAGATGACTGAGGCCCAGCAGATGTTCATTAGGATCCAGGAGGCCTACGAGACAATGCTGCAACGACACAAGAGAGCCCACCAAGAATAGAGTTTTACAGTGTTATAGAAACACAGGGACCCACTGATCCTGGCAGGCCGATGCACAAATGTACACAAATGTAAAATTGACAACAACACACATTGACCTTGTCAGGAATTGCACATTTCTCTTTGTGATGTTGGGACTGGTAATTCAAATAAAGTCATTCAAGCAATTATTACAGTGTTAACATTTGTTTTCACCCACTGCTGTGTAATAGAATAGCTAAATGGTGCGCTCTTGTTTCACTTTCCGAAAAATACTCTACAAATGTCACAGATAATATTGCCAAACTGGCAAAAACATATGAAAAGAATAAACAGGAAGACTTGAACTATAAAGAGTGATGTGAATGTAACATGCTAATACAGATCAATAAACTGTATCATTTTTGGTTCCGAAAACTGTCCTGGTCATATTCAACTCTGTATTTCATATGCTGCATTTCCCATTTTTGTGAATGTGTGTATGTCTGTTTTTATAAAGACACCTTGCAACTGAACCTTGTATAATGAATATAGATTAGTGGAATCGTACTAAATATAAAATAAAAAAATATAAAAAACTTCAAAAATTCCATTGCACATCAAATATATTTTTGATGTTTTGATGTGTTATTTATTGTTCCTTTTTTCTGCGACCCTGAATAGGATAAGTGGTTTGAAGACAGACTGATGTCCCTTTCATTAATGCTTAGCTCATTTAGCTCAGCTGTATCACACAAAGATTGTTTTGCTGACATCTTGTGGTTAGTAAGATGACATGCTGGATTTTTTCCATTTTACAGTAATCGGACCTAGTTTCCAATACATTTTAAGTCTGCAATTTTATAACAATATTAATATTATGATCTAGAATATTTTCCTAGAGACTAATGCCCTTACCTATTATGCTTCTTAAATACTTAACCTTTTGGCTTAACTTCGGCACGTATAATTTTTACTCTTGAATGTATTGTGCTTTGCAACTAAAACGTATGGAGGAAAGAAAAGCTATGGCGTTTATAGTTATAATTTCTAATCATTACACGTTATAAAATGCACAGTAACAGGAATGGCTTATTAGACAGCAGTGCGCTGCGCTCCCATTTCTCCACTCGCGCGCACATCGATGCTTTCGGCAGTCAGTGCCGATCAGGGCGTCTGCAGTAGGATTAACGGGCCTGTATCCCGGTGTGGGACCGGAAGTTGTCTGGGGTTTCAGGTAAAAGGACCCGGAGATGCTGCCTTCGCCAGAAAAAACAAACGGACAGCCAGAAACGTAAATTCAATATATGTATATATAACAGGGCTGCTTTCAGGTATGAAACGATTGAGGCGCTGGAGTATATTTACTATAAGTAGCCAGGGGGGAGTATGCATGGGCTGGGAAAGCAGCTAGCTATCTCAAGAAGCAAGCATCGATTTAGAGGCGGCTGCCATAGCAACGGCTGAAAAGAAACATAATTCAACTTTAAGTCGACAACGCAATTAGACGGCCTTCTGTGAAGGGGCGGTCACGTGTCGTGCGAGGCGCCCGGAGCGCTCGCGGACAGCTCGCGGGCGGCTCTCGGTGCGGCTGCTCCGGAGCGCGAGCCCGACAGCGGCACTGGGCACTGGGCGCGCGGCGCGCGGCGCTTGCGGCTCCGCTTGCAGGCGGAGTGGGCATTACTCATCCTCTGACAGCTGCACATCTCGCGTTTTACCGATAAAATGAAATTTACCGCGCCGTCTCGTCACTTACGGCGCTTTCAGTACCGCACGGGCGTTTTCGTGTAAAGCGCCCGCGACATTTCCACTGTTTACACTGTGTTCAGATAAAGTAACGAGCTGCTCGGGTACTTTCTTGGAAGGAAACACAGAACTGCAGCCAAACCAGTTGCTTGTAAGTTGAAGGACCATTTCTTTGAATAACTGGCTTATACGTAACTGACATTTGCACTGTGGTAATGGTTTTTCCCCCTTTTATCACTTAATTTTGTTTATGTAATTCTGCTGCCATATATGTTTTTGTTATTTCAAGAGCAAGACCTCTATAGCTGTTACGAGTCTCGTTAATCATGCAGCATTAGTTGTGCGTATCTGGTTTTCCTGTATAGGGCTTAGATTTCTACGTGTGTTGTAACTGATTTAAAAATCGAGGAACCACTGATTTCAGACTGATTAACTATCAAATAAATGAAACATTTAACACAGTGCTGCTGTTTGTAGGCTAATGATATGTATGAAAACTGCCAACTGTGTTTAGTGATCCTCTGTCATTTTTTTATAGGTTTAAAAAATAGTTTTTAATATTTTGTCTTGTGGGAAGATAAAAACAATTGCAAATTTATACCGGTGTTATTAGCGATATTCTAAAGAATTTGGAAATCTATGGAAAGGGTTCTACTACACCCTTTGTAATTAGCTGCATTGAAGATAATAAGGTACATATTTACTCTATGGAACTCTATATTTGTATGCACACGCACAGTCAGGATAAAGCCGTATTAGCTGTGTTATGATTATGTGCGTCCGGCTTGGCATTTCAGTACTGTTTTCAGCCAGTCAGTCGGTCTGGCAGGGCCTGATCCTCCTGTCTCGTCGTGTCTTTTACTTTTCTGCACTCTTGGAAGAGCTATCTTCCAAAACCGCTCGTAGTCTTCCAAGCCTGCAAGGTTAAAATGTCTGTCATTCTTTTAATAATTATTTTAGACCTCTGCGCCCACTGGGATCTGTTACATATTGTTCCCAAACCGTCTTTCTGATAGGCATGGCTGTTTAGTAGTATGACCCCAATCTTGAGCTTGCTTAGGAGATTTGTATTTGAGTTGCTCATGGTAGGTTTTCTTACAGTGGGGAGTGGGAGAACGGTCCTCCAAAAATCTCAAAATACCCTTCACATATTTAAAAAGCATTGAACCTCACAGGGCAGAACACCCCCTAGCTTTGGTGTTGCTCATATAAGGCATATATACATTTACTGTTCAGTTTTCTGACTGGCTGTCCAAATATGGTTTTATTCAGAAATCAGTGCTCAGTTGTTCATGCGTGAGATTGTTTTTTATGTAATTACCATTGGTAACAATTTACCATTGCTATGTAATGCTGAAAAGCTCTCAATTTATGTGGTATTTACATCGTGGCATATGTTTCCCAAGGGACATCAGCACCCAAAATTGGCTTGTCAGCTTACAAATCAGCATCGATGTTGTGAAAAAGGAGTTACTCTAGTTTATAATTGACTAACGAATGCTTTGTGGTTTAACGCAGTTTTTACATGTGCATATTTGTCTCCTCATGCATATATCTAAATGAATGAAATGCATCAAGATGCTGTGAATCTTATTCTAACCATATAAGCATATCCCAAAATTGTCCAAAATGTCGTTTCAGGTGAATATCAACCCCGTTTACTGTTGTGCTTATCGTTGAGCCATTGGAGCTCGAAGCCTTTTTTGATTGTTTTCTGTTTACATGTTTATCAGTCTGTTCTTGTTCCTCTGCAAGATTTACCCATAGACTCTAGTTCTTTTGGCATAACATTTCTGGCTGGTTTTTCTGCCTCTTTCTTGGTTAATCTTTATGCACTTTTCCCCACTTGTTTCTTCGTTACGTCTATTGATTTTTGCACCTTCTCTGTGCTGTTGCTTTTTTAGTCCTTGGGGTTAGCGTGAAAAGTGTGAGGGCTGGGGTTTCTCGTTCACATATTTAAGATGGGGGGGGGGGGGCGGAATGAGCGTGTCTGTTATCGTCGGATCCAACGAGATTAGTGCATGTAAAAGTATTGCATCAGCAGAAGTGCGCATGGCGAGAGAAGAGAAAAGAGACCGGAAGCTGCAGATGCATTAGGGAGGAGTTCGCCTTCTGTGGTAGGGGTCTCTTGTCTTAACACAGCAATGCATGGTTCACTTGGAACCGAGGTTCAAGCACTTTATGTACGGTGAAGCTGCCTTTGTAGATAATGCTGATGTCGCTGGAAAGCTGAGTTAGATATAATTGCCGCTTGGTGATGAACTATAATGAACTATAAGTATTAGGGGAAATGGGAGACCTCTGACTTAAGCATTTGTGTTCCTATGTCCTCTGCTTAGATGGTGCGAGAATGAATGCTGATGACTGCAATGGTCGTCCCTATATGTCAGGTAAGACCATATAACTGTAAAAAGTATGTTTATGTTGTATATCACTGAATAGATTTGGAATAAAAAAAAAAAAAATCGTATAGCTGTGAGAGTCACCAGTGTGTCCATAGCAGCGTGATTCATTCTACTTTGTGTGTTTGTGTAGGGAGTGGAGACTCATCGATGGAGAGGGACTTTTCTGGAGGCTTGGGGGGGCCTACAGTTAGCACACCCAACAGTCAACACTCTTCTCCCAGCCGGTCCCTCAGCGGTGAGTAAATGTCTGTCTGTCTGTCTGACAGTCTGTCTGTCTGACAGTCAGACCGACCGTCGCATTCATACTGAAGCCCATTTTTCTCCAGCGACGTTCCCTCCTGGCTTTTTCTGCACATTGTGTCACAGGCCACTCTGTCTCTCTCTCCCCAGCCAACTCCATCAAGGTAGAGCTGTACAGCGACGACCAGCTGGGCTGCGTAGCTCGTCCGGCCAAGAGGTCAGGGGAGCGCGATGAGGCGTGGAAGGACGAGCGGCTGGACCCCGTGGAGGAGGGGGGCCTGGAGCTGGGCGGCGTGGTTGGCGGGGGGGGAGGCAGCGGCGGAAGTTATGGCGAGCTGGCCAGTCCCGAGCCCACCTCCCCCGGGCCTATCCGGCTTCCCAACGGAAAGCTGAAGTGTGACATATGTGGCATGGTGTGCATCGGACCCAACGTTCTGATGGTGCACAAGCGCAGCCACACTGGTGAGCGGTGGAAAAATCAGCCGGAATGTTCCATTAGGCCCATTTTCTGTTTCGTCTGTGTGACGACGTGCAGCCTCGGCTTTTTTGGTTCAAGTGGCGGAAAAATACTGCCAGGTTACTGGTATGTTACCTTTGGGATGTGGTAACGCATGGCTGGTCAGCCTTGGCAAACGTCCTGCATGATTTACTCGACTTCCCAGTTTAGCCAGTTGAGACAGACTTCTTTTTAAACTGTTATGTAACTTGATTTCCCACTTGGCTTCACATTTGATTCATTTTTAAAGTGAAGTGCAGTGGAATTGTCCTCCTTTGGAATTCATCCTGGGACATAGATGGCTAACTTCAGACTTTGTTATGGGACTGTTAAGTATAATATGGCCATTGGTATTTAAAATGTAGCTGTATCACAGTGGGGCTAAACTCATCTGAGTTCAAATCATGTAACATTCACTCATGTCTGGTCGGTACAAGTTGGCTGAAACAGACTATTTGATGAAATTTTTTTCAGTCTGAATAACATGGAAAGTTCCTAAATTGTCCTCACATAAAGGAGGGAAAAATTCCATAGCTTTCTGTTCTGGAAAGTTTTCTCGAGTTTGGGGAAGTTTCCGAGCTGTCAGGATGTTCAGAGAGAGATAGAGGAAGATTTCTAACTTGCAGCGTGTAGAGACAAAAAGAGTTCCGAAAAGAGGAAGGGCTGGGAAGTACCCTGCATAAGTCATGCTAATGACATGCTGGTTCACATGGATCACAGCAGCACGAGCTGTGCGTATTGTGGATACCCTTTGATATATTGGTATCCCCCCAAAGGTAAAAGCGTTGTAGTAAATCATTACTAATCAGACTGTACTTGAATATATTTGTATAAAAGCATGCTTTTGAAGACCTATGTGTTTGTCTGGGGGGATGAGCATAGTCGAGGCCCCCTCGCCTTTCTCAGCCAATGTGACCATGCCTGCACGCTCTAATTGTGACAGCCACGGCCCTGTGTGCCATGCCAGGTGAGCGCCCATTCCAGTGTAATCAGTGTGGCGCCTCCTTCACCCAGAAGGGCAACCTGCTACGGCACATCAAGCTCCACTCCGGGGAAAAGCCTTTCAAGTGCCCCTTCTGCAGCTACGCCTGCCGGCGCCGGGATGCGCTGACGGGACATCTCCGTACCCACTCCGGTGAGACCGCCATGCCAAGGAGCAGGAGGCCAGTTCTCATAGGAGACAGGGTCTCAACCCGAGGCGGAAACTTCACGTACCAGCAGGGTCTCGGACTGCCTTAGACTGTGTGGATGATGCACGGTTACTGATATAAGACTGAGTCTGATTTGAAGGGCAAATTTGCACAGGTTGGTGTGTTTTTGATGAAAGAAGAGTGAGTGGAATAAATGCAGCAAATTCTGCTGTAGACTTTGACATTTGCAAGATGGTAAAAACAGGAAATCCTGTTGATATTTCTCAGTTGTTTATGAAGTGGTAGAAATTTATTAAGATGAATTTCCCTCGAGCTGTGGATCCTGGGGTTGGTCGTTCGCTCACTCCACGCGGGGTGTTTTCTCGGCAAGGGACAGAGCGGAAGTGTGTGGTGGGCCAGGTGCCCTCGTCCCACGTCACAGGCGGGCCGCATGGTTCTGAGTTGGCGTTTGTGCAGGGAACCAATACTGCTAGCGGACGGAATCGGTTGGTGGCATTTGGTGACGAGACTGCGAATGCCACATGCGTAGCGAGTAGAAAGGAAGGCCAAGGCTGTCCTGCGTGCTGCTGACGCTGTCCTCCTGCTCTGCCTCTGTCCTGCAGTGTCCTCCCCCACAGTGGGGAAGCCCTACAAGTGCAGTTACTGTGGCCGCAGCTACAAGCAGCAGAGCACGCTGGAGGAGCACCGGGAGCGTTGTCACGGCTACCTGCAGAGCCTGGAGGCCCAGCCCGTGCCAGGCGGCCACTTGCACGGTACCGAGTTGCCTCAGGCTCCCACAGGGTTAACGCATGACGGCATGGCAACCTGTGCACTGAAGCGCTTCTCTCTATCAATCTTGTCCCATCCAGGCGAGGAGATGCGGGACATGGAGCTGGTGACGGACCCTCTGCTCCAGCCCTCCACGGACAAATTGACATTCATTGACCGGCTGGCCAACAGCATCACCAAGCGTAAGAGGTCAACACCTCAGAAGTTTGTGGGTGAGTACCTGTCTGAGTACCTCTCTGCCTCCCTGGGCCACTTAGTATAGCACATATGTCCTGGATACCTTCAGTGGGTCATGCTAAGCTGCCGCAGAGCCGGTCAGCATGACATTCTCCTTGACTTTGCTCTCTGTCTCGTGTCCCTGTACAGGGCAGAAGCACATGCGTCTCAGCACAGCTGACGGACATTACGAACATTATCCTCCCACTGACAAGGAGGGGGACGAGCTGAGCTCCCTGCACAGGACTGCCGACTCCTCCAACTTCACAGGCGTCCTCGGCGGCTACCTTGGGGGCCCGGTGGGAGGAGGTGGGGGCCAGGAGTCTGTCCGCTCTCTCCGGCTGCCCCCCCAGCACCCCGCCGGCGTGCCGGAGTTCACGTCCGTCATCAGCTCCTTTTACAATCAGCTGGGCCCGCCGGGGCAAAGAGCAGACTCCGGGGGGGGCGGGGCGGGGGGCATGGCCTTGGGACTGGGAGGACGAGAGGCGGGGGAGGGCCACGAGGACCTGCCCCCTAGCTGTGGCCATGCTGCCTCTCCAAGCAACGGCTGCCAGGATTCCACAGACACGGAGAGCATGCCGGAAGAGCAGACTGCGGCCACCAGCGCCGGCGGGGATTCCGAGCAGCAGTCGGCTCCCGCGGCCGCTCGCAGCTCTGGCCACATGCGAGAGAGCGACGGTGAGCCACAACGGGAGGAGGGCGCCGCGGCTCTGCGGCCCGGCCCCGGCGAGGTCAGGGTGGTGGACGGCGAGGGGCGGCCGGTGCGCTTCTTCCGCTGCACGCACTGCCGCGTCCTCTTCTTGGACCACGTCATGTTCACCATCCACATGGGCTGCCACGGGTTCCGCCAGCCGTTCGAGTGCAACATCTGCGGCCACCGCAGCCAGGACCGCTATGAGTTCTCCTCGCACATCGTCCGCGGGGAGCACACTTTGGGCTGAGGTACGGGAGCCAGGGGGGTGGGGGAAGGGTGATGCAGGCTGGAGTGGAGAGGTGAATGCACAGGGAGGGCAGCACGGGTTTGAAAAGCGCTCTGTTTGTAGGAGGTGAGGATGGGTTAGGGTTTGATCTGCACTGGACTGGAGATGGTTGCTGAGGAGGAGATGAGATGCTGTGGGAGAGGTTTAGTCAAGGAATGATTGGCAAAGTATAATTGCACTCTTATTTTCCAGAATGCAGTTGTTTTGCCTCAGAAGTGCCTTCTTCCTGTGTGGTTTGCCCTCTTTGAAATGTGGGGTGGGTGTTGGGGGTGGGCAGGGGAGCATTCGCACAGCACAAAGCCACACTAGACCCTGTGTAATGGGCTGTAAGGGACTGGATCGTGACCATGAGCGGTGACTCGGAGGGCAGCTGGGTAATTTTCTAGGTCACAGAACTTCTTTTGACAGGCTGAGTCTTGGGGAGAGGATTTAATAATCACACTTTGGGGGGGGGGGGGGGCGGGGGGGGTCCGCCCCCCTTCAGCGTTTCTTTTTGGGCCCCCGGGCCCCGCCAGCACC
>JAODKM010000099.1:7688452-7704993 GCA_026780845.1 Petrocephalus sullivani | reverse complement strand
CGGAACTGCCCAGCTCCCCGCAGCGCCAACCGGGGCCCACACCCAGCTACCTGCGTGCCCGCACGCGCCTGCCCCACCCCACCCAAAACGATGTTTCAAGACATCAAATCCACACAATGCACATAATCAAACTGACCCATCAGTAATTCAGATTTTAGTTTTCCCTTTATGAACCCCGTTAAGGATATTTTGCTGCTAAATTACTGCCTTTATTGAACATAACTGCAGCATAAATATGTATTTACAACATCTGATTTGTAGTATGGTGCACGTTTCTAACAGCAAAGCCTTCGCGGCAGATGTCAGGCCATGGAAGAGGAAGTACTGAGTGCTCCACACTGGCCTAGCTGACAACTGACCCATCAGTCCACAGGGCTCCTGGGACGGCCACAGACACTTAGCATAAAATGCTACCTATTGCACCATTATGGAAGCAATCGGCAAGGTAGAATGTCTGATTTGCCTGCTTCGTCAAAAAACTGTCACCACGATATTACAAATATGGTCACGTCACAGTCCCTGCATACATACATGGATTAGATTACTTAGACATGATTTTCAATTAAATCATTAATTGCTATATTTGCACTACTTTGTCTTCTCAGATTAAGATTACCTAGAAGTTGTTGGGAAGGGAAAGCCATCACCAATCTGTATCATACTGCAGGAAAATCACCGATGAAGCAAACAGGATTACCACTGAATCGAAATACGAGCAGGGAAATGAGAACAGGAAATCATGAGTGGTTGGCCTGGACCCACAGCTTAACACGGCAACTGAGATGCGTCAGTCTGTCTCTCCCTAGTGATTTTTCTCTTGCATGTTTTTTTTTTATGTGAGACGTCTATCTGCAGCAAAAGAGAAAACAACATGCAGAGACACTGGCGAATAACCGCTGTGCGTAAAGAGTGTTTCAGCATTTTATGAGCAGCCATGCTTGCGGTTCTATGGCCACAAAAACATCTGTCAGACAATGTGTGCATGGGAAGGATGGAAGGACCTTTAGAATTCTGTGCTGTCTAAGAGAAAATAAAAAATCTAAGAGCTACGTCTTGCTGACTTCTTCTCCTTCTGATTATTTAACATGCCAGCGGTTTTCTCTGATTGTGATACCACTTTTAAGCCCTTGAGTTCCTTTCCGCCCTCTGAATCAATGCCCTCTCAATAAACCTTTCTCTTCTTCATAATGCCTGAACACTATCGGTCTTGCAGCTCATGCTGAAGTGGTACCTCTGTTTTGTACAAAAAAAGAAAAATACAAGTACTTACACCATGGATTAAAAATCAGCGGAGGGGCATATTGCTGCCCCTCCCACTATCAGAAGTTTTGTCATTATACCCTTCTCTCCCGGTGAGTGCTCTGACATGTGACCCCCCCCCCCCACGCCTGATATGAGAGCCGGCCCTCAGAGTGCCGCCTCCTTCACCCCAATCACACTTTCCACATCACCCTTCTACTCCTACACACCTGCTTTCCTGTTCTCCTCCTCTCACCCTGCCTCCTCCCCTGGTACCCTCCTTGTTCCATCTATCCTCGCCTCAAGCCTCTGTCTTTCTCCACCCCAACCTATCCCACCCTCGCTGACCCTTCTGGCCCGGACCTGCCCTCCCTGTACTGCACCCTCTGCTCCCTCGTCTCCCGGCCCGCGCTTAGAGACACTGGTGCAGCGTGCGTGTACTGGTGCAGTTCAGGCAGCTGACATGACAGCACCAGTGAAAGGTACAGTGGCACCTCTCCGTCACCCGCTCAGTCCGTGTCCTATACCCCCGCCCACAGCAGAGTAGCTCGCACCCGTCCAGGGCAGGCGACGAGCTGTTGCAGCTACGCCCAGACGTCCCCTGGGTGCCTGTCTTTCCATTGTATGAGCAGAAGTTGGGGGACTTCTCGAAGTACACCAGATCCCGAACGGAGGGCGGTTTGTGGGCCGGGTTCTCGGGCTGCAGGTGGCGTGGGTCGGCCCGGTGTGACGCCCGGTTGCTACCCTTATTGGCATAGACCACCCGCGAGGCTCCATCAAAGCGGTCCTTCAGGAAGTCCCCCACTGCCCTGAAGCTGGGAAGCCTCATCCAGCAGGTCCTCACAGTGCAGGACCCCGACATGCCATGGCATTTACACTCCTGCTGCATCTCTGAGAACACGGTCTAGGGTAGGGGGGTGGGAGGGGGGTAGAGTGTACAGAGGGACAGGCTTCAGTCATCCAGCATCATGTCTGTACACAACACGTACAAATTGACTGGGCGGGATACGGCTTCTCCAACTCCACCCAATCACAACAGTGCATATCAGCTTTGACTAGATGATTGACAGGACACGTTCTGCCTTGGCTCTGTGCTCAAGATGAGGTCTAAGATGCAGAGCGTATGAATGACAGCAAGAAAACAAGGCAGTTTCTGTTATAAAAGGGGGTGTGTGCTCGAATAGCTGCCACAGAAAATGAGCATTTAATGACTCTGTCTGTGGCTCTCTCACCATTCTCCCAGCTTCATTGTTGTGCAGATTTGTGAGGTAGCGAAGGTCTCTACCCCTCTCACTGGAGTCCACGAACTCCCGGCTGAACAGCCTGCCAAAGTCCACATTGTCGCTACAGCCGCCCCAGTGCCAGTCTGGCCCACCAGGGCCTCGGCGCCGATAATCACAGGTGCAGGACTCAATAGCCCCCTCCGAGCAGGACCGGGCTACCGCGTGAGTGACCCCCGCACTTGTAATGGCAAACACAAATGCAGTTTCCCTGCAACCTGTCACAGAAGCACAGATTAAGTTAAGCACATCAGATGGGACACGCTTTTCCAGAGTGTTAACGAATAGATAATGCCATGGCAACCAACAAAAATTAAGGCAATATTTAAAGCAAAACAGAGGAGGGCACATAAAGACTTCTCCATTCTGTAAACAAGAACAACTTGCCCTTTAAAGGACATTATGATTAGCTCTGCTCCGCGAGGGGCGAGTGGGACTAACCGCGGTTGACAATTTTGCCGAAGATTGTGGGACTGTGGGTGGTCGGGCAGTTCCAGCGGCGGTTGCGGAACTGCCACTTGCACTCCTTTATGGCCGAGTGCAAGCCGGCCGCGATGGCATGCAGAATGCCGGGGTTCTGCCGAATGAGGCGCCGCTGACGGCGACTCAGCAGCGCCAGGCTCGGGTCCAAGACCAGCTGCACGCTCTTTGAATTGGTAAGGAGATTGGCGGTGGAAGCCACGTTGACGATGCCCCTGAAGCAGACGGGAAAACAAGGGATAGGTCGGTGTGGATGAGGATGATTCGGGGAAAATATTTTGTTCAAATAATAATCAAAATGCTTCTTTGTTATGGCCTATCAAGAGCTATAGTTGCGTGATTTTAAAACAAGTTGCGCAACGTAAGATAAAATAATTGATAAATGGCTAATGATGAGTCTCACTTAAAGGCCTTTTAATTATATGTAATTAAAAAAATAGCCTAGCTTCGTATAATTGTATACATCTTTACAAGTTTTGACAAAAGAAAATAAGTTACATGATTTTTTAAAATAATGTTTTTCTTCCGCTTCTACTGAAAGATATAATTTATTTCGGAAGCCGACCTTTCATTAATTCGGCGTTGGCTAGCAGGTGCCTTTACCTATATCGAATTATATCACTCTATTTTATATCACCATTAATACGGCTGAATATGTCGTAAAGCAATTGAGGTAAAGTATCTCGCTACACGTCACGTTACGTCGCCAGTGGCCACTGTGGGCAGATGTGCCGGTAACCTCCCTGGGAATATTCACGTCTAAATTACGGGTCATCTAATGACCGTGACATCAGACAGGAACGTTGATGTCTCCCGATAGTGTTTTTGTGCGTCTTTCCCTTTATTTGTGTACTGAATCAGTAGTAGCTATAGAAGGCCATAGTCAAGTGGCTAAACCTATTAAGTACACTGCGCTTTCGGACTGCCAGAACTGTAGCCACCGGTATGATAACCGATAATCTAATAGCATACAACTCTGTCAGTGCTAAACAATAAAAATCATACACAAAATGAAATAGTACATCATGCTATATTTGTATATTTTGATATGCCATCGTACTTCTGTCTCCTTAAAATTAATATAGGCCTACTAGTGGCATGTTCACCGATGTTCCTCGTCTATTCACGCCGCCTCCTATATTCAAGGTGAGAAACTCAGTCACATAACTGTGATGTTTAGCACTGATAAAAAAAACGAGCAAAACTGATCTCTGTGCCTAACGAGTATTTTTAAGGCCAAGACGTTACATTTACAATACGATACAGCCAAACTGGTTTTAATGCAGTTTTTTCTATTTATGAATATTTGTTCGTTGAATGAATGCGCAGGTTTCTTTCAATTAATCGCAATTTAGAGTTCGTCACCACTTTCAGCGCAATTTGTAAAGTATTAACAAGACATTGTCAGATAAACCAGTTTATATGTATGCAGTGCAACTTCTGTTGAAAATGTTCTGCGTATTACGTGGGTAACCCTGAAGGCGACCTAGAATGGAATTGCTCGCAGCTATAAAATAAATCCACATTTAATTTATCCCACATTGGACCGAAAAAAATTCTGTCCCGTGTTCAAGCCACACTGTCAAAATGACAGGGGAGGGAAGAGGAGAGAAAGACAGAGGGCGAGAAGGAGAGAGAATTAATTCACAAAGGAATTGCACAGCTGTTATAAATAAATAAACACATGGGGGTTAAATAAAGAGGCTTTGAAAAAATGCAACAGTATATTCTTGCCTTACAGTATACAGCATTTTGCTGAACTTCCTGTCATTTTCACGGCTATTAATCCTGAGGTACACCTGACTTTGATAACTGGCTAATTTATATCTAAAAAATCACTGATATAAGCTGGCGGCTACTCGATGAAAAATGCGAAGTGACAATAGTTGGCATCAGTTGAGCGTCCGTGTAATTTATTGAGCATCTTAGCATAGGCCAGCAATCACGAGGGTTCTCATTCGCTAGACTGACACCCCTCGTGATCCCGTGGTCGCCGTCAGTTATATTATAGAGCTGCTACATAATCAACTCACCACACTGTTTAGGATACTGGCACGTGCATATACTTCCAGTTGTTTTTTTTTGTAATCGCTCAGTGTTGTTACCACTTGTGTACACTTGGCTAGACTAAACCAAACATGATAATTACGTGTAAAATTTCAGTTTATTAGCTACACCAGTCTACAGTTTTATTTTTGCATTATTTGTTTTTAGGCTATATATATATATATATATATATATATATATATATGTGTGTGTATATACCGTTTGTAACTCATAATAGAAGTATCCTATAGCTTATCTAAAATGGTTAATTGGCATTTTTAGACAAAAAATAAAGCATCAGTAGAAACAAACAAAATGGCAATTTTGACAGCATTTCTCAATGCCAAGCACAATCAATGTATTTACCTACCGTTTTGAGTAATTCTTACCATTTTCTAACTGGACAATATCCACATGAGCGCAAAAGGTTCACTGTACTCAGAAAACATTAATGGTTTGGTTAGGAATTATCACTTGACTTATTAACCGAACTCACCACCATCGGCCGCTATTGTTGACCGCCCCTGTGCCGGGGAGCGAGGACACCAGCAGGATGGACGCTGCTTTCACGCCCAAAATCAAAGCGAGGATCCGCATTGTGTCTCCCAAAAGCTTTTATAAAATCAGACTTTATGTATACCAGATAAGTTGAAGTTTTATAGAATTTTATATCTGACGTTAGAATGAACAATTTCAGCGCCTCCTACAAAAAATTATTAACATAAATTTGTAAACTTTGGAAAAAATATTTAAGTGTAATTTATGTCTTCATGACTGATGTCTGTCTTCTGTGAAAGAAAACACTCATTATTAAATAAACTATAACCACCTGTTTAATTTATCCAATATTTCACCATTCATTGAGAGGTGAGAATTTGATGCCACAGCAGCAAAATGATAAGCTTAAAGAGTTCCTTTTCAGACTCGAATGATGCCTTTTCTTTTTCGTTTCTTATCCGTCTCAGAGCGTTTAAAATCTGCAGTTGACGCTTGGCAGGGAACTGGAAATCGTAAATGCGTATCCATAAATCACAAACCCATATCCGCAAACCTATACACTTTCCGTGGTTCGCGCTATTACACTACACCCGTCATAACAGGTACTCGTCAGCTCACTAGTCGGCTCTTGGTAAAATAGCGCAAAACAAAATAAAAAAACGAGACGAAAACTCGAAGGAGAAGCCCGTTCCTATTTGTGTGTAATTGCCCTTTAACAGGACCATCAGTGTGGCGCTGGCTGCTGCGCTGTCCCGTTGTGGATGCTGCCGCTGCTGTCTTCTTCACGCTCTCTGTCTCAGTGATGCTCTGCAGAGCGCATTGAGCGCGTGGGACAGTCCAGCAGACTTGATCCCCTGGATGACTGATAGGCGACACATTCTTCACTTATTGAGCGCAACAAGGGGAATAAAAAAGGGATTTGCTGCTCTCATCTCCCTGTTTTTTCCTACTCCTTTTGAATTGGATTGTAGAAGGGATAGGTTAATTCCCTTCATAGAGCGCATCGAATAAAGAAAGCAAATCTGGACAATTAGAAAAGGTTTCATTAGAAAACAAATGAAACCTAAGGAAACTTCTAAATACATTGTGCGTATCATGGATAATATTTAAATGGGAACATGTTACAATGACTGAATTCCTTTTAGTCCTCGATAAATATGTCCCAAAAAAGATCCTTGCCTCTGTTCATCTCTCCTGCATAGATCATCCTGAATTCGGTCTTTCAGGAAACTAAGATTATAAGTTAGATAGCAGTGGGTGTACACGATCGGACTAATTCCAAAACACAGAGCGCATTGTAACGGTGCAGGAACAGCTGAAACATCCATGTGTTCCCTTTTAAATTTCCATTATTATTCCATAACCCGCTCTTTTATTATTCGATAACATATTGATTTGCAGCCTTCCTTAATTCTTTCCCTTGCGCTCACACATGAACATCGAAAATTGCACATTCATATCCCAAACTTTTTTTAAATCGCGAATTATAATATCCAGTTATGTTGGTGACAAACTTGCTTTATAAGAGTATCACGCGATGTAATTATATCGTGTCTTTCCCATAGCTGAGCACATCAGTTAAGTACATTGTACCGCAGATATTTCCATACAAACGAATGATGCAGAACGTTATTAGTTTCTAAACCGCAAGCAGTGTTCAAAGTTACACGTACATATACCGTTATCCGACATGTATGTGGCTTTAAAACTTTGACCATAACTGTCCACTATTCCTATGCTGAGATGTGACACCTTGGAAGAGATAAAGAGGAACTCGGAGGGGGAAAGCCACATCTGGCTCGCAGACCTCCCTCAGCGCATCTGGACAGTGATTTCCCAGTATAAACCAAACCGCCCAATATATCTTCTTCAAGAGAAATATTATCTTCCTCGTGAAAAAATATATTGCCTAATTCATTCATATGAGCGCAATACAAATCCGTAAAGGAATTGTTTTAGTCTGAATAAAATTTGAATAGTGTGCCATTCATTAATGTTTCACGGAGATTTAAGAATTAAATTGATTAGCTTTTTTGGAGCCCACCTGGTGAAAAAAATAAGATTGCTATACTGTCACTCCGTGTCACACAAATACACATACACGCACGCGCAAATGGTGTAGTTCTCATGAAGCTTAGGCACATGGTTAAACGTAGGAAGTGCGCTTTTGTCCGTGGTATTTAATGACTGTTGTCCTCCGCTTACTCGCTAGCACTTGAAAGTACGCGAACGGGTTTCCTGGAGAAGTCATGCAGCACGAAGCAGATTAGAATGGCAATCCGGTTAAAGGGCCGCCTTTTAAACACAAATCAACTTCAAATCACTTTTAAGCCACTTAGATATACACGCCAAGGCAGAATGCTAATGCACTTTTCATTGCCAAAGGTCTCAAAGAATGGGGTGGAGATTAGAGAGGAACTGCTTGTCCGAATGTTAGCGGTGGTTATGGGGGTGTTTTTAACTTAATTTTATTAAAATTCGTTGCCAGTGTTTAGAGCCCATTCCTCAGACTCCTTCTTTTTAGCGATAGCTGGAGGGGGAGGTAAAAAGAGGGGAAAGGCCGTCATAACGAGTTGAAACAAAGCAAGATTTTTTTTTGTCATAGGACAGTAGTCATTTGGGAGGGTCACTGAAAGATGGCGAAGGAACAAATGGAAAAGTAGGCTATGTGGTATAAATATGGGGCAGTAAAATAACATTTTTAAGAGCAGGATAATAATTTAATATTATTTACAGTGTTGTTCTGCTTACAACAGTGATGTTCGGTGGCAAAGAGCAGCTATCTGAAGCGCTCCCCCTACTGGGGGAACAGAAATGAAAATGTACAGTGTATGTCAGCTAGTGAGTAATTTGATAAGTTGACATATCAGACATTAGTCATTGATTTTAGAATACATCATTGTTTGGAAGTGACATGGCCATCCGCATGCATTTCTGTGGACGTGGACGTGTTCCACAGCTGGTGAAAACGCGGAAAACCACTCACCTGTGCCGTGAACAAATACAAGGATGATTAACGTGTGTCACAGGCAAATTCTTCACTGGCCTGGGGTGTTGCGCATCGACTTTGAATAGTCTTCTTCATGGGTTTTATCCCTGTACAAAGCATCGAAGTATCCAACAAAAAAGCGACTTCGTTCCCTACCCTGTCACGCATTACCAGCCTGAGAAGAATGTTATTTTAGAGCTGCAGGAGTTCCTTGGATGAGACACAAACATAAGGCCATCATTTCACACAGGGACTCTACCGCCTCCGGGGACTTAAATAGCACAGGGAATGTGTAAAAGTTTCCTCGAGGGCGGTAAAACATATTTCTGGAAGTGCTAAAATAAATGGAAACTGAAAAAGGGGTCAAAAAAGAGATCTCGAAGGTTTTTTTTGGGGGTTTTGTAATTCTATTTCGCTGCAGGGTTTGTAAACTTGCCCCCCCCCCCCCCCCCCCGTTAAAGAGAAAGTGAAGCCTAGAGCCACACCCCCTCAACTTTATGAAATTCTGATGAGTTGACAGATGACAGAATCAGTACGCCAATCATTCAGAATAGTGTCAGCTTTGTATGAAAGTGAGGACAGAGAGGGGGGAATTCAAGCTGAAGGCTATCATCTGCATTTTCACACGGACAAGAATGTTTTGGAAGTCTGGATGAACGGGGCAAATTCACAGAGCTAACGACGAGCAGTTTCAGACAAGGGAGACAGAGAAATCGCTGACGTAATTTTAACTATGTTCAAATGTAGTAGCTTTCCGATGTCTTTAATATTATACAGATATTAGCATTCTTGCATGTTAAGTGTTGTTGTAGGTGATGTCACTGTGTTCAGCTTTGATTCAGCGTAATTTGCCAGCTCCTTCAGATGCCGAGGTCTATTTAGTAATCTTTATTATTCTTTTGCCAGATTAACTTGTGGAAAGTGTTGTAATGAAATCATAGGTACGATACAGCAGAATACCCCAAATAGGTCACAACTGTTAATATTTACCACCGACCCATTAAACGGTGTCCCATCGGGCATCGATCTCAATCACAGCGTATGGAAACTTGCACTGGCCTCCCGTTTCTTTATAACTCTATACTGTTAGGACAAAAATAGAATTCCAACGGCTACATCATGTATTTTACAAAACGAATAAGCATGCAGCTGCTTTAATATGCTGGAAACGCTGAACGACTGGTTTAACGGGCGTAGGTGTTTTATTTTTGAAATTTAAACGTTGTTTTAAAAGTTCTCATCCGTTTCGATGATTAGACATATTGTGGGTAAACGTATGTCAAGAAAATAATACGTAATATAAAAAATAAATAGGCTCGGTGAGGAGGAGGAGGTGGTGGTGGCAGGACTGGGGGCAAAGGGGTAGGGGGTAACAGATGACCACGCGCCCAGACTGGGTATTGTTCCAGCGCCTCGAGGATAACCGCGCGCTTGCCTGCTGCTGCCTCCCTGTCGTGGACTGAAACTTTGGAGCTGTCCTGCTCTTATCCTTTTATTCAAATGCCCATCTTTTCGCCTACACCACATGCCACTATTGGCCTTTTATGCTTATTATTTTACTTTTCCACCATCGCTTTCTGGCAATACATGCACGTCGCACGGCGATTACTGAAAGATGAAGGACGGTACATGTATATGCATTTTTTATTGTAGAGTTTAATAAATTTGAAGTCCTGTTGACACCAAACAAAATCGTTATATTTCAATACATAATAAATGATCGGTAATTGCTGAAAATGCCGCTGTTCGTGTCATACGTTAATCAGTCCCACTTGGAGTTACGAAACCCTAGTTTTTGTTTTTGTTCATCTAATGAAATCTATTACCTGACGCTTTTGCGACTCCGAGAAGAACCGTCGCTGGTGGTGTATCCCCTCCCTTATTTTCTCCCCCTCCCCTACAGTGTCATGTATTCGCCCCATCCTACGCAGTTTTCGTTTATTTCCCTTCTCTACTTCTTCTCGGGAACAACGACCTAAACTTTCGCTACAACGATAGATTCATCGTCTTGCCAATTCGTAGTCGGAGGGAATATTACCCACCAACCCTTGTTTTTCATGTCACGGCGAGACAGACGCTTACTGAAATGGAAATACTACTTAAGTGCCGGTGGGAATACTTCCTGATTTTGGCCAATGCGTTCATGTCACCTGCGTTCATGTAAGTAAGGAGAAAGAGTGGGAAAATGTAGGGAGTTTCGGGACGCAGCTGAGACAG
The DNA here is from genome assembly GCA_026780845.1 of Petrocephalus sullivani. Taxonomy (NCBI): domain Eukaryota; kingdom Metazoa; phylum Chordata; class Actinopteri; order Osteoglossiformes; family Mormyridae; genus Petrocephalus; species Petrocephalus sullivani. The sequence goes on along the minus strand of JAODKM010000099.1, from coordinate 7,694,244 downwards.
AGCGAGACCGAGGCAACGGTCACGAGAGGGTGTGTGTGGTCTATAAGTGGCTTGTGGTTCGGGTAAAAATAATTATGGTGATTAATTAGTTCGTCATTATTCGCATAATAATTGAATGTGTCCAGTAACATTCACAGATTAATGCAAACATACTTACATACTTAATCACTGTGTTGTTTCTAATTATAACGCAACAACGTGGTATAACTAAAATTATTATCATTGCTGTGGTCAACTTATTGCATATTATTTTCCTATTAAATAATGACAATAATTACACGCAGGCACCCCGGCTAAAAAGCACGCGTATACTCTAATTAAAACCATATAGGCTGGATGTATATGGACAATAATTAAAGACATACGATTTCACGCAATTCACAGGAGCTGTATGTGAATGGCATTTAAATTTAGGAACAAAACGTATCTGGGCATCTTGAGTCCTACTGTCGTATTGTTTGGGTCCTTTTTTGGAATAAATCGAATAGAACTGTTAATGTTCTTACAGATGAGCAGAGTACATTTTTAGGAGTCAATTCAACGGCTGACAATTAAATGTTATTGCAATAATAAATATTTTTATTAAATGATTTAAATAAAAACGGCCATCTTACCAAAACACTCGAGAAAAACAAACACACACTTAAATGTGTGTCTATGTTTGTGCGTGTATACACACATCGAATATTTCGTAGCAAAATAATAATAATAATAATAATACAGTTATCGAAACCTTCTTTAGTGGGGGAAGAACTTCTCCAGACCAAACTTCTCTTGGGCGCGATGTCCATGTAACGGGAAAGACATGCTTCCAGAGGCAATCTCCAAAGATTAACGTTTTAACTTCCCGATCCAACCAATATCTTCCTCATGTACAATGGAAACAGGCATTAAACTGCGGTGCCTTCTGTCGCTCCAGTGTTCTGAAAAGCAAAATTGATGCGTAGTGTATATTAAATCACAGTACTATGCTACTGATTAAGTGCGGGACTCGGCTTTCAGCACACTCTCTAAGACAGCAGTACGGGGTGCTGGTAATAATTTTAGTGTAATATAGCACAGCACAGTAAGGGCAACAGCACGGGTCATAATTCCAGCAGTCACAGGCCAGCCCTGTACACATTTCAGGAACAACAGGCCGTTTGCTCTACTTAGTCAGGCGATGTATGCGTTTGACGCGGGTGTCCACCAGTTTGTATTTGAGAATTTACCTTTCCTTATTTATCATTATAATATTATATTTTAATAGTACTCACATAATTGACCATATAGTATAAGTAAGTGAAGGTGTTTTAAATCTATTCAGGTTTTTCACTCATGAAAATGATGTGTCCAGTGCTTTGGGAGAGTAAATACTTCATTTAAAAGCTATGTCCTGTAAAAGTCACCTATGCATCTGTATAATTACACTTGAGTTTGACCCCAATAGGTTTACCATTTACAGTCCACTGCATGGACTACTTCTTAAGCTGATGTTTAAACTGAGTGTTAGACCAGTTAAACTGCCTGTAATGTGTGTCTGTGTATTTCATGGTAGCTAATTGTACTGGCATATTGCCTAGTGCCTGTATATGGCACTGTCCTGACTGTGTGCACACAATGACTTGTCTTGTTTGCTCTTTGTTTACAGTGTTGACCCTGAGCTTTGCCATTTTGTCTCTCTGTATATTAGTATATGGTGAGATGAAAGTTCTTTGATTTTGAAGCTTTGATCATTTGCGCAGGGTGCTGTGCAATGACATCCTCGGCCTGAAGGTGGCAGGAGACCCAGTGCTGACGCCTAACACGGTGTGTCTGCGCCTGGCCGGCCTGAGCAAGCGGCAGATGCGGCTGTGCGTGCGTAGCCCGGATGTGACGGCCTCGGCCCTCCAGGGCATCCAGGTCGCTCTCCACGAGTGCCAGCATCAGCTCCGTGACCAGAGGTGGAACTGCTCCTCACTAGAGAGTCACGGAAAGCTGCCCCATCAGAGCGCCATCCTCAACAGGGGTGAGTGTCGTAGGCCCCGTGGGGATACGCGGTCTGGAGGCAGCCAGTGAAGGAGGGCGTAATTAGCTAGGAAGAGAAGGGAACGGGGAACTGGTGTGTAGGAGGAGTAATGGAAGACAGATGAGGGCACATATAGAGAAAAAGTCCTTAGAAGATATTTTAGTTTGGTTTGGAGTAACGGTGGAGAAATGAATCTTTGAAAACTGAATTGTGGGTCCTGAAACGGCAGGAACTGAGTGAAAAATGCAGGTGTCGAAGAGCACAGATGTCTGTCTCTCTAGACTCTATCCAAGGTGCTGTCGCCTCTCGCAGGCTTCCGTGAGACCGCCTTCACGCTGTCCCTGCTGGCGGCAGGCGTGGCCCATTCAGTGGCATCGGCCTGCAGCTTGGGGAAGCTGCGCGGGTGCGGCTGCGAGGCAAAGCGCCGCCTCGACGACGACAAGATACGGCTGAAGCTGACACAGCTGCAGCTGCAGACCCTGCGAGGGGCGTACGGCCCGCCCTCCTCGCCGGTCCAGCTGGGATCACAGCGCTCGGAGCTCTTGCCCAATCCCGCGCACCCCATCGCCCTTCTCGACCCTCTCCCAGACGAGGTCTCCCCCGTGCAGGACACCTGGGAGTGGGGGGGCTGCAGCCACGACGTCCGATTCGGCGAGCGCTTCTCCCGCGACTGGCTGGACTCCCGGGAATCCCCGCGAGACATTCACGCCCGCATGCGGATGCACAATAATCGGGTGGGTCGACAGGTGAGAAGCAGCACTCGACGTGCTCAGGTCTTATTCTCAATATTTATGGGCAGACAAATTAACCAATAAGCTGTCAAGCTAAGAACAACTATGGATTAGATCGGCACAAAACTGGTCTCCAGATGTGACTTTGAGCAACGCAGAAATGGAAAAAAAAAGAGGTGCAGACTTTAAAGAGTTTGCCCAACTTTTGCAAAATGTGACTGTGGCCAGCTCGTAACTCGTAATTAGCTTGGTATCTGCTTGTGTTCAGTGTTTCGCCCAATCAGGAGCTTGCATTCCCCTGGACAGGTAGTAACGGACAACATGAAGAGGAAGTGCAAGTGCCACGGGACTTCGGGCAGCTGCCAGTTCAAGACCTGCTGGTATGTGTCTCCGGAATTTCGCCTGGTGGGGGCGCTGCTCCGCGAGAAGTTTCTCTCGGCCATCTTCATAAACTCCCAGAACAAGAATAACGGTGTGTTCAACCCCCGCTCCTGGGGCGGGACGGGAACTGGAATGGACAGGGGGCGCCGACGGCCAGTCTCCCGGGAGCTGGTCTACTTCGAGAAGTCACCCGACTTCTGTGAGCGAGAACCTGCCCTGGACGCTCTGGGCACTCAAGGCCGCATCTGCAACAAGAGCAGCCCCGGAATGGACAGCTGCAGCTCCCTGTGCTGCGGGCGAGGGCACAACATCCTGCGGCAGACGCGCAGCGAGCGCTGCCACTGCCGCTTCCACTGGTGCTGCTACGTGCTGTGCGAGGAGTGCCGCGTAACTGAGTGGGTCAACGTGTGCAAGTGAGCACGCCGCTGCGGAGCATGCTCTGTCCTCGGCTGGCCACCAGAGAAAGACCCCCCCACAACACACTGAATCCTCTCTTCCTTACATTATCTGCTAATCCATTTTCCTCTGGTTTTATCCTGTCATCTGGGATCCATTTTATTTTTGTTGCTGTTGTTACTCACAGAATTCCAAGTCTGAGACTGAGAATGAGGTGACTTGAGTCATTTGTCTTTGCTCCCCATTTGGATCTTCCTCTTGCCAGTTGAACATGCCCCAGTCTTAACAACCTTTCTTCTGAAAAATGAAAACAGAGAGAGCAAAAGAGAAACTGGATGAAAAAGTAAAAGAAATAGTCGCTAAGATGTCCTGTACATTTTCAAATGTATTTTTTTATAGACGTTTTTGTTTTGCCTTGTTTTCATTTCTGTTTGGACAGTGCTATTGTATTTAACGAGGGGGATCCATCGTTTAAGACTTTGATGCTACATGAGATTATGTAGCTAGTTAAGGTTATAAGGAGCTTTTGCTTTGGAACTGTGAGGACAGGTGGAGTGAGACAGTAGTGATGAGGTCTACGGGGGACAGTAAGGGTGAGTCGTTTCTGAACCTCTTCTGGGTTTTCTGGTCGTGGGCTTCAGCTTGCCGTGGATTCATTTTGAGCTGAAATGGAAGGAGAGAGACCCACTCACTGCTGTACAGACACAGGACAGCACTCTGTCCTCACGGTCAAACCAAGGCCCCTGGGGGCAACAGTATGTTAACTGTCCGGCAGCCATGATAGCTGAAAGGTCGCGTTCTGCATATCTAATTAGAAACTGGCAGATTTGTAGCACAGCACCTACTACCGACCGATGACCCAAAATAACAAATTCAAAAGTGCTCGACATTTCCACAAGTTCGTTTTCAGACCATGAGCTGTTGACACGAGATCCAACATCTTTGTGTTTGAACATGCGTCGTTCTCAGCCACGGGGAACCATTCACCGCATGCTGCCAAACCCTCCCCATCTCTGCTTGTTCAGCTGCCATGGAGACAGACTTGACCGCTGCCTGATTTACATGCCTCCTTAGCAGGAGCTGCCGGATGGTGCTGTGTCACTGGACCCACGGCCCCAGGGATTACACCTTCCTCAGTGACAGTGGTCGACTCCCGGTTTTGGGTAAATGTTGCTTCTTTTCCAAAGCAAACCAGGCCTGAGGCACTTGCACAACTGTGGGGGGAGAGGGCTGATAAAGACAAATAACAAAGGTGAGCATTATGGAAAGGTGCGGACTAAAGATTCGGTCAGCATGTCATCATTCCTCTATTATTTCACTCCACCGTTCCCCAGGGCTGCCGTGAATGGGAATTTCCTGTCGTTGTTTCTCCCATCTTTGACACAGGGAGAGGGGAAGGCCTCTCCAGTTCTCCCTCCCTCCCTCTCTCTCTCTCTCCCCCTCTCTGTCACTGCAGCCCCTGACAAAAACACAGCAACACACTTTGCTCTCAGAATAATGAGAACCAGACATGGCCTATACAGCAAAAGAGGGAGAGAGCGAGGAGAGACAGAGGAGGAAACGAGATAGAAACTGAGTCGATGCCATACCAGCTATGAAATCTCGAAGATTAATAATGGGTTCGTTTAGGTATGTAGAGGAGCAGTACAGACAGAGACAACACAGACTCACGAACACGCATTGTCAAGCGTATTGTGCCACTGGCTGAGGCAGTAACTGTCCCTTTTTTATGTAAAATAAAAGAGAAACATATATTACGTATACTTCTCATTCTTTTGATACTCTTAAAACCTTTTCCTCCACACGTCGTACAAGGAACAAGCCAGCTTAGGATTCAGGATCTGTACATTTCCACAACAGCACAAAGGCCACGTGGTCCTCTTAACATCTGGTAACAAGCAGCATTTTGAGTGGTAGGTGAAGACAGAGAAACAAACAAGATGCAGGGAAATCCATCTTGGTAAGCAGCGGGAGACATATGCCGAGAGACCGCCACTCCTCTGCCCTCTGATTTCAGAGGGACACGGTGTGGGAAGTGGGTTAGCAGATGCTAGAAGTCAGCTACCCAGAACATCAAAGGTCCCCCCTCAACGTGCAAGCCCTCATTAGTTCTGCAAGCGTAGCTGGAGAGACTGTGATGGTGCATTGCAGGGCCATGCGTTGGCAAACACTTCACAGGAATGGCTTCTTTCAATTACACCCGCCCCCCCCCCCCCCCCCCCCCGTCCCCTGTCCGCGTGGGGGTTGCCGGTCTCAATCATTGGGTGCGGCGACGTCGGAGGAACACGCCCGGGCGC
>JAODKM010000099.1:7613536-7625484 GCA_026780845.1 Petrocephalus sullivani | reverse complement strand
ACATCAATTTTTTTATATACATATTTTTTTTTTTTAAATACAAATATCATAACGAACAAAACCGGAAATTGTGGGGGTGTACGGTGGTGGGGGGGGGGGGGGGGGGGGGGGTACTGGTGTATAAAATATTGCAAGTTGAGGACCACCTGGAGTTTTAATATTTGGATCTTAGGAGTTGGATTAGGAGTTTAATAGGTGGATCACACTGCACCTCTTCAAGAGCAGAAGCAGGTTGCCTATCTCCCAAGTCACACAGCCCCCAACTTACATGTTCACCCACACCCCCAAACCGTCCTTAACGGTCAGCTGTGTCCTCTGTTAAGCAGATGGTAGTAACGGCGCTTACCATGTTGGTGTTATCTTTTACTGTTTAAAATGGCACAAAGACTGACCTTGTTCATGTTCTCAGATGCTCTCTGTTCATGTTTTCACCTGTTCAGATGATGATGAACTGCTGATCGCCACAGACCAGGAAACTGAGGAGGATGCATTAGTCCGGGAGGCTTCTGCAAACACTGGCATATAGACCGTACGGCCAGTCCAGGGGGCTTCTTCTGCAAGCAGGAATCCTTCTACAGAAAGCCCAGTCACCAGTACAGCAGGCACTGGCAGAGGACGATGATGACTTTTTAACACCGTGGCAGCTGCTAGCAGAGCTACCAGATGGCGGGGATCCAGTGAACCCCTCGGATGTGGTCGCTTCCGGACAAGCATGGAAGCTGGAACTTAGTTTGCTATGTTTTTTGCATGCCTGATCAGTGGACTGGTACTTTGACGTGTATATCTGAGCAGCCTAAAAAATAAGCACAGACATGTCTGAAAGGCGACGACAGCCTAGTCTTAATGCTGGAGGTGCTGCTGCTAAACGGAGCCGCGTGGACGAGGAGGTGCCGACGAGCCCGGAACTTTGCCAAATTATCGCGGAACTCGAAGGTGAGCATCCTGCTGAAATGATCTCTTTCTTGCTCTCTATAATGATTTAAATGAAGATGGACCAGATGCAATGGGTGATGTAGACAGGGTGGATCCATAGCCTCTGGCTATACCCCGTCCACATCACTCATTACATCACCCATTGCAATGGGGGGTGAAGTTTAGGGATGGGTGATCTAGCTCACGAAGGAACACCATATTAGCCACTTGTGACATCATCACTCACTAAGCTCCGCCTGCTCAGTATTCTCTCCTGTGTGTCTGTTTTAGCAGTGGGAACCATATATTCCAGCCTTAAGGTAATAATGTGACCCCGTCATGTGTATGCACATGATTGGTGGATTGGTGTATGCACACACATGATTGGTGGCTGAAAAAGTCATTCAGCTATGTATTTACTTAAACAGATTTCTATCATCAAGGCGGTGTCCTGTTTCTGTATCTGTGTGTTAGCAAAGGAAACCATGCCTCATGATGATTTAATAGAACTGGATTATGTTTCAATAGGTACAAAGACATCGTTGTCAGCAGTAGTCAAAAAATGTAAGGCATAAGTGTCTTCTAATATGGTGAAGATCTTTTTATCGGAATGAAGTTGGTGAGGGTGCGGTGAGTGTGTATCTGTACGTATGTATGTGTGTGTGTGTGCAGGTGTCCTTGGGATTGGGGGAGAGGAATGCAAGAGAGTCTCACGGCCTTGTTCTTCTGGGGGAGTTGTTGATTCGGACCTTGTCCGAGGCCCATGCTGATTCGGGGGGAGCCAAAAGCAGCTAGAATAAGGTTGCTTGGGTTTTCGGGCGAGAAGCTGTAATTTCGCAGCTCCTCTAATATCCATGCTGGTCTCCGAGATATATATATATATCCTTATGCTTAGTGCATTGACTTTGCTGTGTGTAGAATTTGTGCACTAGTCTTTCAATTCACTTCCATCTGTGCTTACAGTAATTGCTTGAACGAAGTGAAATATTCAGGAATGCAGTAACAATGCAGAATGCAGAAATCCAATGCTGTGACTGAATAGTTCTAACGGAATCTAAGGGTCATGAAAGGAGCAGTACATTACTCACCTAGTGAAGCTTTTTTTTGTCTTATTTGTTTTGGTATCCTCTCGTCCTGCAGATATCGCCCGTCACACAAGCAAATGTGGAGTACAGTTAGGACAGATAAATTGCAACCCATTGCCAGCCTCTTCATGGACTGCGACTATTCCATCCAATCCACCCTTAGGGCAAGGACAAAATATGATACCCAGTACTTACCAGCATGCTTTTAACGGAGGAGGGGGTAGTGGAATTCATTACACCCATGTTAGTCAACATCAGTCAGGATTGCATACTCAACCAACAGCACAGTGTACTGGAAATGTCGAAAAAGGAACTAATTGGAATCATCAGTTGCCTCAGGCAATGCATCAATTGCCAACAGCGCCTTCTACAGTCACACAAGGAAATGCATGCAATCAATTTGTGATCGGCAGAAGTGGTCTCTTGACTACCCTGTTAGACAATTCATCATCGAACTGGAATTATTCTCAGAATCTACTCAGAAACTCCGTTTATCCGTCTCCTATGAAACAAGCTGGGGGAAACACCGAAAGGACAGCCTCCGTGACACACTATTCAGCATGCGGTGGGAGTAAGGAGGTCAGAAATGGACAGAGGAATGGTTCCATTTCCACCACTGTTGGGTCTGCCATGACAGCTAGTGCTAATCTTATTTATCCACTGGCAGATATGAATAATAGGTTGAAAGGGCCACAAGTGGTGCAACGACTAACAAACTGTGTCCAGGAGGTAAGCCCAGTTCATGGAGCAGGGACCTGGGGTCATGGACAAGGTACATCTGCAGTTGGTTCATCAGTGGTGCAAAGTGCCAGTGCAAACTGTCACCCTTCCAGGCTTGAAGGCTTTTGTGTAACTTCAAGAATGAAGGCACAGGAAGGACACTCAAACGGTTCTTCAAAGGCTGTTGACGTAGCCTCAACTTTGCAAAGTAGGGATGACGCTTTACTTACAAAAACACATTGCCAAGATGGAATGTGGAGTAGAAAATCGAGCACAGTGCTAGTGGGTGCTAGAGAAACCAACCAGACAATGTCTACTACCCCACGCCTGCCTCCCCTGACCTTGAATCTAAACTCACCTTTTACAAATGGCAACAGAGACTCAAACACTATCTGCTATTACAGCAGTCCCCATGTGCAGCCTTCGTCAGGACCATATGTTGCTAGGCAGCCTCAACTGAACCTCTCCAGTAATTCCAGGTGTGGCATCATTCCTCATAGCTCCACATTTGTCCATCAACGAAGTAATGCTTATCCTGCTGTATGCCTGCCCCCACCTCTTGCTCCGCAACAACAGAAAAGTATTAGCAATAATTCCCAAGGATCAGAAGTTTTGTGTGAGAACTTACCTCATGTTCACCAGAACCAGGAGTTGTCACGTCAGAGACTATGCCAAAACAGAGCTGCTGAGTCCTCTGCTTGGGGCCAAGACAATGGTCAAGCCAGTCATGGAATAACATGTGCAGAACCCATTCACAGTTTTTGCACCACCACAAATGCCTACTCAATGTTTGCTGCTGATCCTCGTACTTTAAAATTTAGCTACAGTAGGCCTTCAAACCATGTAGGGAAACCATGTGGCCAACAACAAAGTGGGATGAATGCTGACCCTCTAGCAAATCAACAGAGGAAGGAGGACTGTGTCTCAGTGGTGAAGGTCAGACAAAGAAATCCTGAAAACATTCCATTTCCAAGCTACACTTTGACCATGGAGCGAAATCAAATGCTTATAGACAAGACTACTGACGTTGACTCCAGTAAGCCTTCAGGATGGTGTAATTACCAGAATGATGCTGAGGAGGGAGCCAAATGTCTGGATACTGACACTTTGTCTCCAACCTGTGTTCAGCAACTTGAGAACACCCAGAAACAAAAAAATATGTCTACAGCATCAGGAGGGATGAGAGCAATTGCAGTTGTTCCTCCAATATCACAGCAGTCAAGCACTGGCCAAGCAAGTGGAATTACAAATAAAGAAGAACAGAGCAAGACTCAAATTTCTTCTCCTGATGAAAGTGCAGAAGGGAACCCCGAAAGTGAACCGAATAATTCCCGTTTGTCTCATAATGTGAAAGAGAGCACTCCCTCCAATTCCTCATCAGACGACATGACACCTGATTTATGTGACATGACACCTGATTTATGTGACATGACACCTGAAATCTCCACAACAGCAGGTATGGTTGAAGCAGAGCCATCGATCCAACAATCTGCTGTGTCAGCAGAAAAACCTACTGTCTATGTGGGGAGCAATCAGCCTCAGCCGAGTGCCGACGAAGACCAGGAATTACTTACAAAGGAGGATGCCTTTGATTTAACCACAGTACCTGTCATTTTTTGGACTGCTGACAAACTAAGGGAGTTAATTGCTACACTGGAAAATGATTCAACATCACCTGAGCCCAAGGTGGAGGAGAGCTCAACACCTCATATTGTTAGAATTTTTTGGGGTGACTGTGAGCAAAATCTCTACAATGCATTCAATACAAATGTGGAGAAAAGTATTTTTGATACTTGGAAGACATGCACCAAAGATGAAAACCCAGTCATATTTTCAGAAATGAATTCTCCATGCAAAGTGAAATTAGCAGAAAAGTGTCTCATTCTGGGACCAGATGACTACATTTCTAATGATCTAGTATGTCAGGCGTTGTCGTTGGATCTCTGTCAACAGACTGACAGTGTGGACAAACACAATGTAAACTCAGTGAAACTTGGAATACACTTACCTGAGAGGGAGAATCAGAAAATGAAGGCTGATGAGCCAGAGAAATGCAACATGGAAGAATCTGTCACTGACACAGTGAATTCAGTTGAATTACCACAGAAACAGCTCCAGACTGAGAAGCTGGGCCCTTTGGTAGAAGTTTCTGATCCCCTATCCTTGTTAGAGATTAAGATTTTAACCCCTACTGAGGCAAGAAATTTGCACCTTTTTGACAGCCAGCCAAGTGAAAATGACACCGTAGAGGATCCTCAAACTAAGCATGGAGTAGAAGAAAGCATCTTGGAACTTCAAACCAAGATGTCCGCTGCTGTTGACAGTGACTTAAACATTGAACATATGTATTCCAACCTTGAAGTTTTTATAACAGCTGCCGTAGCATCTGAGGAGCTGTGGAGCAAACCACTTTCTGCACAAGAGCTGTGTAGAAGTGACGGTAGCAAAACCGATACTGACAATGTGGCTTTTGGGAAGGCAGAGACTACTCTCACAGAAAGTACTGTCAAGGTCATGCAGCCGGCGGGCCTTCAGGAAAATTCGAGTGGGACTATGTCGCACTCTTTAAGGCAAAGTTCTCACAACGGAAAGAAGAAACAACTGATGAGAAGAAAGGAAATCCAAAAATCCAAACCCAAACTACCATTTCAGAAACATTTACTTCAAAATGATAAGACGGTTGAAAAGGAGTCACCCTATTCCCCGCCTAGCTCTGCCATTAAGAAGAATGTGGATTGCAGTCATACCAATCAACAAAAAACACTTAATGGCACAAATACACACAATGGAGTCACTCTGAATCCCCGAAAACTGCCTTTCAGCATATGCTGCAAAAACCAGCAAGCAATGGAAAGCAAAGCTAAAACTCTGTTAAGTGAAAGGTCTCAGATAATATCAGTGGTGTCAGAAGAGCCAGCCAGTCTAGCTTTATATGGGTCTTCTGCTCAAAGGAGGAGATACAAGCCTCTTCGGCTTCCTATAAAAATGACTCTAAAATTGCACTCCCAGAAGCAAAATCTTTCGGAAAACGTAATGCACGTAAAGCGTAGTGCGGCAAGGCAAAAAGTGTACTCCTCCTGGGAGAGCAGCTTTTGGCAAGTTGATTATTTTAAATCAAAGGTGATGTCAACCAAAAATAGCAGGGGAGAGGGTTCACATAAAATTGGTAATGGAGATGCCAAAAAACCAAAGGCATCATCAAAAGTTTGGCAGGAAGCCGGCAGTTTCAGCAGTAGGATAGCTTCCTCAAAAAAGGCATCTCCAGTCAAACACAACTGTGATAAATATGGGAAGATTACAAGTCGTACTCAAACCGTCACTTCTACTTCCAAAGCCGTTCAAAGGGCAGGTCCTGGTGCATTAAAGAGCAACATGGACCAAAATGAACCCCAGATGCGAAAAAACTTTAAACAGCTACACTTTATTAATGGGAAAATTCCCCAAAAGGAGGGATCAATTCATGTTTCAAAAAAGCCATGCAAATCAGTCTCCAGCGATATCGTGGGGAACAGCAAATATGACATTAGGAACCCGGCTCTGATGCCATTGCCAGTGAAGGAAAAAGTTTTGGATTCCAAGCAGTTGCCCACATCTTTCAACATGAAATAGCCTCAAGACACAATGGTGATGAAGAACTTACGGGTAAGCATAGCGGAACATGAGATGAAGTGTGCCTTGGTTGGTACCGCTCTTTGGCTGGTGCCACTCTGTTTTGGCTCACAAGATATTAAATTCTGAATTTCTCCCGACTCTGCCTCTCCCCAAAGAAGTGAACATGCTCAAGTACTAAACATGGCAATCTATAAAAATGTCTGTTATGAGTGAATTTGCCAGATTTGATGTGGATATTTATTTTTGCATCTGTATAGAGATGCAGAGTTTTTATAATCAGTTCACTGCACATCTATAATTCTGTCTTACAGGTGGTACAAATATAGACCCTGATGTACCCTCACAGTTGGCAAGTCAAGAATGACCTATGAAGAGTACAAAAACAATATTTAGTAAACGCTGTGAGATGACCAATCTCAGAATGCACAGATTGACACCATCCTGCTTCATCCCGTTTCCTGTGGAAACTCAGTGTCATTTCTTCCTTTAAGTGCAGGAATCTCATACAGTATTGTCTCACATTGATATTGTATTGTTTTTCTTTTTTTACTTTGAAATATTATTCTGTACCCGTCTTAAATGACAATAAATAAGTACAATAAATATGGCTAAGTGTGACCTGTGTAACGAGGACAACATTGAGGCAGAAATGTTTACCATTTAGTATAACCTGTTCGTAACATCAGCCAGATTTGATTTGGACAAATGCCTGTTGTGAAGACTACACAACACAGTCCTGGGCAAGAAACCAAATAATGCATGGTCACAAATGCAGGGGTTGTAGTGCCCTTAGTGCAGTGTAGTGACCTTAGTGCAGTGTAGTGCCCTTAGTGCAGTGTAGTGACCTTGAACATAACCTTCAGTCTCTCTAACCTTCTTGGTAATGTAACAGTGTTAGCCACAGAAAACCCAGAGGCGAGTTGGTCCGGCCAGTGGGGAGATCGCCATGCCCCCTATTCCTTTAGAACTTTTCCACACCCCTACTGTCTGGTAATCGCTATCAGATTGTCAGACATTATTCAGGATTGTTTCAACTATACAGTCTAGTAAAGTATAAATATAAAAAAAAACAAAAAGGAGATCAACACAGGTAGAAGAAAACACTTTATGGAATAATTTAAATATACAGAGGGTTCAAAATAAAAATATAATGACTCTTCAGGATGGGAGACCATTATGGACTTACTGGGGAACTTCAAGCTACCACCTCAAAGGCTTAGCTCCCTCGCTTTCCTCCGTCTCCAGGTACCCATCATACAGCTCCCGAAGGTGAAGGATCAGCTCCTCCACATTGTCGCCCGTAAGTGCCGAAACTGGGATGACCCTCTGCTTCTCGTGCCTCCTGAGTTCAGCCAGGTTTTCCTGGGCTTCACGAAGGTCCATCTTATTGGCCACGATGGCCTGAGGTCGTTGGGACAGGCCGGGCTCGTAGTGGTCCAGCTCGAAGCGTAGGTCTCGCAACTGGGCCCCAGGATCAGCCGCAGACAGGTCCAGGACAAAGAGCAGGAATCGGCATCGCTCTATGTGCCGCAAGAAGGACACGCCCAGGCCGCGGTTCAGGTGCGCGCCCCGGATGATCCCTGGGATGTCGGCCACTGACCGTGACCATGAATAGCCATGTTAACAGACATCGCCGGCAACCCAAATAACCGTTAAGTATGCGCTCAGACCTACGCACCTGCCACCTGCTCATGGTCCTGGTACTGCACGATGCCTACATGTGGCTTGAGTGTGGTGAAGGGGTAGGCAGCCACAGCCGGCCTGGCATTAGAGATGGCTCTCAGCAGGGATGATTTCCCAGCGTTGGGGAAGCCAACCTGGGGCGGAGAGCGGTGCAGTTACACGCGGGCGCACCTGACTGTACGGCCCTTCCCAGAATGCCGTGCCCTCACCAGTCCCGCGTGTGCCATGGTGAGCAGCTCCAGCTGCAGCACCCGCTCCTGGCCCTTCTCTCCCGGTGTGGCAGTGACCGGCGCCCGGTTCTCGTTCGACAGGAAGAAGCGGTTCCCCTTGCCCCCGGCTCCGCCGTACACGGCCACATATTCCTGGCCATCGCGGGAAAGGTCTGCCACAGTTTTCCCATTCTCCTTTACCACGGTACCGACGGGCACCTGCACCACATGACAGACAAGCAAGGCAGGGAGGCCATCATCAGCACTGAGGCCTGTCCAGAGCTGGGCAGTGACATAGGGCATGGACACTCACATGGATATAGGTGATGCTCGCGTTGCGGCCAAAGCAGTTCTTGCTTCCTCCTGGCTGTCCATCATGCCCCCGGTAAACTGGGCCAATCGCTGACAGTGACTTCACCTGCTGATTAACTTACCCATGCGAAAGACAGGAAAACTCCCTTTAAATGCAAGACACTGGTTCGAGGACATAAGCCCACCCATCACCTTTCACAAAATCCTAACTCATCTGATCCTTATTCTCTTCACACCTGTACCATATCTTATCCAGGTAGTGCAGGGTTCCCCAGTTCCGGTCCTGGAGGGCCAGAATCCAACACAGCTTGCAGATTTCCCTGCTTAACATACCTGCTAAACCAGGAAATTAGCTGACTAAGGTGGCTGAGCAGGGAAATACAGTGGAAACCATTTATAGTGATCACGATTATAGTGGTCAACCATTTATATGGATCAAAAAGTTTGGGACAGAACCATTCCTCATTCCTGTACAAATACTGTTTAAATAATTTGCTTATAATAATGTAGTAGCCCACTTACATTTTTTGTCTTTTTATACATACAAGTATTTTTTTTTTACTTTATTTTGATAAGCCTACTTTGCTTCGTGTATAACCCGTCTGCTTCTGGCTTGCTACCTGAGGCTAATGCTGCGTGCACAGAAAACATGACGGGACTCTAAGCTTATGACAAACTGCCCCAAAGGAGCCACAGAGAGGCAGCAGCAAAACTATAATATATATAGTTCAGTCATTTAATTTGTACAGTACTGTAATTTGAAAAGCATTTGAAACAACTGTACTGTATTTTGAAAGAGTCAATAAAATTCAGTAAATAGTAACTGTCAGTTTTATTACCTTATATTCATGTAAAAAATATACAAATGTCAATTAATCGGCCTGAGACATAAATAAAAAAAATCAGTTATAATGACGTTCTGTTTATATTGACCACCCGCACAGACATGATCACTACAAGTAGCTTCTACTGTATGCGAACTGTGTTGAATTCTGGCCCTCCGGGACGGAGATAGTGGAACCTATTATAGTGACACCATCCATCCACCCACCAGTACTGTTTATCCAATAGATCAGGGGCAGTCAGCCCTGATCGTGGAGTGCCAGTATCCTGCTGGTTTTCCATCCTACCTGGTCTCTAATGATATACACCTGGTATCAGGCAGATAATAACTCAACAGGTAGGACAGAAAACCTGCTGAACACTGTCACTCCTGAATCAGGGTTGCCTACCCCCTGCAATGCATGGTCGTAGGGAGGGTCTTGATCCTATCCCAGACAGCAAAGGGCAAATAAGACAGGAGAACACCCAGAACAGCATGCCATTCTATCACAGAACACACAAATGCACTCAGTTACACAGCATAAATGATTTAAAAGTGATAATTTACTTACTTGCAGAAGGAAACCGGAGAAGACAGAGCAAACCCATTCAAACAGAAAAAAACGCTGCATGCAGAGTTAATAACTAGAGAAGTCAATCAATACCTTTAATGACAACATTGGCCCCGTCGCCCCCGTTTCCGCCATCTGGGCCTCCCCACTCTTTCCTGGGTTCGCTGAGGAAGGAGCAGGCCCCTTTGCCGCCCGAGCCAGCCACCAGCCTCACTCTGCGGTGGTCGACAAAGTAGCGAGTCTAGGGCAACGGCGGGAGAAAAGGTACATGTCCCGAAAAGGTACACGTCCCGTTATTCCGCGTAAGGCTGCATAACACGCAGCTAGCTGCGGGACTGAAAACGCCGGCGCCACGCGTACCGCACCCGATGCGCAGTCCCCAGTGAGAGTTTCATCACTCACCAATTTCTTCTCCGAAAGTTCCTTTTTTCTCCCGGATCCCCGACTCGTGGTGCTGAGCGGACAGCTAGCGGAGAAGCATCCGGC
Organism: Petrocephalus sullivani; assembly: GCA_026780845.1. NCBI lineage: Eukaryota > Metazoa > Chordata > Actinopteri > Osteoglossiformes > Mormyridae > Petrocephalus > Petrocephalus sullivani. The sequence goes on along the minus strand of JAODKM010000099.1, from coordinate 7,615,071 downwards.
TACAACACGGCTTTCTCGGCGACACCCAGACAGACTCAAGCCCCCTCTCCGTCCGATCGGATCGGGCATATTCCTGAAGATGTCTTCTGGGTCCCACCTTCGTCCAAGACATCGTCGCATTAACTTTGAAAACTAGGTTTTAAAAAGACAGCGACGTAAATGACAGGAGCGTAAGCGTTAGCGGGATACAGCGCTACATACCGAAACCGGAAACACAGTATACTTCATATTATTGCTGACTAAAAAGTATTTTCACGACACACTTTACGTGCACAAGTTTCTGAGCCACTTGACATTTTTTACATTGAAATATTTCGCAAAGTTATATCTGGCCATGCGTCTTACCCGAGGTAGCAACATATTTAGGAACCAAGTACGGAAAGTACCGAGGGCCAATATTCATATAGCAAAATATGAACAACGCGTTTTAAAATGCGTATTTCCTCAAGTGGTTTAAAAACGAGAAAAAACTACTCTTTTTTCATTTTTGAGTATCAACAAACTACAAGTTACACATACTAAGGTGAAGAATTTTATTATTTTATATTAAATAGTAACAAATAAAACACATTTTTTAGTCGAGGGTTAACCGACTCTCTCACAGCCACACGAACACACCATATAGTAAAACATTTGCACAATACACCACTCTCATACAGAATGCAGATAATACATCCCATTTACAGCAACTGAAAGCAAATATACATTTTATGCGATCCAAAGAAGGCTATGATTGTCCTGGAAGAGTTGTGCTGTCTGACAGCCATATTATTTTAAACACCTTTTGTAACATCAAAATGATGATTAATGTGTTGCCTCCTTTTGAAGTAAATATTTCAGCACCTATTTGTATCAGCAACAGTGCCATGATAAGTGATTGGTATGGTCAAAATGTAAGTAAATTTACATTTGCAATACTGGGTATGTAGCTATCCATAAAACAAAAGAAATATACATTGAGTTGTACAAAATTATAGAACTGTAAGGCAAATGTGTTTGTGGAACATGAAAAATGTATCTTTTAGCTTCTACTGCACTATTGATTACAGTGTCACATCTGTAATAAAGGTGAAAGTGATTGTCATTGTTGATGCACCAAAGCACACAGTGCACAACAATGGAATGTGTCCTCTGCGTTTAACCCGCATGTGACACGGCAGGGGGCAGCTAATTCGACAGCTGGGGAGCAGTGCTTGGGGTTGGTACCTTGCAGGTCAGGGATTCAAACCAACAACCTTTCAATCACAAGTACACTTCCCTAAACACTAGGCCACCACTTGTTCATATGACTTTTTGTGAGAACACAGGTGAAATGGACACTTCACTTAGCTACTGTGTCACCATAAAAGACCGTTATTGCCACGTAAAAACAAAAAGACAGAACATTCATTGCAAATCAAAGTTACAATCCCTTGATTGGTAGAAACCAAACAGACAATTAAACATATATATATACAGTATATACATACACTCACCTAAAGGATTATTAGGAACACCTGTTCAATTTCTCATTAATGCAATTATCTAATCAACCA
>JAODKM010000099.1:7537919-7552768 GCA_026780845.1 Petrocephalus sullivani | reverse complement strand
GGGGGGGTGGGAGGTAAACACACGAGGCTGAAAACACGGTGATCAAACGTGGCTCCAGCGGCTGACTGAGCTGCAGCCCTTGGGGGCTCACAGAGAACAGGCAGTCAGACAAGCGGGTCTTGGTGGGGGGGGTCTCCCCGCTCCTGGGTGAGAGCGAATGCCAGCTTGTCTGTGTCTCCAAGCACGCTCTTCCCTGCCTTTGACGGGTAAATGCTGCAGCCTGTATCTCTGCCTCCCCAGGGGCACTGTCTCTTTTCCTGTGATCTCTTGATAAACCCCCTTGGGTTGTTATTCCAGTTTACTGCCGCCTGCTAAATCTTACAGTGAGGAAAGAAGATTATAAATCTAGTCATCTCGAGATAACAAAGAGGAACAGAAAATCAATCTTTGATCTGGTGGGAGGGGTGGAAGCCGGGAGGGGGGGTGTTGCTAAAGATGGGGGGTTTTGTCATAATTCTGTGTTTTATTTATTTTTTTTGTACACATCTTTTAGATTTCCCTTGGAGAGGCATGAATAGTAGCCACTGGTGCTATTGTAGGTAAGGACTGAGAAGGCAGAAATTCGTCTGCAGGTGGCAGTTGCTAGGAGTCGGTTGCTAGGCGGTGCACGCTAGGTGGCGGTCGCTAGGTGGTGGTTGCTAGGCGGTGCTTGCTAGGTGGCACTCACTATGTGCTAGTCACTAGACAGTAGGTGGTGATTGCGAGGCAGCACTCGCTAGGTGGTGCTTGGTAGGTGCCAGTCCTTAGGTGTTACTCGTTAGGTGGAGGTAGCTAGGCAGAGCTCACTAGGTGCTAGGCGGTGCTCGCTAGGTGCCGTTTGCTCTGTGATACTAGCTAGGTGGTGCTCGCTAGGTGGTGCACACTAGTCACTAGGCAGTACTTGCTAGGTGGTGGTTGCAAGGTGGCGCTCGATAGGTGGTGCTCGGTAGGTGTTAGTCGCCAGGCGGTACTTGCTAGGTGGCCGTATCTAGGTGCCAGTTGCTAGGCAGCATTCGCTAGGTGGTGGCCGCTAGTCGGTGCTCACTAAGTGCTAGTCCCTAGGCAGTATTTGCTAGGTGGTGGCCGCTAGGCGCTGCTTGCTAGGCGGGGCTCACTAAGTGCTAGTCCCTAGGCAGTATTCGATAGATGGTGGCCGCTAGTCGGTGCTTACTAGGCGGTGCTCACTAAGTGCTAGTCCCTAGGCAGTATTCACTAGGTGGTGGCCGCTAGGCAGTGCTCACTAAGTGCTATTCCCTAGGCAGTATTCGCTAGGTGGTGGCCACTAGGTGGTGCTCACTAAGTGCTAGTCCCTAGGCGGTATTCGCTAGGTGGTGGCCACTAAGCGTTGCTTGCTAGGTGGTGCGTGCTATGTGGTGCTCGCTAGGTGGTGGTCATTAGGTATTCTATGCTAGGTGGTGGTTGCGAGGCGGGGCTCACTAGGTGGTGCTCAGCAGGTGCCAGTCGCTAGGCAGTACTCTCTAAGTGGCCATTTCTAGGTGCCAGGCGCTAGGCGGTACTCGCTAGCTGGCGGTCGTTAGGAGTGTTTGCTTGGTGGTGCTCTCTAGGTGGTGTTCCCTAGGTGCCAGTCACTAGGTGGCACTTGCTAGAAGGCAGTCAGGTGGTACTTGTTAGGTCGCGGTTGCTAGGCGGTGCTTGTTAGGTGGTGGTTGCTAGGCAGTATCAGAGGGAAGGCCTTGTCTGTGTGTAACGTGTATTTATTGGTGCAAGGTAAAATATTATGCGTGCGTAAAAGTGAACATGACCATAATTGAGAAATCAATATTTAATTTGCCAGTGTTGTGTTTGCATTTGTCCACCCTTCTGGCTGCTGCGGCGCCTCCCGCTGGCGTGATTCAGAAAGAGCTCCGGTCCTCACTGCGCTTGGCGGGAATGGGGGAGGCGTGCCCCAGCTCCTTTATATAACAACACCGCGGCTGCTTCTAGCTTTGGGTCAATGAGTTACATTTTTGCTCAATATAATTGCTTAGCGCCTGCTTGTAATAGCGCTTTCAGAACGCATAAAAAGAAAGGGCTTTAAAAGGAAGGGTTATATTTAACAGCATTATGGAAGTAAAGCATAAATGCTCCTAAAATTGAGTACAGCTTCAGGTGAAGTGATTAAGAACAGAGGGAGACCAAAACACAAGAACAACACCTGCGCACCTCAATACGCTATACACACCTATGAATACGAATATGGCTTCAAAACAGTCCAGCAAACTGCAAAAAGAATCGTGCTGGACGCCTAGCAGTAACAGCACAGTCAGTAGGAGATAAGGTCAGTCTTCAGCACTACTGCTAACTGTCCGATGCTAACCTAAAACTTGGGGCATGATGGACAACAGCTGTTTTGATGAGAATGAGGAAAGCATTCCTTTACATGAGTGATTAGGATTGGAGGCAAGCCATCTGGAACGTCTTCAGCTTCGCAGTGGTAATGCGAGCGGCCATTATTCTTCATGATTTTAATTAGGAACTATGACAAATGACGACGAGATCAGATTCAGCCAAAGCTTATTGGTTGGCTTGATAAGCATCCAAGCTCCAGAAGTGGGCTGAGGGTCTTAGTGCCTGAGCAAGTTGCAGTTTCAATGTGAAAGAGTCATTACACAAAATAAAAAGTTCAAAGATCATGAGGAACTTTTGCTTTCCATACAAGCAGCCCTTCCAAAGAGTCCAGAGGTACGCCCTAGACCTAAATATATTACCCAAATCTCAAAGGTGATAAATCAGAAGAACTATTCTGTGTGATTTTGAATTCTGATGATCATCCTGAATTTTTATTGGAGAGCTTTTTAAGAAGGCATAAAATGTGTTATGGGAATCATATAATCCCTGATGTTCTTTAAAACAGGGGCTTAGACAAGTATCACAAGGCTGAAAGAATTTAAGGGTCAGAAAACCAATTCTCGCACACCTTGATGGCGCACTACCTACCTTCACTACGGTGACCATGCCGTCGTTGGTCACGGGGTCCGTGCGTATGGTGAAATGCCCAGAAGGATCGCCGCTGACAATCCTGTAGACGGCATTCCAGTTGGGTGTGTGTGGCTGGTCCCTGTCAATCACTGTCAGGTTGGCTACCACGATGTTGACCCTGTTCTCTGGCACTTCTCCTGAAAACTAATGACATTGGGGGAAAAAAAAATATCTTAGAGCTCTGATTCCTGCACCGCCGACTCATAAGGCCGGGCCGCATGCACAGGGGAGTCTCCATGTGGCCGGAGACTGAACGCGAGCATGGACTTGTCTTGGAGTCTCACCTCCTCACCCACCTTCTCAGCAAACTAAGCACTGCTCCGCAGTCCCACCTACTGCACACATCTCATTATCTGAACAGTAAGCTCTGCTCCTCATGCAATGCTAAAACCATTTAGAGTGCACGCCAATCGCTGTTTACAATAATAACTTAATTATCTTGCTGGAATGGAATACAAACCCCCGCAGCAACATGACGGATGTAAGCAGTAAATAAATTAAATATGCAGATTCTGTTGTGTGCATACCACACACGCATATATTTGCAGCTGTATTTTTTTGCCATTTTCCATTCTTCAGAAACACAGCGGAAGTATCTGCATTCAAATCGGAAACAGCTGCGCAGTCGCCCGAAATGGTCTTAAGCTGTCCACTCCCTTGCAGGTCACATGTGTACTGTCCTGATAAAGAAACCGATAAATAAAATCACATATGTCCATCACAAGGTGACGGATGGGTTGCTGCAGCACATATGAGATGGAGGCTTGTTGCTACCTCGCTATAGCCCAGCCCAGCACTCCATGATCGGGTTAGCGCCCAGTGCTACTGCATGACAGGAGAAGCAACGGGGAACAGGTGTGTATAACTGGCTCATCCTATTGCCTTGGATTTCAGAGATCATTCCTGCCAAAGACATGGTCTGAAACCCTAAGCCTCCAAGACGGTGAAAGAAGATAGAAAAAACAACGTTTGTATAAAATGTGAAATAAAGACATCACATATCAGAGGCAAGGCCTTGGAGGCCCCACAAGACTTACTAATTGGATTTAAAGAAAGCAGGGTTAACCGCTACAGAACAGGCACCTTGTACTGTAAGTGGACATACAGTAAGTTTGGCTTGAAGGTCCATTACTCCAGAGCCTGATGAGGTCATGGACGTATTTTACCATCCCCTCAGAAAATGGCTCTTTGTAGCAGTGACATGCAGTTAGAGAATCGCAATGGTGACGCTGCCTGGGTCAGTGCCGGATCCGGGCATCTCAGCATGGAGACACGGTATCGCCAATGGATAGAGAGATGAGTGTGTGGATTGACAGCCGAGGTTGGAAACGGATGTGGATTTTAAAGGGATCCTTGCGATTACATTCCAGGCATGACCGTCCGGGGGATATGAATCGGGAGGTTTTTCTGCGATACAGATGGACAGATTCTCCCTGAAGATGAGCCGTTTCTGTTATATGAGATACAGACTCAGCTAAAGGGGAGACCCTCATTCTTTTTTCCCTTTACTTTACCCAGTTGAAGAGCAAACTTTTTCAAATGTTCTTGCAGTTTTTGGACAAAATGAGACAAATTCTCTTTATTAAAAACAATCAATGGCAAGAGAACAATGACGTTTTTCTAAAAGGCCTCAGAAAACCATATCAAAATAGAGGAACCTAAGGAGCATTTTTACTTATCCATCAATCAAATTATTCTTCTGTTTATTCCTCTAGCATTCTAGCTATGATGAATGGTTTCAGAAATCTGTCGCTCAGTCTTCATATGGACTTGTCTATCGACCCCTTCATTCCACATTCTTAAACACGATATGGGACAGACAGAACAAACTGGGATTTTATTCCAAACTACCTTAACTCTAAGCCTATTGTGCTGTGTGCCATTAAGAAATCTAACGCATCCTCTTGTCTTTTGGAATCTGATTTCCATGCAAGCGTTGAAGAGAGGCTCAGAACACATTACAATTCCAGAACAGTGTAAGCTGCCTTTAAAGGAATTAGAGGGAAACGCAGTCTTTTAATATACATAATGCAGTCCACGTAGGTTCGTCAATAAATTATCCGCTCAAAATAAATATTTGAAAACTTTCAGGTTTCTGCAGGTTAATAAGCATAAAATACACCCCTAAATGGAAAAGGTCAGTGCATTAATTATGCATTAACATATTAGAAATCTCTTCTACTGCTAATGTTAATTAAGTTTGTCATATCAGCTGTTTACTTAATGGCAGACATCCAGTTTTCACTGCTTAAACATGTGTCCGTTCATTACCGATGAGAGGTGACGTTTCTTTAATGACGTAATTAGTGTCATTTTGAGGATTTCATTTGTTTTTAAACGCGTTAGCAATTAAAACATCTGTTTTTATATAATGACGTGCTTTTTTATGCATGGACTCGAACAGAAGTGCTAATATTCTTGCTTCCTTAGGGGAATGGATAAAAAGGATAAACAGGGAAGTACTTCTGTGGCTCTGCCTTACATGGAAGTCAGCCATAACGCAAGGCTGGCTTTTAGACTGATTAGTGTCATCAAGCCTGCGTGTTGCCGCGGCCATCAATATTAGAGTGGCAGTCAGGGGAGGCTTCCTTCCATGGCCCGTCATCGTCAATCAGGGATGGCTGGCAGGCAGGCCTATATCTCTCTTAGTCACTAGCTACAAAAAAATAAAAAATCAAAACCTCCCCATTAATCGCCGGTGGAAGCTGTGTCCTCCCATCTTTTCTGAGCCGTGGATCGTTTGGTTCCCTGGCTGTCACTTTCCTGGCAGCAGGGGGAGATGTGTGGCACCTCGCTTCAACGCCACGCATAACTTTGTCAGAGTGAGACGACCGGTAAAATAACTTACACAGAAGAAGGCTTTTGCGTACGGCTGTTAACACACGCCAAAGGTATTAATCTGACAGAAAGGTCTGGCTAGTGATGCTACCACTGTCTCAGCTTGGCAGCAAGCAATGCTATATAGAAGATGCAGATAACACATAATCCATTATACACACCGCTGTTTGCAAACACATCTGACCCTCACAATCTAAATGCAATATATCTGGTAAGTGAATGCATTTTCTTCATTTAAGCTAATCTCCATCTAATTTAATAACTCAGTTTTGTTAAAAACACCCCAGTCGGTTTCAATAGGTATGTTAAGGTGAAATTTTGCAGTGGTCCAATCATTTGGCACATGAGCCGCTGGTCCTACAGCCACGACATGGAGACAGAGCTCACATATTGTGTGTGTTTCATCAGCGCCTGTGTTTACTTTTATGTGATCTCTGGACGGACTTGTGTACAGATGCAGGGGATCGATGCAGCCAGCCTTGCCTCGCCTGTGGACTGGGGTATTGATGATAGCCTTTCTTCAATGCACATCCAGCGTCAATACAATTTCCCCAACAAAAGACTTTCTTCTCCGTCTGTCCAGAGGAGACGAGCATCATAAGCAGACAGACTGATGGGGGAATTCACCGGAGACCAGCAGAGAGCTGTGCACTGGCAGCTGTACATTGTTGTTGTCCTACCGAAATTATCGACCCCCCCTTCAGTAGGATTGCAGTCCTGGATGATTTGTGGCTTCTTATGCGCTCCTGCGCCCTGAGATGCATCTTTGTGCTCATAATGAGGCTACTGCTGTTCCTCCTGACCCAACGGAGGTATTTTCAAAGAAAGTTTCGAAGAGTCCGCAGATTTCGAGGGATTTAGAAGTTTATCATGAAGCTCTTTCTCATTCTTCCTTACTATTCCCAGCAGAATTGGCTCCAAGTATTGGAAAAAGTCACCGATTGTGCTGTAAATGTGCAGCCCTTTGCTAATATACAGTATACCTGCAAGTTCCAATCATGGAAACATTTTGTATCACATTCTTCTTAGAAAGGAAATAAATCCCAAATTCTCTAAATAGAATGAAATGTTCATCCACTGAAGTATTATGGTCTAGCGAGGTGAGATCTCCACCCAGACTTCTCAGCCAGATTGTCTTTTTTTCATGTCAAGCACTGGTATCACAGTTATTTAAAGGAATCACAATACAGATGATCTGAAGCGATTCCGCAGACATGCTTTCTGGAAGATTTGCCCTCCTACGTCTGTGCGTTGCCTCCTTTTGATGATGCTTGTGTTTCCCGATAGTTTTCATCTGATTAGGGCACAGCTACCGCTGAATCATTAGAGGGAAATTCACATTCTGCCTCTCAAACATCCTCCCGTGTGTCACAATCGCCCCGCACAAGCCTGAATAACACTTCAATGGCTGTCAATCTCCCTGAGATCTTTGGGCGTATGGTAACGCCTCAATAAGTAAGACAAGGTTAAGGAAGGTTTCTTCTGTATGTTCAGATATTTATAAATGTGTGAAGGGAACTGCCCAGCACATTAAAAGAAAAAAAAATTAATAATGACAAAATCAGAGAAACACATTATCGTTTTGAATTGCCAAACTGTTTTTCCACACATGAAAAGGCCGTAAGGCTGCAATTTCCAAAACACATCTGCAATCATATCCCAAAGGAGGAAAAGTCATTAAATTTTTACAGTGAAAAAGAGATTAACTAGTAATGCTGTTAAGTTAAAAACCTAAATGGGTCAAAGTGACTCCCAGAATAACAGGAGAATTAAAACTCTCCAATATGTCATACCGATGAACTGATATGTTTAAAAAAAATGAATGGTGAGTAAGTGCAATGGATGTGTAAGCACAGTTTTTTTTTTACCCGAGAGCATAGCAGACGTCAGGGCTTTGAGCGACGCTGTCTCTCTGTGCAGCCTGTGCATCTGCTAGCCCTGCCTGTCAGCACCAAGGGTTCCTGCCGCGGAAGCTACACTCACACTCTGCTGTCACACGGCTAATCATCTCAATATTTAATACTGCACATCCTGGCCTGTACCGGTGAAAGAACAATGTCCTGTAAAGCTTTACATGTCCCCCACAATAGTGTAACTTGGATTGTTTTTCTGTGAAGTGTAACAGAGAAGTCAGGCCTAAACCATCTCGAAATGAACCACACAGTTTAAGCAGCACAGAGAGGGACTTATGGGGAAAGCAGGGGAACGTCGAGGCAGGAAAAAAGAAAGAGTGGCTGGCTAATTATCATGCGGGAGGGGAACCGTACATCTGCATCATCGTAGCCCAGGCTCCCTTGCAGGGTTCTCCCCAGTGTATTGTGTCCTTTGGAACCCCATGTAGCTAACAGATGCAAGAACATCTTTGAAAAGGCAGGCTAATTTAGCACCTGCTACTACTCTTTCTATATTTTGCGATTGGCTTATTTTCACGCATATATATCTATATATATCTATATATATATACAAACACAGCACATATATACAGAATATCTATCTATCTATATCTATATACATTCATATATATGCGTATATATATTCCTCCCTGTATGAGTCCCAGTTGCTGAAAGAATGATAAGCGAATGACTGATTGACATCCAAAATCCCCTCGTCCCTCCTTAGCAAAGGAAGAGGCACTGCAAGGCTTGTTGAATTATTCAGCAATCATGTCACAAAGAAACCCACATAATTTTATACTGGAAGAATAATTTTTGTTTAGGTTTATTGCACACAAATAGATTTACATAATGATCTTGGTTATCAAATGATCGTCTTTTTTGTGCTCTGCACCAAACAACATGATTCATTAATAGGCCATGGAAGGAATGCATTACTCATCATGTTTACATGAAGTACTTTGAACAAAGGGGGCCTGCTGTGCTATTATTAGAGATTATTACCCAGCTGCAGGGCATGTGCACTTTGCGTTTAGGTTTCTAAAGTCGTCTAAATGCCCCTTTGTCCCGGAAGACCTGCACAGTCACTCAGCACTACTTCGGGTTTTAAAGACTTCTATTCTAGAATGAAACAAAACTAACAGGATTCATGAATTCTGAATTCTGTCCCAAGAAGCTCAGTGCATCTAGGTTAGGAATAGCTACAACGTTAAGTAACATTTGCTTTTCGTACCGTTGTAGGGTACAAAGCCCCACAGAGTGCCTACTGGGGTCTTGAACGGGGTGTTTAATGAGATGTAATTCGTTCGTGACTGTGCATGTCGGTCCTGTGGGAGTCACAATTCAGCAGGTCACTAAAGGAAGGGTCCTAGCTGGATGTGCTAGGCTTGGGTGCAGTATTGATAGGTGGGGTCTTATCTCCTTGGGTTATTGATTGGTAGGTGACGGGGGGATCCCTCGCAGCAGTTATACATTGGTGAGTGGATTACTGTGGCAGGATGTGGGGACACACACCCAGGCCCAGTGGAATGCAAGGCCCGCGTCGGTGAGCACATTCATCTGCACAATGGCTGCAGTTGGGACTCTGGCCCTCCAGCAATATCTCAGGGGTTGTTTGGGGCTCAGCGAGCACACGGCAAATTGATACGCCGTCGCTGGGGAAGAGTGGGGGAAAAATTACCTTTGACAAAACGCTCCTTTTCTAATTTGTCTCCAGCTCCCTTCATCTCATCCCCCTCTGACAGCAATTAGTCTGGACTGCCTGACATAATTCATTCTTATGGAGTGGCTAACAGCATAATGGTGCCTCAGTGAGGTGTGAAGGATGGGGGCACTGTGGTGTGCGCCACTGCCCCCTGGTGGATGCACGCGGTTCTCGGTCTCAGAGCCGCCTTCCCTTCCCAACAACTAGCTAAACGCAAGGCATGAATATTCATAGGTCTCTCGTCTGCCCTGAGCCCCCTCACCTGCGCTCACCACGCGCTCATTTGAAGCTACGCTAGCTCCAAAGCATTGCGATTTTTTTTTTTCCTGATTAATTTTTATAGTTTGGGTAGGGTATCATCCCCATTGACTGCCTAATCCATTAAACATCAAGCGAAATCCCTAATTATGCCTATTGGTTTCATTTGAAATCTCATCATCGGCGCTACACAGACTCTCAGTGGAGGAATCTCGCCGGCGATGTGTACTGCTGAATGCACATTACCATGACAGCATTACGGATTTAAGTGCAGCTACGCGTGGGTAGAGTCAGCGAACCGCATTCCCCCTAAAAACGAGCCGGCACGTGTGCTCCGGCAGTCGAGCTGCGGCAAAAAAAAAACACTTCTTCATTTTCTATCCCGTCACGCTGTTTCAAGTTCCGTTTTCTGCTTTCTGAGAAGAAACGACGTAAAAATTAATATTCTACAGATCAGTCATAGGCGAACGCACACGTAGCAGAATAGGTTATGAAAGATGCTCTTTTATTCTACAATAGTGAATAAGTGTGTGTGTGTGTGTGTGTGCCCCCCCCCCCAGAAACCAGCTGGTAATACACTCTCCCTGGCCAGCAGGGTAGGAGTGTCCTTCACAGCAACATCTAGATCTGTCCCTTACCCAGTGGAAGCTACGTCCCGGCGCCCAAACGGGCCTTAACTGGACCACCATCCCGTTCACAGTGCCTCGTTCTGCCTCAGCGTGTCCGAACGGGGGGACGCAAAGGGGACAAGCGGGAAAAAAAAAAAAAACGCTTGCTTATTTTGGTATTTCAAAAATAGGATTTTTAAGGGCATACCTGGAAAAAGAGGTTTTTGCTGATGGGTAGGTCACGGTGGGAAAAGGAATGGCTGCCGATGTAAATAACCACTTCATAGCCTGTAGCTGAGAGGGTGACGCTGTTGCATCAGCCAGTGCCAAGTCAGCTCCATTTCTGACCGGGGGGCTCCCCGGCCTCCCAGCGGAGATGGAAAAGCTAGCAAGAAAAGCTAGATCGTACATAACGCCAGGACTGCCGCACACGGGTCCCACCACCCAGCACAGGAGCCATTTAACAGGACTTTGCGGCCTTTAGTTGGGAAAGGGTGATGAATTTTCATCGCGGGGCTTGAGTCAGCAGTGCTGGCTGATGGCGGCGGCCTCCGGCGGGATTCTCAGCCAGCCTCTCGGTGAGTCCCAGGGTTTGGGTAGAGGGTCGGCATGGGGAACCCGCTGATGAGCACTAATGTGCACCTGGAGGCAGCTCCGAATTCATCATCATAAAGCCTTAACGGCCCCCGGGAGGCGGGGGGGGGGCTACTTGCACTGGCAGGCGGCTGCAGCCGGCTGGGCTCCCGCACAAAGCTCCTTATCTCCCCTTCACGCCTCGGCCTCTGTCCGAAGAGGAGCCCAGCCGGCCGTGGGGATGGAGGCGCGTTAATGGGAGAGGAGGCGGAGGAAGGACTACTGCAGGGCGGGGGGGGGGCGAGTGCAATAACGGGACGGCGAGAAAAGGGCGCCCCCCCCCCCCGCGCGGAATGGCCGCCACCAGGCCCAAACTGGGTGGATGGCGATGCACAGGAGTGCGCACATTTCCGGCAAATTTATGAAGACGAAAATCCACCCCGTGTGAGTTTTATGGACGGCTTGCGCAGGAGCAGCAGGACTGCACAGACGCCCCAGAACGGGCACAGATGCCCTGGTGGAGAGCCAGCTGCTTCGGGGGAGCGGGCGAGGGGAGAGGCCCAGGTCTTCCGCTTCTCAAGCCTGTCAGCTGTGCAACAAGATCCCGCTCAGACTGCCCCCCCAATGTGAGCCCGTTCCTCCAGAGCCGGCGCCGGTGTAAACAGCTGAATTAATCGGGAGGGGGGCCCATCCCTGTGGTGCCGGGAGAGGGCCAGGTCTGGCCAACAGGGATGCCCAGGGTTAATGGTGGCCAGTGGGGGGCGCCTGCACCCAGGGACCTGGCCTACTTAGCTCCGACGCCGAGCACCTCAATCCGGGGAACACGATGCACCAATTAGCTGCCTTTCCTCTGTTTTTTTTTCCACAGGAGGTCGTCTGCACAATTAGCGCGGACAGAAACGCAGGCGGCAGCCCTCCACTGTCCCACTCCTGCGCTCAGATTGATTAGCTGAGTTAGCGTGCAGGGCTGGGGGGCTACATAACCCAATTCTTTTTCCTGCGCCAGGGTACGCAATGTACACTAGATGGATTAGTGCAACAGAACTAATTTTACCCTTTATCCTTTACCCACTTTTTCCCTGCGCCTTTAGAGAGAGGATGCTTCCTAAAGACACGAGGACATAGCTTTTTAACTGTGGAGGATGTGGAGGATGGGGATTCAGGGCCATCTGACAAGGCAAGGGCTCATAAGAGCCCTATTCAGCGTCGCCCTGTTACTGGGAAGTACTCCACACTGAGGAGGCTGGAATAGGAGCTCACAAATGAGCGAGGCCCCATTATACAGTTATCCACCACATTGAAAGGAAGCTTGTGTCCACCTCTCAGTCCTGCTTGTCTCCCATGATGCTGCCACACATCAGTACAGCAGCGATGGCCAACAGTACGTCCCCAAGGTCAAACAAGATCTGAAAAGGCGCCAGATTCCAGAAGGTCCAGTGTGACTCCTGGCACCAGCCCCAGGTAGATCACTGTGTGGGCTCAGGAACAGGTCCAGGCTTTAACTCAGGGGTGAGTTACATCAGCCTGTGTGGCCTAATCCCCAGTGTGACTGTATGTGAATGCAGGTCTTCATATCCAGTGTGACTCTATGTGAATGCAGGTTTTCATATCCAGTGTGACTCTGTATGTGAATGCAGGTCTTCATATCCAGTGTGACTCTACGTGAATGCAGGTTTTCATATCCAGTGTGATTCTGTATGTGAATGCAGGTCTTCATATCCAGTGTGACTCTATGTGAATGCAGGTTTTCATATCCAGTGTGATTCTGTATGTGAATGCAGGTCTTCATATCCAGTGTGACTCTATATTTGAATGCAGGTTTTCATAACCAGTGTGACTCTGTATGTGAATGCAGGTCTTCATATCCAGTGTGACTCTATATTTGAATGCAGATTTTCATATCCAGTGTGACTCTATATGTGAATGCTGATCTTAATCCCTAGAGTGACTCTATGTGTGAATCACCAGTGTGAATCTCAGTGTGAGGTCTGCTTCTACACCCTGGGGAGGGTATACATGTGACTCCCTGTCTTAATCCCCAGAATGAGTGTGAGTCCCCGGATCAGCTGTGTTCTGGTGTGTATCGCAATGTGAGCCTATGTATAAGTCTAAAATACATATGCCCAACAGATCCAGTTCAGTCTTACATTAACCCATTTAATCCCAAATTTTCCCCTGCAAAATAAGTGCATGCATTTCACTCCTTAGACCTCCCTAACGCATAATATGCATGAATTTTCATTTCTTGTTGGTTATGTTAGCAGAAATTGTTGCCGGTGGGATTAAATGGGTTAACAGCAGTGAAATTCCAAGTTAATGTACAAACAATACCTACAGTACAAGTCAAAAGTCTGGTTACACCAATTAAACAAGATGATGACCCTAAGCACACCTCCAGGTTATGTAGGTTGTACTATCTGGTGAGTAAGGAGAGAGATGGGGTGCTGTGACAGGTGACCTGGCCCCCAGCCCCCCACCTAAACCCTGTAGAGCTGCTTCGGGATGAATTGGGTCGCGCCCAGAACTCCTTCAGAACTGTTGGAGAAGCATTCCAGGTGGCTACATCGAGAATCTGGATGAAAACATGCCAAGAGCCCGCAATGCTGCACTGAAGCAGCCGGGGGTTATTTCGAAGAGTCTGAAGAATTTTTTTAAATGAGACATTGAACGCTTTGGGTTGCTGCAATATTTGATACGATTACTTCATTGCCTTGAGACCTGTTACTATAAGGTGAATAGGAGAGCTAAAATAGAGGAAAACGCATTAAATACCCATACTTTTCACTGGTAAGGTATTAGTGGTGACTGTGCAGGCATGTATCCTATAAACATATCATTACCTATGATGGAGTAGCAGAGTTATTATTATACAAAAGCACAATTCTGTTTATGTAGCAGTGAAGTCAGCTCCCCCCTCATGTCTTTTGCCAACTTTACAATAAAACATGCTCCTGTATCCAGGGAAGCAGCTGCAGGCCTGACGGAGCGTGCCCCCCCCCGAGCAGCCGGCCCGCCTCCGCATCCCCATCCGCTCCTTTGCCCCAGAGTCCCCTCAGTCACAGGGACTCGAAGGGAGTCCCTGCAGGCCTTAGGGAGACCCTGTGACACCTGTGAAGCACCTCGCAGCAGCCGTGCTCTGTTGCTAAAGCTGTTCTCTTAAATAAAGACTCATTGATTCTTGTTATCCCCGATCCTCACCTTCCGTCCGACTTGGGCCAGCACATGTCCCTGCTCTCCGCCATTTCCGCCACAGTCCTTCACCGGCGTCTAAGCGAAAGCCGTAATTCCCCACCCCGATAACCCGGCTTCCAAACCCCCCCCCCCCCCCCCCCCTCCCCCCCCCCCTCCTCCCCCCCCCCCCCCCTCCCCTTCCCCGCCCCCCCCCAGCCTTACACCTCCTCTCTGCTCCCACCCCATCCTTCTCTCTGTACTCACGCCTGCGTGCGGTGCAGAGCTCGCCTTGCTGCGCCGGCTGCCGCTCGCCCGTCTCATTTAATCAGCGGGGATAACAAATGACCCCCCGAGTTTCCTCGGCCCTCGATATCAACAGGATGCTGGTGCTTCCTATGCGCGCCTGCTTTCCTGAAATACGTGTCATTTGCTCTCTGAAGGAACATTGGGCCCGGGGCCCCTCCAGGGCATGGTGGATGGGGGGGGGCCCATAAACCCCCTGGAATGGCAGACACAGCTAAAGGGCACTCAGCACCAAGACACTTTTCTAGTGAATAAAGAGAGGGAAGAAAAAAGAAAAGAAAGAAGACAGGGAACGGCAATCACGCCGCATGACCACGCCGCATGACCACGCCGCATGACCTGTGGCTACGTTTGCACTGATGCTTTGCTCCCCCTCTGTTTCTCTATTGCTATAAAAACCTGGCGCCGCAAAAGTGTCGTTTATTGCGATCGTTATGGCCGTTGTTACGGCGACCGCCGTTCTTTGACGACCCCCCCCCCCCCCCCCCCCCCCCCCCCCCCCCCCCCCCCCCCCCCCCCCCCCCCCCCCCCCCCCCCCCCCCC
>JAODKM010000099.1:7516019-7531895 GCA_026780845.1 Petrocephalus sullivani | reverse complement strand
CACCAGTACCAGCCAGTGGAAAACCAACACAAAGGAAGTACCGAAAGTACGGTACTTGCTGCGGTGGAAAAACCCCCGTAGTTTACCATGTGATACTGTATATCCCAGACTTTGATGCCCCCTCCCCGTGCAGACACGCAGCATTTACAACACGCTGCCTAATTAGACAGGTTTGTTATCATGTTCACGTCCTGCATGCAGTGGCTCTGCCCCGTCAGCATGACAAAGGGGTGCCGAGACCCGCCAGACGCGGGCCGCTGAGGAAGGAGTCGGCCAATGGGGGAAGGGGTGGCGGCCTCAGACAAGGCCTGCACCACGCCGCTCTCGTGAACAGCAATGGGAAGCATGGCGTCAGTAAGCATGCACCTTGCTCCACGCTTACTCTCAGAACTCTCCAAGCGACCACTCCTGGGGAGTACTGTGTAAATGAAGGTGCACTGCAGTTCTATAAAACCGTTAAAGAAATAATGAAAAATAACTGACTTAATTATGCGCACATATGTTCTGGTTTATTTTATTCTACTGAGAGGAATTTACAGTCAGGCTTTTCAGTTCTTTCTGATTGTAGTATACATATAAATTAAATGCTGACAGCTGCAGGTTGTGTTGAAGTAACGCAATGATTTTGTCTCTGCAGATGTCCTAGGAATATTCTTCTAATCTGAACACAATTCGTGCTAAAAACCTTCTGCATTGAGTATTCTTCAGCCGCCCGCTACTGATCCCGTGTTCTTGAGTCAGTATTAACATTAAAGAATCCTCAGGCTGACCTTATTATACGTCCCACTTCAGCTGCCCTCGCATGACGCAAAAGTTGGTTTGTGCGTCTAACCGTATCATTAATGGATGTCTGTATTGTAGAAGTTAGGAAAGATGAAGCGGGCTGGATGTGACTCCATGTGTATGAGAGGGTCACCAACTGTGCTTGTGTGCGTGTGACTTTATCTGCAGCTAGTGGCTGGTAACCAGGCAGCATCTCTCCCTTCTCCTAAACACACAAGGCAGCCCTTGGATTCCACCAGTGCATTCATGGGACATGTGGTGTAGCTTAATTACATCCTACATACAGTTCCAGGCTGCAAGTCGTCGGGGCAACAGTAGGCTTTTGCGTGGGCCGAGCAGCAGATGAGAACTCCGATCTGAAAGCACCTTGCCCAGGGAAGACCCTACAAAGGTCTGTGCCGCCTCTTCTGTGCTGTTAGTGCTAACCCAAAGACATTTTGCCCAATCCTTGCCTATGGCAGTGCAGCCACTGTTCGACTGCCTTTCCCTTAACAATGCCTCCTGGGACTCTACATTGAAGGACTCGCCAGCACACAGAGCTGCAGCTAAGCCTTAATGTGATTAAGCACGTATATGAGCTGTCTGGGAGTCGAAAGGCAATGGTCATACAGTGGCACACAAACAAAGGACTTACTCACCAATTTACTGTATAAACGAGATGCACACACACACGCACACAAATACCATGTATACCGGTCTTTATGGGGATACTCCATTCATTCCTATGGGCATAACCCTAGTCCCAACTATGACACCCTTAACCTCTACCCAGCCCTAACCTTAACCATAAGTAACCAAACAAAATATGAGACGTTTTTTTAGTTTTTTGATTGCACAAAGTAAGTCCTATACAGAGGCTGTAACTGTTAGGGAAATCACAGTTACGGGGATATTGGGGCTGTACAAGCTTCAGTGACACTCACTCTGTGGCAGCTGTAAGGAGAGCCACAATAGACATGTACTGAAAAGACGTGAACCAAATGAAAAACATCTACATCCTGTTTGACTTCCAGCACATTTCGCATGTTGTATTTCGTAGGGTCTTTTTGTGGATTAAATAGAGAGAGTCTAAGACAAAAGCTTACTTCCTCTCTGTTTTGTGTTAAAGGTAATTTAACAAGCAAACACCAGGTATAATAAAGTTAGGCCACGGCCAACTCCCAGCTGACTCCATTAGTGTCAGGCTTGATTTGGACCAGCATAAGCCTGACTATGTTCTGCCTTTTCCATTAAAGGGAAGTCCCAACATGTGGATTCTAGAGGCACTGCACATTATCAGGAGAAGAAATTCTTGCCATCCCTGGGGAAAACTAAAGTTGTTGATGATGAACGGATTCACAGCTACTCACATTATCCAAATGAAGAACAACTAGCAGTGGCCTCCTTGCCCAAATCCAATATGTCATTAACAAGTCACAAAGTACCACTTGGCTTGATATTGACGCTAAATACTGCATCTAATAATAGGAATGGGCAACTTGAGCTTGAGGTCCTGCACCGAGACCTTGCGGCCATCGTACCAGAATTCTCTTGCACAGCTGAGAGCTATGCTATGTGATGCTATGTGTTACCAGTCGATAAGCCAAGGAAGTATAGTAGTAATATGTTTCACTTTATTACGTGGGGGGGGGGGGTTAGGAAATAACTATTAGGCATCTTACAATATTAAGGTTGTACATCTGGCAAATCATCTTCTTTGTAACAGCGTGTCGTGGAGGACATTCGACACCCTACTTAAGGTCTCATTAATGATCACATCACCATTTTCCTGCTCAAAATCGAAGGCTTAAAGCCAGTGTAAAGCAGACTAAAGCAGGGGCTGATTGCATGAAAATCAGTCACGCACAATGGGAAAATCAAAAAATTCAAGTTCAAGTATTTGAAAAACAGGATTTTTTTATGATTTAGTTCAATAGTTTCGACACTATTTCTGACACAAAAGAAAAAGGCACGATCTAATTACGAACTAGTATCGACCAAAAACTAAACGTCACCTAAACGTCACAACACCAGAGAGAAATGAAGACAGTGGGGTTTTGTTAACTAGGTGCTGAGCAGAGGACATGGTCCCTGAGAGAACAGCACCTCCAAAGCCGCTCTCAGTGGTCAGGCTCTCTGTATGTCAGTGAGTTATAAGGGGTACCACTAATGGCCGTGGTGAGGGACCAAACTAGCCTGAGCGACTAGTAACAAGGATCAAGACACGGAGATAAACTAGAGAACGCCAGAACCATTTTAATCAACCCAAATCACAGAACTAAACCCGAGAACTGAGAGATCAGACACAGCGTCAAAAAATCACAGTGAGAAACAGAACGGAAAGACTCAATAGGTAGAACCAAGGCTCCAGCCATCATCCAGGCAGAACTGAATGTAGCAGGTGTGGGTGACCATGTGCTGAAATCATCTGGAGGTGGACATGGCTAACATGGTTTGTGAAATAAGCTACATCTTAGACTCATCAAAATAACCACCTCTCTTTAAATGTTTCACCTTAAAATTGCTGGGGAAGAGCCCACAAATGATATGTGCCAGTTAGCTGTGTAGTTATTTCTTCTCAAAGAATGTCATCCCACGTTGGCCCAATGGAGCTATGGTCAGGTGCAGGCCAAGTCATGATTTTCAACTTTCCTTGCTTCTGCTTCATGTAGCTGTTTACAATCAGTACGGTGATATTACTAAAATAGTTACTAAATAGTTACAAAAAATGTTTCACTTGCAGGGTGTAATGTAAAGACTTGTATAAGCATGCTGATCCTATTGCTCAGCAGCTTACAGCTTATACCGTGTATTCAACTTGATCTATAGTGGTATGTCACAACCAGAGAGAAGTATGTTTTCAGGTTCGATTGTTACCGAGACATGTTTCCTGCTCCTGTTTATAATGATACGACGGCAGGGAGTACTAGCTCCTAGCTAGAGCGCATCGTCAAGGCCCTTCTGCCACAGCAGCTGAGCGTACGTCAGGCGGATGCTGACCTTTGCCGGCTGTCATCATTAGTGATCAAAGCCGGGCTAACGCGCCGTCTCACCGCCTGCGGCTGCGGCCTAATTGGAACCAAGGGTGCGTGCTGGAGAAATCCATCGCCTAAAACTGCCTTGAATCCCGCGATTATTTGTTATTGTTTGACTGGTGTGTAGGAGGTCTGCTAACTTCATTCAAGGTGAGCAATAGAAGCATTCGGTCTGGGCTCAATCGCATCTTAATGCCCCTTCTGAGTACAAAGTGGACCCTCCAGTAAATTGAGAATGGAATGACTCTCCATTGTGAAGACTCTTACCGATCGTCTTGGAGACGCCTGAATGTGGAGCCACAGGTTGGGAGAGAAATTTCTTCTTACCCCACCTCCAAAATTCATAATAGCGAAGTATGCAGTAGTAATACATGTAATGGGGCGGTTCATCGAATGTGTCGGGACCACCAGTGAGCCCAATGCACCCGCTGCACATTAAGGTGCTTAACTATCCCTCCCTGACATTTGAGGAGTCCCAGCATAGCCTCCTGCCAGGAAGACAGAGGCGGCAGAAATGTCAGGATTGCTCATTACTGTACTAAAAGCACTATCCCCCCTTAGCACTTTCACAAAGACAGCGTTCCCCCTGAGATGCATGCCTACAGGTAGGCATGAAACGGAATGGTGGTTGTCGGCGAAACATTCTCGCATTCATTCAAGGGAGTTCCTGTAAGCTAAACTCGTGTTAGCTATGCTCTTCCTTTCATCCCTCTCCTCCCGCAGCCGGTGACATCTGACATCTGACATCTGACATCGGCGCTGTTTTCTCAAAGACATTTTGAGGTGGAGGAAGAGCAGAGAGCAGCAATGAGGTGGGATTAACCTGGGCATCCTCTGCTCTCATGCCAAACAAGCCCCCTGTAGGCATCTATTGCTCCAAGGATACAAAATTAACACTTATTTACACAAGAGAACTGCATGAAGCCCCAGGTCCTAGTCTCTTTGCCTTTATCAGAAGAAGGACTTTTGCTAAGTCTTGGGAATAGCCAATTATTCTTAGCCCTTCAATGACAGATAGACATCCTCCCACATAGTTCTGCTATTTGAGGAACAGCTAGATGAACCTCAACAAGGCTGCGAGGCTGGAGATGGCTCCTCACCACCAGGTTGACAGGTGTGTGGCCTCATATGCAGAATGGACCTGGGCAGATATATTGCTAATGGTTTTGTCATAACTGACTACTCCAGGAGAAAGGAAATGGCATATTTCTGCAGTGACCCACATCACAGGAAATACTGTTGATCGGTGTCAGACAGTGACAGAATGGTAATCAAGGCAAACACTAGAAATGCCCAGTTTCTAGGTCAACAGATTAATTCGAAAAAATACCTTCGGGAATACGTATCAATCAGAGATGCAGACTTCGGTTTAAGGTTTGTGATCTTATCAAAAATGTTCCCACGAGGTGAATTAATAGATTAGGAAAGGTCCACGAAAATGACTGCCACGTTACTTCAGGTCTAAGGTAACATGCAGTGTGTGAACATGGTAAGGGCCAATGTGTCCTGGATCTGGACGGGAAACTCACCTCGCGGTCCAGGCCAGCTGCCACGGTGATGATGTCACCCGTTTCGCTGTTGATGGTGAACATGTTGGGGATGGGGCTGTGGGGAGACTGGGAGAGGATGCGGTAACGCACCATCCCGTTTCCCGTGGTGTCGTCGTCCGCGTCATGGGCTGTGACTTTCATCACGTAGGAGCCTGACGGGGAAGAACCACACCTGCTGTAATGCACGCAAGAGCTGGTGCGGCTGCATAGAGGCACAGAGATCCCATGGAGAGCCTCTAAACCATCTCCATAATTATAACAGACCACCTTGAGGTTTGGTTTGTCTGCTTGGTCACATGATGCCATGATGTGTCATTTCATATATATATATATATATATATATATGTAATATCAAAAGTATTTGACAGTAGTACATTCAAACATTTTTACACTTGGCATAACAGTAATTAGATTCAGAACACAAAAGGAGACCACTGGATTATAATGTCGATGACGCATTCTCTTGTAAGGTAATGTACTGTAATTTGGAATTATATGTCACCAACTGACAGATGTCAGTGTTTTTTAAGATGTAGATCAAACTTGAACTGAGGCTTTGGTTTGGAGACCTCTCTGACTGACTATTTTTGGATCTCAGAATTAACTAGCCATCTTGCCTGCTAAAACACCTTTACACTGCGATCACAATCACATGTTGTGTTTGATTTTCACAAGGCTAGCGCATTGTATTATTAGAGAGGATTTATTTTGAGGACAAAAACTTCAGCTATATAAAAATATGAAATAGAGATACACAACAGAATGCGCAGTATTATTCCACAATATTACGTGACCTTAACACTGTTGACCACAGTAGTGCTATGAATCACAAAAACATCAGTAAGCAGAGGATAATAACGACATTTGCAATGGACTGCACCTTAAATAAATGATGAAAAGTTCACGGATTTTAAATGTACAGATTGTAGCGGCATTTGGTCATCATTCTACCTCACATGTCCTCCCTCCTCAGCCACCTGAAACCGTCGGCTGGTTTGAGGCATTTAGCTGGGGAATTACCAGGGGCGATCTGCCTCTCCCAACCTCCCCGTCCGTCCGGGCCGTCTGCAGCGGCCGTGACTCATTACCTATCAGGCTGGACACGTGTCGACACGGCCCGCGTGCTCGGCCTGTCCGACTGCCCCCTAATTGCATGCGGTAGTGGCATCGTCTCCGTGACAGCTCGTACCGGGGGATAATTGCGAGAGCAACTTCCATTTCAAACATCATTAAATTTCAAAGCAAGATTTGTCACTCGCTTCGAAAGAAGGAGTCTGGGGGGCGAGGGGGGGGGGGCAGAGGAGAACAAAAGGGCTTTGGAATTTAGCATCCAATGACCATTACTGGTGCTTTTTCAGCCCAATATCATAACAGGAGGTGTGACATCTCAATGTCAATCAGCATTGAACATCGTGGCGTTCAAGTCGTCACGCACGATTTGTAACAGGCTTAAATATCCGTTCTTTGCTTGGACAGGTGAGAAACAGTTCTGCTGGAAAGTTCACATCCCCATAAAATACTATTTATTTTGAAAAGCCCCATAATTGGTTTTGCACTGAAACATCTGGAGCACAAAATGTATACTTTTATTACATACATGGCATGTGCACAGCCAGTGAATTCCTGTGCCTGACGAGGCAATATCGTCCACCCCGGCAGCCTGTGAATCTTCTGTATCATGGGGGAGGGTGAAGGCAGCCATGAATCCCTCTTTTTTTGGGAGGGGGGGCAATAATGAGGTACAAACTGCTCCTGTGTATATAGCTGGATTCTCACCTCATATACTGTAGCGTTAAACTGTGAGTGAACATATATGAAAGAGTCACGGTCTATAAAGCCACTCCGACTCAAATCGAGATGATAAGGTGTAGTTCTGGCTAGACTACATTTAATTTACGGCGCCGTTTTCCATTTTATTTGTTTTAATTTGATACTTTATGCCAATACACGCAGCAGAACAGGCGCAAAAGGAAATATAGAGATAAATAAGCAGAAAGCTGCTATTAACGGCACGCCAGTGAAGTTCATAGCAGCTGTAAAGATGGACAGTTCAATGCTCACAAATACCACAGGCAGTAAAATGTTCTACAGGTTTTATTTCTACATTCGGGAGGTTTTACAATGGGGAAGATAAATAGTACTCGAGTGGCTCTTCCCACTGCAGCTGCTCAAAGGATTCCAGCCACCAGGTGTCAGCAGGCGTTACATGACTACATTCTCCACAGAGATGAATCTGATTGGACGCCCAGTGTCATGAGGTTCTATGTGTCCGACAGTCATAAAATCAATCTTTCAACAAAAAGTAGTTGGAAAACATATCCTTTTAAACTCTCAAAATAATAAAAGCCCCTCGTCATTGAGTGAGGGGAAGTATTCTAAATATGGTGTCTCGCTGAGACATCTAGGAAACTCCCCAGAATGGGGATAAAAAACATCCACCTGGTGGTATTTTTAAATTCTGCCTGGTCAGAAGAAGATAATGTGGAATGTACTCATGTCTGCAGCCCAGCGTCCAAGCAGCAATGTATCACTGAACTTGGCCTCTGAGTGATAGCGTGCTTCGTCATGCAGGCATGTACTTGTGGACGTAAGCCAGGTGGAGGGATGGCAGGGGCCCTTGCCTTAACACTAAGGCCCACCCATGCCTCCTCATTTGCCACAATCCCATAGGCCAGCAGCGGCAGCAGCTTTAAAGGCCCTAAGGGTACGATTACAAGTTTCGTCAGGAGCTAAGAATGCTCTGGGTACAGACAGTCGCATGAAAGACAAATATGGTCAGATGTTATGGAGACAAAAGAGACCAGCAGCAAATTTAAGATCTAGAAATCCATTCATATGTTCCCCATGTATTGATAATAATTTTTCTCCAAGACAGCGGCTCTACTATATGGGTGAGCAGGGGATATAAATATAGCAAAAATGCCCCTTTAAATGATTATCCCGTGTAGGTAATTGTGGAAAATTCTGCCAATACCATTAAAAAATAAACAATAACATATCTGCTTTTATGAATGATATACTACCACTAATGGTATACTGGTACATTATGCCAATAGAATAATTACTCTGAATTTAATTTGCATTGAATTCACAGATCAAAATTCCATTTGCATACATTTCATTAAATATAAGCACAGAAAGAAGCCTGCTTCCCCCGAAACTCCTTTCCCCACTTTGAAAACAGGCATTGCATAATGAGAAACTGAAATCAAATTTTAGTTATTTTACCTGTTGCTAATTAAGGCCATGAACCAGTACTTAAATTAGCCAGTGCATTAAATGATACCAAATACATTCTGAAGTAAAGTGAATTGCAAGAGAATAATTGAACTGAAGAAATAAGGCCTGAGCAGGGTTAAAGCATTAATCAAAATGTAATCTAAATAAATCCGGCAATAATAACCCTCACTGCAATTGTGAAAGTCTTTCTCGTCCATATACTTGTAATTAACCTATCAACAGTCTGTGTGCAAACAATCTATTGTTCCATATTATTATTCTGTGCCCAAAGCAAATAAATCACAGACTGGCGAGGCACAACGACGAGCAACAGAAGAGCAACATACGTAAGAAGCTCATTCTCGCTGCATCATTTTATATATATATCTATCTATATATATATATATATATATATATATATATGTGAAATATTCCCAAAACCTGGCACTCGATGTCATCTGCATGGTATTATATTATGCGATTACTTGGGATCATATAATAATAATAATAATAATAATAATAATAATCATTAATGCACGTTTTTTATCAACTTACATGAATTTCCATTCTGCTGCTGTTTGAAAATAAGATCCTTACTAGACTAATGCCTTTAAAAACACAGGATGCACAATAAAGCACAAATATCTGTGATGGCTCACTGAGCCTTTAAGCATCACCCATGGCACAACAGAAAGTGTGAATGGGAATTGTTATTTCTGCCAGCAGTCTTTGCCTTCTTTCATACCAAAACCTGCTGCAAACTTACTTTTCCATGAGTCAACAGAAACTGCAGAACACATACGACGTGGGAGGAAACAGTTGTGGAGAAGGCAGATCTGTTGGAGGACTCATCTTCCCATTGAGGGCCTGAACAAGCGTCCAATTAGAGTGCAAACTCCAGCAATGTCCTCCAGGGGGCACTTTGCCAGTTACGGTTCTGCGAGGGCCAAAACTAGAACAGGAGGGAGCGCAGCCAAAGAGGAGTGAGGAAAACACCTAAATCAAAGCTTGTGCTGCCCCTCCCTTGCCAGACTTAGAGTGGGGTGTGAATGAAGTTCGACGGCAGGAGGCACAAGTCGGTGGGAGATAGGTGGAGATATGCAGGGCAGCGGCACGAGAGGTAAGGTGAGAAAAAGGAATTTAGATCTCTAAGTGTCTCATTTCTTTGACTTCCACAGCTCCATGTATTGTATAACACCTCCCTGATTCCAAATTTTGTAGTCCAGAGATTTGCTGGAGTACCTTGTGGTGCCAGTATTTCTACAAACAGCCTGTAGCCAGAGCTAGAGTGGTAGTAATACTGTGCTCTAAGAAAGCTGCGGCTTCCTGAAAGGCCGCCCTAAATCATCCTCAGTGGGAAGGGTACAAGTGAGGCTGCCGCCCGGCCCTAGGCCTGGAGTCCTGCTCCGCCATGCATACTGAGGAAATGATCCTGACACTGGCATATGACGGCCTCTTTAACCCCGTTTCCTTCTCATTAAACCCGTTGAACGCGAAGCGTGTAGCGGCTCTTTATTCAGTGGCCATATTCATCAGCTCACCTGCTGGTCCCTGGCCAGACCCCAGATTCACACCGCTCTCCGCCACAATCTGGCAGCTTTTAGTGGGCTTTCTGCAATCTCATCTCTGACTCACACCTCAGTGTTTTAGGCATAGCGGCCCCCTGGACTTCAAAATCGCACATTTGAATTGGTTTTTCCGAAGACGCTCATCGCTGAAGTAGAAACTAATCTTTCAATGCTGTTGCTCATTCAGGCTGCCAACAAAACACCTGCCGCAAATACTTTTCACCACCAAAAAGCAAAAAAATAATAATAATAATACAACCCACCACAATCAGCATTGCTGTCTGCTGACAGACACCATGAACCCAGGAAGCTGTCTATGTAAATGGTGTCTCATATAGTAATTCTCAATACCTGGCTTGGATCCCTCGTCCACTGATCCATTGTAGACCTGGTTGCGGAACTCCGGGCGGTTGTCGTTCATGTCAATAACGTAGATGTAGAGGTCAATGGGGTTCTCCACCTTGTTTCCGTTCATGTCTACAGCGTGCGCTCTAAGCTGTGAAGGAAGATTGGTAACATTAGCAAATCAGGCATTAGGGTAAGGGGCCAGTGGAACTGAATTCTGTCATTTCGCCCCTTCTCACTAGTGCAGAGCAGCAGAACTATAAGACCTACCTCCAATGTAAAATCCATCATACAGGGTAATATAGTGAGAGTGATGAATGGTACCACGGCCAGCATACTCCTGGCCTATCTCATTTAAAAGACTGTCAAAATAACTACTCTAAGAAGAACAATGCCAAAGAGTTGTGATAACGACTAGGCCGCTCCTCTGTGGATGTTTTCTCATGCTCTCTCATCTGTTTGTGAATTTCGAAAGCTAAGTAAGCTTATTTATCATAACCGTGGCGTACGTATCCAGCGTCAACAGAACTTCTCAGCTCATACAATTCCTTGTGTTTCCTGCTCTCTTTCAGCCATTGGGAGCAGCCGCCAAACAAAAGCTGATTAATTTGGTCTTGGAGGGGCCTGCTGTATTATACAAAGCGTTGAGCAGAAAGAGAATGAGTTGCACTTGCATGGCATTCAAACCTCCGGGGCTGCATGTTAATTTGCTGAGTGGTCATCGCCGAGACCTGCGAGCGGTGCTGTTCCACCCCCGTCTTTGCCATTGTTTCGCTGTGGGAGGACACGGGACTTGTTTTTGAGCTACTTCCCAGCCACTTCCCACAAAACAATCCCCAAATACGCTGTATGCTGGCCTAAAAGAGCGGAAAACCCAACACAAACTTAATAAGTTCCCCACCCTGAAAACTGTAGTAAGAAGGTATAACTATATTTATGGAAAATGACTGATAATGTGAGTTTTAAATAACCACCAAATACGACTACTGACACACAGAAGAATAATCAGTCCATAAATACATATGGAAGAGTGAGACCCCCAGCTCAGCATTCAGCCCCAAAGTCTGATTTTATTGTGGCTTTCGGGATCATTCAGACAGAGGATCCAGGCTGGCTGGGGCCTATGCAGTGCTGCGTAATGAGACGCACACAGACGAGCTGGGGCACAAAAACACAAGCACACGAGGGGCGAGTGAGTCAGACCCTCCCTCTGCATCTCCACTGCTGGCAGTTTTTGGTCTTGGCTCTGTTATCCAGATGGGACTTAAACCCTTAAGCAGAAGAAAAAACTCCCCCTGCATGAATCCCGCAGGGACTGTGGCAGTATAAGTGCGTTTGATGCATGCTTATATAACACAATTTGTCTGGGACTGTCAATTGAAAAGAAAGCAAAACAGAAAGAATGAACTCAGCACCAAACAACTGCTTACTTCAGTTTTCACTAAACTGAACACAAAAGAGTTTAATTACAAACTCAGCTCATACCACCAATAAGCTCTTTCTATTCTAGACTTTCAGAATGTTAATATGCTGCTTGAATTTTTCTCGTATCTACAGGAGACAAAACACAAAGGCGCTCATTTTACAGTAACGTACAAAAGGAAATGACAATGATGCAGAACACTATAAGATAAAAAAATCCACCCATCATCCACCGGGCACATCCTAGGGCACAGCCTAGATGGGCACATATGCACAGTCATAGGCTATAAACAATTTGGAGATATCAATGAACCCAAATGCATGTTTTTGCACTATGGGAGGTAACCAAAGTACCTAAGAAAATCCATGTGACATAGGGAGAATGTGTAAAATCCACAAAGTCAGTAGCGGAGATCGGCTCCAAACTGCCAAAGCTGGAGGCGTGAAGCACCAGTGTTTGACAGTGAACCACTTTGAAATATCAAGGTTTCACTTTGACTGTCTGACCACTGCTTAGGCTGCTAGGAAAAGCAAACTTTGAGGTGCCACTGAAGACGAGCCTCAACAAAATCCATCAACATGTAAGGAGGCTCTGGGACAGAAAGAGATATAAGGTCATAGTGTCCATTCCCAGAAAGACCAAGGGTGTTCCACTTTGAGGAGGCATTGTTCATGGAGTTAACATTCTCACATTAAGACTTTCATATCAAGCCACAATCACATAATATCTAATAACTGAATCTCAGTTCAGAATTAAAGGTCATTTACAGAAGCAAGTGTGATGCTTCAGCTCAAAGCCTTTGATATGCGCATGGGAACAGTGGACTTGTTATAGCATTGGTCATGCCAAGCAGTTCAAGAGTGTTTGCGAGGTCACTTTGACAATGTCACAAAAATAATCCTACATGTTTGCCAGAGCTGTAACCTTGCAGAGAAAATAAGGGAATTATTTCAATTCACTTTTTTCACATCTGATGTCTATCCACCCCATTTTTCCTGCTCAAAAATTACATCGGTAGGTCTCCCAGAGGTTAATTCGACTTTACTTTTTTCCTGCACATTGTTTGATCTCACGGTGCACCCAATATCCGCGCGGACGAGTACGATGAATGCTCTTGACTGGTGGCAGGGAAGTTATCACTCCTGCTGTTGGATCTAGTAATTCAATGACATTAGAAGTCAAAGATTACTGTAGTGTTTAAAGAAGAGAAAATGTAATTCTGCGTCGGAATTAAAGTTATTATCTCCGAAAGGATGAGACGGCGGTCACCGCTGACTCGGCATACGTCAGGCCAGACATCTGATGAAGATAAATGAGCAACCTGGCAATGCCGGGGGGTGTCTGATTGGGAAGCCTGTTATCTTCCCTCATGGATCCCTACTCACCTCGGTCATTGCAAAAACAATACAACATACGCATTTCAAGCAAGTACTTCAGAATGTATGACTCTGCACAAGAAGAATCAACGTTAAAGAACAGACCTGATCTAAAATGACTATACTCGTGCACATTTCAATGTGTTCAGAGTAACAGAATGTAGAAAAACTGAATTTATAAAATAAAGGGTAATTTTGACTAATAACATAATAACATTTGCAAGGATAAAGCCAGAACATAATGTCTGTGAATGAAGTGCCCGGCATTGTTGAAACCTGATCTAAATTCTGAGCACATTGCGTGTGCCTGGACTCCGACGTGCTCTCCCACAGCAAACTACGCCAGCTCACTGACTCGTCTCTGCTGCTCGCTTCCACACACACAAACACTGCACATTCCCCCGCTTAATTATACACGGGAGGATAGGCCTCTGAGAAAACAAACAAACAAACACAAATCTATCTGCTTCCTCTGCCGTGGTGCTGTGGCTGAACGTATCCTGTCGAGATGGGACCAGGTTTAAAAAGTTTGATCGGTGCCGCGGATCCATGGTCTGCAAATGCCTGGCTTTCTGGCATGAACGCATCAGTCGGCTCACCAGTACATCATGGGCCTAATAAATCCACAGAATTCTCCGGAACTTGCTTCACACCCTCTCTGCTAATCCTCAGGGTTGTCCGAGATTAAGGCCCACCTCGCAGGACTACTGATTTGGCTGGAATATATGTGAACGGCAAGTAAGCGGAGGTAGACGTCACAACGCGTCGAGTCATTTAAGAAAGATGAAGTTTGGCTGTTAAATCATTGCTCCAAAAAGTAAGTATTGTAAAGTTAACTAAAGTAAAGTTGAGTTCTGGGTTAGGCACGACAGCAACAGTTCTCAGTATTTTTTGCTGTCAGTAACATTAGAATATTCAGGTGTCCTTCAAACGGCCTGTGGTCCAGGCACCAGATCTATGACATGACGACTGCCACCCCCAGTCTGGAGCTGACAAATTCTGACAGCTTACTGGACACATCAGCTTCTCAAGGCTTGGCCTGCACAAAAGCTATGTGTAAATGTGTTACAATGTGTGAACCAGGGACCAGTATGTCTTCAAAGCATCAGTGACCTCACCCTGCCCGTCATCTGCTTCAGTGAGACATGGACGGCATTTGCTCATCTGCACACGCACAAACCAGTAAGTCATGGACAAAGGCAAGAGTCCAATTAAAAGAAAGAGTAAGACCCCTGATATCGAGACTTAATTGCGGGGTTATAAAAATTGAATAAGTGTTTTAGAAAAATCAGCGCACTAAATTTCACTTAACTTATACACAACAGCTGGCTGCCGATTATGTATTATAGCCTAATATAAATATTTTAGGAGAAGCTGAAATCAATATCTTTTGTTATGTTATGCTTGGCTATACAAAGACAGGCCTTAGACCAGTCAATTCCATGGACATAGACAGCTATCAGCCAGACTGATAGTGTTTTTTCTAGATGTAATGCGCTTGGTTAATAGCCAAAATGATAGGACTTCTTCTCGCAATAGTTCCCCTTTTTTCTGTCACTGTCTATAGAATGACACTCCAGCATCACAGATATGTGGGCAACTAATAGGCGCTTGACACTCAAAAATGTCATACTTCAGCCAACCATTTGCATCAGTCAGTGAGAAATCAATATCCCATTTAGTGAATGTGTAATTTTGCTGTTTACTCATTACAGAAACCGGGCGAGTTATACACCGACATTGACTTACGGAGAGCCGTTCTGCCGGGCTATTGACGAAAGGCTTTGGGGTAGTCGTTTACGTTCACGCCTTGCTGTTTTTCATCATCATTTGCCGCGTTCATTAATTTTCTCGTTTTGGATGTAATAAATGAATGATATGTTCATTTCTTCTTTTATGCAGGGGCTGGAATGATTGACGAAAGACATGGACAGTCATTTCATCAGGGGAGACTACGGGCGAATGCAGGTCTTCTCCGGCAATGACACCCATGTGGTTCTGCTTAGTTTTAAACATAAAAAATAGGATAAAACTGCTGGTCAGCTAGTCAGCTTGTTGTACTGGCAGTACAGGAGCTTTTTTAGATACACAAATGCACAAAACCTACCCTTTAGCAGCAGCTGACACAGACAACATATATTTCTATTCTGTATTACATCTATAATGTATCCCAGACATCAATATTTCGGTAACACTTTACTTGAGAGGGCACCAGAAACTTAGTAACTCAGTTCCTACCCAAGTACAAATCATCAACAAATAGTAACTGCACGAAACACACAAACCGTTATGATTGATTAATGAGGAACGGACATGGGATCGGTAACTAGCACTTAGTTACTAAACTTAGGTTTATTGATACTCTGACAGTGTACTGTTACATTATTTGTGGTCCCTCAAGTAAAGTGTAACCATTTTATTATTTATTTTCATTTAGGATGTTATTCCGTCCTGTTCTTAAATCTCTTACATTTACTTTGATTAGTTTTATACACCTTAAACGTGACACCCGACGATTTCCAAAACCATCCTCAAGTTTGCCGACGATACCACAGTAATGGGTCTGATCGGCGAGGGCGATGAGACGGCCTGCAGGGA
>JAODKM010000099.1:7483663-7497637 GCA_026780845.1 Petrocephalus sullivani | reverse complement strand
GACGGCGCAGACAGCCGTCGGCCGCGTATTCCGCGGCGCTGTTCCCGGTGCGTGACTTTGAGTGATAAGCGTGCTTCGGTGCCGTGAGACCAGAAGCTATTCCTAGCTGCTCTGAAGGCTACAAATCGCAGATCTCAATCAGTCCATCACAGCGGCTCCTGGCCAGTCAATTTCAACATCTGTGTCGTTTCAGGGGAAAACGCAGCACTGAGTGACTCTTACATCTATTCCCAGCCTAACGCTGAAAACTAATTTGATATAACAGCAGATATAACGATAACTGAATAGTTACATAAAAACTGGAAGTTTTACGGTAATTATATTTGTTTAGGAACAATCAAAGTAATTTTAAATGACCCCGCCAGAAACACTATTTCCTTGATGGAAAAAAAGTAATAGCCTTCATAATACCCACGACGCTACTAAACTGACATCAGCTCAAACGAATCCAAGAAACCTCTGTGAAAAGGAGAGTTTGTTGTGATGTGGAGGTCTGCTTCCAAAAGCTGGTGTGCCCCCGCGTCCACGCAAAAAGAAGCCCGCCATCAGTATTCCCAGTCTGTAGTACGGCTTTTACATTTTGCTGGGTTTGAACTACAAAAAGCTCTGCAAACTCGGCGACCTGTGACACGCTCACCCACATAATGTTTCAACATAAACTTTCAATTCGTCATAAGCTGCCCACAGTCTCCCTTAATACTTGACATAAAAGCTGACTTCAGCTTTCTGAACATATGCCTGGCTGTATCCTCCCAAGGTCCACAGCACTAATGAGCTTGCAAGCCAAGAATACTAGCATTTTTTAAGTTTAAATTCACTTATTATTATTCTAACTTTTCAATTCCCTTATTATTAATGGTCACTGTAGACGTTCAAAACAACTTTAGAAGAAAACGGGAAAGATTTTAGCAGCAGCACAAAGTTTTGACTGTTAATTGTTGCACTGCACCAACAACAGATTTTGCATCCAAAGTTAAATGGAAAATGTTCATTATATCCTACACCACGAACAGACCTACTGTACATGGATTTCTCTCTCGTTTCAGTGACAGTCTCAGTCGATCTGCTTCTGATTCTCATCAGAATGTCATTGTTGCAGGAATGTGTTTTCTTTTGTTTCGTTTTAATTGCCGCTTTTGTACATATTGCAGAGTTTTTTTCATGTCCTCTGTATACTTCACCTCCACACCTCCATTCTTCCTGTGTTGAAACAAATCAAAGCTGGTATTCATCACCGCAGCTTCTTTGTCTGTGCATGCGTTTCATTGGTCACTTTGGAACAGCCTGCATTGTGGTGTCAGGGTGGGCCTGATCTCTGAGGGGGGGTCACAGTGCTCCCCAGTCTGCTTCTCTATCAAGCCACCACCCCTACCTGTAACTCCGCTGATGCATGTATGCTTAGATTTTGAATTGTTCCTTGCGAATTATCACAAAATTACCTGCTAATTTTCGCTGGGCGAGATCATACCGCGACTGTGGGAGAAAAGCCTTTCTATTTTGGTGTGTTTGAAATAAAGCTGTAGAGATGTTCTTCGACTTCCGATGGGGTTAGGCTCCGACTAACCTGACGGGTTTAGTTAGACACAGAAGAAAACACCATACATCGTTAAATGCTGTCAGAGACGTTTACGCTCCCGGTCGCTACAGGGATTGGATGTGTGGCTGCGTGGGAGCTGCCGTCACCCGGCATTGGTGGAAAGCAATCTGTGACGTATCGATAGCCCGGGAACGAAATTTTAAGTTTGATGACTACTCAACATGTCGCTGTTGAACCATAGTAACGCAAGGGGTATCTGTACTTGCATGGACTAATTCTACGTCCAGGTAATTGACTGGGACGGGATCTATGTGAGATGTGCCGAAATGTATCTTTCACTGGTGCCGAGTTCCAGGGAACACCGCAATGAGAAATGCTGGTGACAGGTTGTGAATTTCTACCATTGCAAATGTGATTCAGAGTCTCTCTGTACTCCTGGGTGATTCGTGTATCAAACTTGGGGAATTACTATTCGAGGCTCCTCAATGTACCACAGACACATTCGCTGGCATGCTGGTGGAAATTAACCAAGCTAACATACAGTCATGTGAAAAAGAAAGTATATAGAAAATATATATATTAGGGGATTATAAAAGGAATCATCTGGTCCTTAGCAGGAGCTCAAATTAGGTAAATGTAAGCCCAGATGAAAACAACATGTGACGTATTATACCCTGTCATTATGTATTTAACAAAAACTAAGCCAAAATGCAGAAGCAGTGTGTGAAAAGTTAAGTACACCCTTAGTGCTTCCATAGGAAATAAGAGGCTAAGTAGCAGCCGAGTGCTGCTGATAAAATGCACTTAAATAGCTGGTCTTCAGCAAGTGTGACCACCTCTATAAAAGCAGAGGTTTTGGCAGTTTGCTGGTCTGGAGCACTCAGGTCTGTGATAACACAATGCCAAGGAGGGAAGACATCGGCAGCTGTCTCAGAGAAGCAATTGTTGCTGCCCATCAATCTGGGCAGGGCTATGAGGCCATTTCCAAACAATTTTAAGTCCTTCATTATACAGTCAGAATGATTATTCACATGTGAAAAACACTGAAGACGCTTGCCAATATTCCTAGGAATACACGTCCCAGCAAAGGCACCCCAAGGTCAGACTGTGCAATGCACAGAGAAATTGCAAAAAAACCAAATAGCTACATCTCAGACTCTACAGGCCTCAGTTAGCATGTTAAATGTTTATGACAGTACAATTAGAAAAAAACTGAACAAGTTTGGCTTGTTTGGATGGTTTGCCTCTTCTCTCTAAAAAGAACATGGCAACATGGCTTAGGTTTGCAAAGGTGCAGCTGAACTACAAGACTTCTGGAACAATGTCCTAGGAACAATGGACAGATGAGGCCAAAGTGGAGACGTTTAGCCATAATGCAGAGCACCACGTTTGGCAAAAACCCAACGCAGCATACCAACACAAACACTTCATGGAGGGGTGGAGGGGTCATGATTTGGGCTTGTTCTGCAGTCACAACACCTGGGCACCGTACAGTCGTCGAGTCGACCATGAATTGCTCTGAATACCAAAGTACTGTAGAGTCAAATGTGAGGCCATCTGTCTAACAGCTAAAGCTCAGCTGAAAGTGGGTCATGCAACAGGACAATGATCCCAAGAACCCCAGCAAATCTACAACAGAGTGAAGGAAAAAGAAAAGAACCAAGGTGTTGCAATGGCCCAGTCAATGTCCAGAACCAAACCCGACTGAAATGCTGTGGCGATACCTTCAGAGAGCTGTGCATAAGGGAACCTCAATGCACTGAAGCAACGCTGCAAAGAAGAGTGGCCCAGAATTCCTCCACAACAATAAAGTGATGCAGAAAATGATTACTTCAAGTTATTGCTGCTAAAAAAGCTATTGAATCGTAACTTAGTCTTTCACAAAGGGCTTCTCCATTTTGGCTTCATTTTTTGTTAAATAACTAATGACACGGTGGAAACTGTTGTGTGTTATTTTACACCTGAGGTTAGATTTAAATAATTTTGTCTAGCCATAATGCCCAGCACCACGCTGTTAGTGCTGTTAGTTATGTTGCATAAATAAAACCATGGAACGGTGAGAGGGTGCACTTTTTTTTTCATATGACTGTATGCAGGAGAGAGCAGTATTTTCATATGATAACTGAAGGCTTTATTTTAAAGATTCCCTGACACACACATCCACCATATTTTCATATGATAACTGAAGGCTGGATGGGACCCAGCCTCCTTCACACTAAGGCTTCAGCTGTGTTCCTGTGAAAGACCACTTTCCTCCAAGAAAGTTAAAAAAAAAAAAACCTCTCAATTGATGCCCCCTGCCAGCCTGGGGTACTGTTTCAATTGAAAATTGGGTGAAACAGTTAAGAAGGCCTCCAGAGGGAACTGCCGCAAGTAGCAGTCATGTGACACTGCACAGGGAGGGCAGAAAGTTCCATAATGGGCCGCGAGGTTCCGGCTGGTCTCCTCTACAGTCTTGACTGAACAGTGGCACTCGGAATCAATAGGCCAGCTCTGCAGAAGGTGTACAGAGTCCCCCCAGCTGCTGCCAGTCACTCTCATTGCAGGTGAGGTAAAGGGGAAGCAGTCAGTCACAGGCTACACAATGATACAGGAGCTATATATGTACTCATTCAGACACCTATGACACCCATATTCCTGCAAATGCACTGCTGCAGTGTCCTGAAAAAAAAGGTTCTTGTTTTTTTTTTTATTTTTGGGACGTGTTGGCTGGGAATTTATGTTAAATATAAAGAGGTGGCTTTTTATAGCCCAGCTCAGTCAAATTTGGTCTTTACTCACTGTCAAGGCGTCTAAACTTCTCATGGTTGGCATAGAAAATTGCATGTTACATTACATCTCCAGATTCCCCTCCTCTGGAGTGAACAACACAATTATTTTTCCACACTGTGGCCAGAAGCTGCTATTTTTGGCTACGTGTTTTGGTGCTGTTAGCTAATTGGCTTCTGCTTGAAGAACATTATTAGCTGCTTATACCTTATGTAACATACATCATTAGATGTTTGGGCTACCGTGTCAGTGAGGTGTCGTCGTAGCCCTCAACTCTCGGGCCAAACGAGAGTCAAGAGTCACTTTGATGACTGCGTTTCAGACCAATTAACAGCCTTGTAGCTAGCCTCGCACTGCTCACTTTTTCTGTGTCACTGGACACAATTCGTAGAGATGTTAAAGTCACATAAAAGTCCCAACCACTAGGGAAATGATATATTTAAGGTAAATGGACAGAAATATATTCTACTTCCTTCCAGACAAACTTTTCATAAACGCCCATTCTTACATTTTTTAAGAAATGGGATCCTGGTAGCATATACTATGTAAGTCAGTGCATTTTTTTACCATTAGTCAGTTGATACATGTATGATGCCATTAGCCTGAAACGTGGGTTTTCTCCGCTCTTTAACAATTTGGCATCAGTTAGAGAAAAAAACGTATCTTTGCATAAAGTAAGGCTAATACAAATGAACAGTTTCCAGCTGTGTGCTCCTAATGTAAATTAATTCTGGACCATTTATTGGGGATATCTATAACCTTTAGTAATATATTATATCCAGCTGAAGAAGATATACATTGAATTAAATTATTCTTAGCTCAAAGATTCACAAAATTCTTTAAAAAGAGCTTTTTCCTTTTTCTATGTAGCTATTTAAAACAAGGTTAGAAATGGACGTGAAACATGACGGACGCTAAACGGACACAGATCCAAACACGCAGATCAGTACGGACAATATCAATGGAAAAGGAAAGGTGAGCCAATGCTTCAGAATGAATAATGTTTGCACACAACTGGATTCCACGGGCGATTAAATCACGAGAGCTGCTCTGAGTTTTGGCAGGGCCTCTTTTTTCAAACGCTGGCAAGCGCACGGAAGTTGTTTTTGGCCTTGTCTCAGGCAGTCGAGTGATAAAGAGCGAATTCTCTCCCTTCGTTTCTCCCCGTGTCTGACCAGTGTCGATCTGGAACAGAGTCAATCCCCGCTTCACGGTACGTTTCAAGGCGAGAAACTCCCAGGGTTAGGCATGCAGCTCGAGTAATTCAATCCGCCACTTCCTCTCAGGCTCAAGTCCGGCCAGAACATTCTGGCTACAAAAGACCCTCGTGGAGACGACCTCTAATTCCACCTGCTCCCATTTTATTGAAACACATTTGCTCTTCTTTCGGACATACAGAATTACATTTTTGCATATGAAAATAACAGTTATTTTTTTCCAAAAACATGCAAAGTTTTCTACAATTAAGGGAATATTAGTTTATCTGACTGTGTACTGAAATTCAGAATTGCAAGTTCTTTAATAACAGTGTAACATTCATTACACTAATATTAATAAATTCCGAATTATACTGTTCCTGGTACCAGTGCCATACTACATTTAGGGCAAGTGTCTATATGGTATACACACAGCTGTGACCGTGCACATCTGCAATTCCTCCCCAATATAAGCTTGATACACTTTTCAATGAATGTAATACATACTCGAACTGATGGCAAACCTGACATCGCTACACTTACACATTGCAATACCAGTTGCCTGAGCTGTTTTCAGCATAAATATTTTTATAGGCTTGTCACAGCTGAAAAAATGGAACCTTTGGAAGAATCAGAAATTGCCAATTTATTCGCAAGAACTGCAAATATATCCATCTGCCAATCATTTATCCAGCACTGGGTCACAAAGAGCCAGCCCCAGCAGCACAGGACAGAAACCAGGGGACATCTGAGGGGACTCTCCATTCTTTTCTATGGACATAACCTTAATCCCAACCTTAACCCCTACCCATCCCTAAACTCAACCATCCATCTATTCATTCTGTGTAGCCACTTGTCCTATTCAGGGTCGCAATTATAATTCCCTTCACTAATAGTAAGTGAAGTATTGTATTAAACTAATGTTTCTTAACTGTGTTGGGTAATAAAAATTTGTCATGGAAAAATCGTACAGTAACTGTTTTGACAAATCTGTGTTATCCTTGTTGATGTCCTTGTTCAAATGTTGCACTACATGAAATTATCCAGTAAATATTGTCTTGTATTGTCACAACTTCTTAACCTGCTGTAATTATTATATCCATTGTGAAAATTTCTGCATAAAATGTTATGCCAAAGCCATTGGCCTATTATAATTCCTAGAAAATAATAGCATAACCATACTTAGATATCATTACAGCAGACTTACACTTAAATACATGGTAATTACACGAGCTCAACCTGTTTTTGAATGAAATAATAGAGTGATATCAGCCTTTCATGTCATCTGACGCGTTTGCTGAATAACAGCTTGTGTACTGGTATTAAGACCTGTCGTTCACAAGGACAGTTCTGATAGGATAAGATGAAAGCTGCTGTCAGCACTGCATCTGGCTCGGATACACAAAGCCTTATCTTTTAATGCAAATAGGGCTGCATCAGTTTCTTACATGTGATGTTGATTCCTGTACAAGCGTTGAGCTAGATGTGTGTTTTCAGTTGCTTTGAGGCTATCCTCCCCAAAGCAAACAAACAAGCAAACAAACAAACAAGCAAACAAACAAAACATGTAATGTAGTGGGCATCGGATGCCGTCGGGCGTTTATTTTGGAAAAAACCACAGTCACTGGAAGCGAGATTTGCACACGGGGACCATAGCTGGTGTCTGGAGACAGCTTTAAGCTTTAAGCCCATGGGGCGTATGTGTCAGCATCGCATTCAAAAGTAGGGTGAACTGCGCCATTGTTCTGCTGTGCATAATTAAAAAAATAAAATTAAAAAAGAAAGCAGACACACAACACATACAGCACAAACGTCTTTTGTTCATTGTTTTGGGGGAGGGGGCATTGCTCCCCCCATGACACACCGCCAGCACTGTGGCGGGATAGCAAGGCAGATTTAGTTGCATGATCTTGGCAGACGGTAAGGAAGCAGATTCCAGACTGCTCCATTAGACCCAGAGGGAAGGTGACAGATCCGGAGGTTTCTGGAAGTCTATCAGTAACAAACACAGTTACAGTCTCTGCCCTAATCCATCAGTTTGCCCCCGTCCGTCTCATGCCTGGGAGTTCTTAATTTTGCACTCCTCCAGCTGAATTACCACGAAGGACTCACTTTCATCTCCACGAATTTACTTTAAGCTTTCCTCATCTAGGACTTACCATTAGCTTGCCTCTCTCTACACCCTTAGCCATCCAGCAAACACACAATTATAATTAATTCCTTTAGTTAGCGGTCACTGCTTAAAACTTTTTTGGGAAGTGTAAATGGCAAACGAAATTAGAGCGTGTGCAAAAAATTAAATACTGTATGGACAAACAGGCATGAAAGAGAGCAATCATCCATGAGCACACATCTTCTTGATACGCAGTATTTTTCTTTCCAGCAGGATTTTCAGTGTAGTTCCCTGAACCTCTGCTCATCTGCTGCGGGGCTGG
The DNA here is from genome assembly GCA_026780845.1 of Petrocephalus sullivani. Lineage (NCBI taxonomy): Eukaryota > Metazoa > Chordata > Actinopteri > Osteoglossiformes > Mormyridae > Petrocephalus > Petrocephalus sullivani. The sequence continues at coordinate 7,489,700 of JAODKM010000099.1, read as the reverse complement.
TTTTCGCTTTTGTGAGGAGCTCGGGCTTTTTCCAAAGCCCCCCGGAAAAGGCGATTTCTGCAACCGGGAACCTTAAGCTCCACTTTATGAACCAGTCGTTTACAGAGCCTGGATATCAGCGACATAGGATGTGCTTCTGAGCATTACTGCTCAGATACAGATAAGTGCCTCTCTCTGCACAGAGGACCACCCAGACATCTACTCGCTGGTGACAAGCTACACAGTCACTCCTTGATTCACATTTTTCACCGTTCTGTGTAGTGTGCGGCCGTACCACCTGCTGTTCAGACTAGGTAATCCATCTGATGCTAAGCAGGTTAGGGCCTGGCCAGTACTTGGATGGGAGACCAATTAAGAAAAGCTGTGTTGCTGCTGGAGCAGGTGTTAGTCTGGCCAACAGGTTGTGTGGATCCCAGTGACCCAATACAGTGATGGGGAGACTGGGCTGTAAAAATGGTGCCGTCCTTCAGGTTAGACTGAACACTGAGATCATAAAAGACCCCTGGGCACCTTTGAAAGAGTAGGGATCGTACCCTGATGTCCTGGCAAAATTTGCCCCCTGTAGCCCTCTCAAATCAGGCCTTCTAATCAGGTGAATTCCCTCCTTGCCCGTTCACCACCTTAGCTACAGTGTCATCATCCCAGTGGGTGCTACACCGTGGTGATTTCTGGGTGTCTTGAAGAGTGCTATATAAATGCAACATTCATTCATTGATGTTAGGCTGTTGACCACACAAGCAGTTACTTAGAATTCCATTGCCTACTAAATACAAAGTCAAGCCATGCGATCCTTAGTAATAATAATATTTATGTTGTGTGAGTTAGATCAGTAATCCTGTAATATGTATAGATGGAGACAAGCATGATGTTTAGGTTAGTGGACTATATTCCTGTATTGCGGGGTTTAATTCCTGCTCAGGGTTGTAAACCATTTTTAAATTTATGGACAGTCCATATTAAATTCACCCTGTCTGTAAATCTGTAAATAGGGTGTCAGTAATAAAAAATATGGCACGTCGGTAAAAACAGGCAGTCTTGTAAAATCACAACTTAAAGGTTAGGAACCCTGGGGACCATTTACGCACAAAGGGAATCTCAACATTATAAAAATCGGTGAAAATTTAAAAAAAAAAAAAATTTGTTTGGTTTGGTTAGTTATGGTTAAGGTTAGTGCTGGACCAGGGTTAAGGTTGTCATTGTGCGGATTACCTTCCCATATAAATGAATGGATGGTCCGCACAAAGATATGAATACAAATGCGCGTGTGTGTAGCTTACATGATATTCCTGCATTTCATGTTCCCTCTAGATACCCTGGTGAGATGAAGACCAGCTCTTTGGTGCCCCGGTGTTTTTTGTATATTCCCAAAATGTGAAAGTGCATAGCCCTGTTGTGAACTGGCATCACACCCAGGGTGTCTCATGTTTAAGCGTGAACTGTAATGCGGTTATGAAAATGGATGAGTGTTCTGCATACTCAGTCAGCCTTCTGACAACAATTCGCAGCACTTATTTTCTCTGCGTGCATAAAACAATTACAACAGTGCCGCAAAATGCTGCATGCAGCTTTGACATTACAACTCCCGCATCAGCAGCTTGAAATTATTACTCTGCCTCATACCCGTCTGTGCCTTGCGGCAAAGGAAACTTCTAAATGTTTTCTTCCCAAATCAATAACAGCACCTAAAAAGTAAGTACAGAATATTTGTCATGGCACATTTATGTTCCTCTGGGCTTATGTGGTCAAGACTGCTTGGTTTAAGTAATGTGGCTGTCAGCATTATGCCGGCTGAAGTTTATTAAGGGATAACAATTCACATAAAAAAATTATACAATTGAAAACAAGGCTGTAATGAGCTGTAATGATTTCTCTATACTGCAGATCAAGGAGAATTTTTATGCCCCTGTGTAAGGAATGTTCATGTAAAATGCCAATTACCGTAGTCGTTGCAAAAGCAAAGTTTAGAGAAAAATATATACACGTGCATAATTTCAGTGCTGAATAAAAAAAAAAAAGTCTGCCTTGTCCAGTTTTAAATAGCAGTTTATCTTCTAGTTTAATAGCAAGCTCTAGTTCATTAAATAAATGAGACAGCAGGACTTTCACGGAACTTGTGTGTGCTGGAGACACTTACAGAAATGCAGAATCACGACCTGCCTTCTCACTAAGGAGGGAGGAAGAAGAGGGAAAGTGATCCTGAGATTCACCTTATGATGGGGGAGCTCTCTGTGCTGCAGCCAGGCCTTTCACTGCTAGAAGTGTCAGGTTCTTCATAACTTTGGCTCACTCCTCTGTTTACTCATACCATGCTTATCGGATTAAGCCACTGTATAAGATTATGTGCTCCAGTTTGGTCCAATGATGTATTGTGGGATACTGATAGAGAGTTGTATATAATATTCTTTTTAACTTGAGCGTTGAAATAGCTTCACTTCAACGTTGACATGCTACCTTGTGTTTATATTTTGATACGACTTATCTTGGGGTCATGGGGAGTGTTCTCCCCATTCTGGGAGGGCCACATTTTTGTCCGTTTAGGATACAGGCATGCACATTGTCATACATGAGGAATCATTTAGAGCAGGGGTGCCCAATCTTATCCGCAAAGGGCCGCTGTGTGTGCGCGGGTTTTCGCTGCAACTCCCTAATTAGATCACTAATTAGAGGATTGATTTGCCGAAGAGTCCTCACAGCTGGGTTCGAACAGCTGATCTAAAGGTTATCCCAAAAACCTGCATACACATCGGCCCTTTGCGGGTAAGATTGGGCACCCCTGATTTAGAGCCACCAGCTTGCATTGTGTCAGAAGGTGCAACTGTCACCTGCATGTCGAGTCTTTATGAAGCTTTCTACTTGTCTAGTGGGCAGAGGGCCTTATAATTGAGACCAATTATCGACTTAATTTGGCTGCAAATGGTTGCCTCTTTGTTACTGGTCACTGCACTCATTGACTTGACTTTACTGTGGTTAAGTTGGTTGAGTTGAGTTAATTTTTATTTACTTTAGTGTTGTAGTTGAACCTGAATATTTTGGAATTTTAGGAAGGTAAATATTGTCTTCAGCATCAATAATCTATTTCCCGTAGAGAGAATCCTGTTTGTATACATATTAATGAAACTACAAGCATTCTGAATTACAACATGAATCTAGTTTCATAGAGATGTCCAATTTTTTTCCGACTTTTGATAATTCGGGGACCCGTGTCAAATCTTTCTTTAGCAGCAAAAAGAAGCGACTGATCCACCGCAGGAGGGAGAGAATTGGACGAATCAATAAGCGGCCTCGAAAAAGCCCTTTTAAAGATCAATAGCTCTTACTCGTCATTGATCATTGTATGCCAGACAATGAAAAAGAAAGGCAAACAATGCTGGTGTGTTTGGAGCAAATGCTCTCCGGTCAATCTCTCTCTCTCTCTCTCTGCTTCCTTAAGAAGCGATTACCCAGCATGCTCCACCAGCAGCACACGCACGGGCTCCGTCAGCGCCGACTCTCTAAGTCATGAAACCGGGGGGCGGTCGGTGCCATTTCTCTGGCACAGATGGCGCGGAAGCCCAGCCGGCACATCCGCACTGACGGGGGCAGACTGACTTCTCTGGGGGGGGGGTCCTAGGCTGACGTGGGTAGGGGGCCACCAAAAGAGAAATGCGAGGGAGTTAAAAATGGTGGCACATAGATAATATGGTAATCAGTGGTGGGGTACCAGCGGTAAAAGTTACTGGTCAGGATGGGGACCGGAGTGCTATTTGTAAAATTTGCCGATCAGGGGGTAGGGGTGCATCTTGTTGGTGGATAGATTGGCTAAATTTAAGAAGTTTAACCCTCTTTTTCCACTCATGGGGCAAAGGTTAGTCTTAAATTTTTGCATACAGTTTGTTTAATTGTGTTCTATCTATGTCTGTTCATAATTTATCAACCACTATGGCAGGATAGTACCAAAGACAGGGGAGATGTAATGTTAGTTCTGTATCTTCTGATCTGTTTTATTCTTCTGTTAGGCTACTTTGTGCCGGTTCACTTGCCAATGAAGTAACAGGGGAAAAGAAAGCTCTGTAGTGTGAAATCTCAAAGTAGGAATGATCCATTATAGCTGGGATGGGAGGAGAGTTTGTCTATCCGGAAAACTGTCACTAAAAATGCAGAAAACAGACGATGCTATAATCTAAATGATCAACTACCATATATCTGCAAATATAACAAGTGAATTCTGTCTTCATGGGGCTCCTTGTTTTTTGGGGGGCCCAGGTGGCTGCCTGCCTTTGCCTTAAGGTAAGTCTAAGGGGATGAGGGAGGCCTTTGCTGTGCCTGTTTCGAGTCCAGGGGCACTCTGCCGGGTGACAGGGGGAGATGGGCATCTGACAGTAGGTGTCTGCGCCTCCGAATTGTCAGTCTTCCAGCCAGCTGATGACTGAACACCCCATTAGTGCATGTATTGGCTTCACAGGTCATTACACAAGGTAAGTATCAACGTGTTGCACAGTGCTGCACACTGAGTAATGGTGTCACGGCCCAGCTCTGGAACATTCTGCCTGGCAGAACTCATCTCAACTGTTTCCCCTACTGCACACACACCTCCCGAAATTTAGTTCTACTTTTTTGATCTTGTTGGCTTCCTTAACTGAAATACTGGATAGAGAAAAAAAATATATTATTTGCAAAAGAACCTAAGCAAAATGTCACTGATTTGAAGAGTACAAAAATAGACAGAAACAAGCAAAACATGAGAAGCAAATTCAGTTAAAAAATAATAATTTGAAACTGAAATGGCTTGTGTTGCGCAAAACAGAGAAGTGACTGTTTTATAAAGCAGGAACTGAAGACTAACAAGATTTTGATCAGAATTAAATTGGAAACATGCTCATTATTTTCCAATGAGAAGAATTGAAGCTTTTTCCTGTCATGATGAGAGCAGTGTAGTCAGTAATCACTGCATCCTGGGTAAAACTGCACTTAAGATACGTCAAAACTCAGAGCTGTCTTTGGGCTAAGGAGCAAAACACACAAGTCTACTGCATTCTGCCTTAGTCTTGAATTTGTTTACTATAGGCTCTCACTGTTACAGAAATCCTTATTTAGGACACAGTAGAGTGTTGTCCTCTATAGTCTGTACCACACATACATCTTCACATCCACCCCACACCCCCTCAGGCACATAACCCCGAACACAACGAGCAAGCTTCTTTACTTTATCCCTCAATGTTCTTCACCACCCCCCCCCCCCCAAAAAAATCCCTCTAAGTTGTGTCCGTGGGCTTTCCCCTGAGATGGCAGAAAAAGGAGAAACAAAGAAAAAAAAGAATCAGGAGAGTGAGAAAGTGCTCCCTCGACTCTGCTGAAATCCAAGGCGAAAGTTGAGAAGGTTTTGTAAACACCAGAAAAGGCTGATCATTAAATTTCTCAAAGGCGGAACGCAAAGCCGATAAATATTTCCACGGGGCGACGTTTTACGGGTTGCACTACGCCACTGGTTTCCAGGGCTCCACGGAGCAAGCTGGCTGTGCCCTTCTGACAGCACCCCTCCACCCCCCGGGGCGGCCCGTGCCCCCCTGCCGCCTCTACGCCATGCGCCTCTTTATTTATTCATCTATTTCGTTCCCGGGCACTTGCTCTCCTGTTCTTATTCATTTCCCACACTTTGTCAAGCGAGCGCTTTTGCCGAGATGTAATCTTCCACGGTGTTCGATATTGTTTCATCTTAATTTTACTACGGAAGCTTCCAGAGCCCCAGGAAAATGACTTGGTGGTAAATTCTCCTGAAAATATGCTGCTGTTACTGTCTGATCGCTGTGCAATTTGCACTGTGGAATTAAGATGGAGCCTGTTTAAATCCTTCTTGTGTAAAATGTGGGATCTAAGCTCTCGTGTTTTCCAGTGGTATTTCAACCCTGACTGCTTTTCAAGCAGTACAGACACAGACACATAACTATTAATGATGTGTTTCTCATTTCATTTGGTAACACTTCACAGTAACACTTTACTTGAGGGGCCACAAATCATAGTAGTACCTCATTGACTACTGAAGTACTAATCATGTTCATGA
>JAODKM010000099.1:7436987-7447587 GCA_026780845.1 Petrocephalus sullivani | reverse complement strand
GAGGGGGGGGGCAGGGAGAGGGGAGCAGGAGTAACCTGATAAAAAAAAATACTGAGAGATGACTAGGCGTCTGTTCTGCCTGTGCCGCTGAAAAAGTTTTTTTTTGCAGTTATTGGGTTTAAAAGGAAACATCAGCACAATTCCGTGTTTTTTTTTTTAATGCTATAAATCTTTAAAAGGTAACAAAACCGCTCAGTAATATCTGCGATCACACAGTGAGATTTTCTTGCAGGCCTCCCTTTTAGGAGCACACTAGCAAATCTGAAATGAACGCATATGAATGCATCACGACACCACGCCAGCCAGCAGCAGGTAAACATCGCGCCCAAACAAACCCGAAACCTGCACGCTAACCTCACCCCACTCCTCAGCGATGACCTTACTTCCTGCTGGAGCTGCTCTTTTCTTCGCTGTTGTACATGCCATTTGCCATTTTCCTATTTCCTCTTCTTAAAGGCCACATTCAACACAAATGTGCCTTTTCGCTGAATACATTTCCAGGCTCAGTGGGCCCGCAGTCAATATTAGAACTGAGCTCATCCTTTATCAAACAGCTTCTGACCAGATAGCTAAAAATTCCAGCTTGATTTCCATTTTTTCCATTCAGGATGCAAACAGCGAGAGAGCAGAGGGCTGGTCTGGTTCCGGCTGCTGTGCGATGGGGGGGGGGGGTCATGTGGACAGATTGATCAGCCGCAGACGTCGGGCTGATAAGTGGTCCGACGCCCTTGCGCGGCGAGGGGAGCACCAAAGGGGCATGCACGTGACAGTGAGACACGCCCTAATATGAGGACTACGCGCCGTTAGGGTGCTATAACTTGGCATCCTCATGGAGCTCTGAGTGATTTTACTGCATCAGGTCAGAAGGTCTATGCTGTTCCCACATTTATTAAGATAATACAGTACCGGGTCCAATAACTAACTTTTCAATATAACATGAATCTATTATTTTTAAGACATTGGACTATTTGCCAAGAGAATTTCTGTCATCGCGCAGTGATTTTCAAATGCAAAAATTAAAAAATGAAAGAGACCATTATCACATTTTACAATGCCTCACATGTCAAAAAGTAGCCATTGTTTTGATTAAGGAGCCTGCAGAGCAAATAATGTGTGAACAAAGAAGCATCGCCTTATCCATAACCGCTTATCTACGGCGAGCATGAAATACATCTCAGGAGGCCAGCTGAGCGTGGGAATGTCCGCTCATTACGCCGAGACACCTAAATGGGAAGGTCCAGATAAAAGCCATGGAGAAGCCCGGAGCATCAAGCTGGGAACAAACCATGGCACCAGCCCTGGAGCTATAGAGTCTGACTGCCATTTAGCGAGCGTTATGAATCACAAATGTCATGTGACAGATTTGTGGCTTAACAGAGTCCCAGCTGCATACACTGGGCCCCATTACAGCAGAAATGTGCTCTTTCAGGCAACAGCATCAGCATTATTTACGGTTTTTGGAGGTTTTATCTAATTTCTTAAGCCGGAAATGTGAATTCCGATGCTTGACTGAGAAAAGAGAGGGGCACTGTCAGATCAACCTTCCTGTATTTTGCTATGGCCTGCTGCACCATATGATATCTTGTGGAGATAATAGTTATCACCTCTGTACAAAAGTGATTCACCCGATAAAGTTGACTGAGGCTAACAAAAAAAAATGGAAAGCCTGAATCCAGCTAAGCTTTGAGCCCAGACCATCCTATGCTTTTTATCAGAGACCCACAAAGGAGAAAAAAAATGACCTTGCAGACTTGAAACCGTGGGCTCCATTTCGCCCACATCTGACGGCTGTTGTGAACGTATCAGGTTGTGGGCACACAGAAAGTGAGAACGGCGAGTATTGTCACGGCTTTAATACCCCCAAGGAGACCGAGCCGGGACAGAGGAGAGCCCACCTGGGAATAAACACTGGGCCCTGCATGAGTTGAGCTGATGTCCTGGTGTCATAAGCCAAGGAATAATTTACCCAGTGTCCAATGGTTCTGCCACTGTTATAATGGAGGCAGCACTAAAACGGCAGCCCATAATGGATCGGGCGGGTCCAGCCGTACAAGAAACACATCTGGAATGACAATGGCTGTGTTGTGCCTTAGATTAATTAACCACCTTAGCCAGCAGGTGGCCCAGACTCTGACTGAGCGCACAGGCAGCACCCTGATCTGAGGCATTTTTCCAGGGGGGGGTCAAATGTAAGCCTGGCTCAGGACAATCACTCCTGCCTCCCATCTGTTATCTCGGTGCTTCCCTAAAAATCTATCACTGTGCCAGCCCTAGTACTGGGGGAGGGGTGGGGGGGTGCTTTTTCATTCACCCAAACAGTCTAATCCTTTATTGAAGATGGCATCTTCTCCCAGAGATCACTTTCCAGCTATCTCCCCACTTTCCCACATAACCCTCTCATTAAAAGTCTAATCCTATATTTACATAATGTCTGTGAGGCAATCCTCAAGCAATTGGTTATTGCAGGCACAGATTTATACAATAACAGCCCTAGGGGACTTAATGGGGAAATCCATTTGTATTCTGCTCTGCGTACTATTATAATTACATCAACAAAATAAATTGACAAATGTCATAATTGTTTGACAACACAGGAGAGCCTGTTTTAGATTTGGGAGAGTGCCATTTACCTCCATCTGAATGGCAAAGAATACTAATAATACCACTATACTAGTACATCTACTAGTACTACTACTACTACTACTACTAATAATAATAATAATAATAACAATAACATCAGTTACATTACAAATACAATAATTACATTACTACTACTAATAAAAATAATAATATAGTGCAATACTGTAAAACCTTTAACATGGTAGAGTAAAATATAAGAAATAAGCTGGAGGGACAGTGAGGTAGGTAGTTATGCACTGTAGCAAAGGAATCAATGCGGACGGATAGAGAGCTGCTGACAGGCCATTTAAAATTCAGCCCTGGCCCCCGTGCCTGTAAGAGACCGATAAACGCTGACACTGAGAAACGTTACACTGAGTACAAACAGACACATTAGAGCCCATAGCACACGTCAGCGCTGTGGGCTCTGCACTGGAGAACAACATTTCTGTGAAAAGAACTATTTATAAGAATTACAGTTTTATATGCTGTTTTATGCTTAAGCCAGAATACGTACTGTAGTGGGCCATTCTTAGGCAAGCTGGTAAATTAAGGGAACGTAGAAAAAAGGCAGGTTTTGATGGGAGGAGAGTCAGCACTACTGGTCTGGAGCACATGGTTACGGCTAGTGGAAGGGATGCAGTCAGTGTTCTGTGCATGTCAGTGTCTGGTCAGGGTGCGATCCGTCCGCTCTTTGCCTATGCCTTCCAATGAATGTATTTGGGGAAACGTCTTTTGTTTTTCCCCGCCTTTGAAATCAGATCTCACGATCAAAGACACGCTACATTCCTTCGTATAAGAGGTCACCGCAGACTCTCAGATGCTAAGGCGCTAAGCCGAGGGGCTGCTCGGGGAGTCAGCGCGCGCACCGTGGGAACAGGCGGCAGACTTCCTGTCAATACGCCGTCCTTTCTAGTTCTTCCTAGTCCTGACCCTGAGCTTATGTGTAACATCCTATCAGCTTCTCGCAATACTGATTGCTGGATAACGGGCTGGAGAGCTAGCAGACTTAGCGCTGAATAGCGGGATCCCTCTAGGTACGTTAACTAAAATGCACATTATGGCAATATGTCGTCATTCTGTCTTAGTGAAATATCTATGGCGTCAACAGGATCAGCAGAAAACAACTGCAATTAGGAGCTAACTTTGCTTTTCTAACAGGTATATATGTTACACCAAACAAAACCAAGACAGAAAGGCTCCCTTTCTAACAAACCCATGTGTGAGCTTCTTGGGGATGGCAACTTAATAAACATCTTATTTTGATTTGCAATTTTAAGCGCAGATTTGTGCAGTTGGGGGCTAATGTGGCCTGCCCTTGCAATTACACTCTGCCAAAAAAAAAATAAAAAATCTCAGCTCCCCAAGTTAAATTGCACCATACTGCTCTGAAGTAACACCGATGCAAGTGTTTTCTATTGTGCCATGACAACAGGCTGTGAAAGACGGGGTGTGGAAGAAAAGGATGAAAATGGGCGACAATGTGTGAGGATCTGTTGCGTTGGCCAGTATCAAAACATACAGACAGGTAGGGGAGCGCAGATGCACGTCTCATGGAAGCTTGGCCCCGCACAGCCCTTTCTTGCCCAGAAACTGTTAATTGGTGTTTTCGGTTTACAGCTATTTATTTATTATTTTAGTTTTTTTAACAGAAGAAAGTGGCTTAGAATTCAACAAAAAAGACACTAAGCAGAAAAGCATAAAGTAACGTTAATGAAACCTGTCGTTGCCTGACATGAACCTGATAAACATGCCAGAGAGGATGTGGCATGTCTCTCATTATTTCAAAGGGAAAAGTGCTCCGCGTTAAATATTTCATTAATTCTCCATACAATGTGGGACGGCTGAATGCACGCGGGGGATTCTATTTAACAGACGTGCACTTTCCTGAATATACAGTATCCAACTATTTGTAAAGGCCTGCTTTTAAAAATATAATTCTGCAAAAAAGACATACTGCATGTAAGTAATAGTACTTGCACATCAACCGCTTCCTTTTATATCCCTTAACGAAGTCAGAGATGTAGAATTAAACTGAGGATAAACAGATGAATTTCGGTGAGATAAAAAAAAGCATGCATCAGAAGCGAAAACAAAGTTTCATGAACCCTTTCACAGCTGCAATACATGAGTAGCAATGAAATGAGATATACAGCCATCGACAGGATGCTAAAAGCCTCTTTCACAGTTGTTTGCAGGGATAATTATTTAGTAAGTCTTAAACAGCCCTGCTGCTTTAAACCTCTCCAAAACCTCAGCAGAGGTGCTACACATACCCCCATGATCCATACTGCTAATTGAGTTTTTCTTTTTTTTTAATAAAATAAATAAATAAAGACAGAAAAAAAAACCTCTGCATATTGACTGCAGGCCCAGTACGGGGTCACAGTTACAAAAGGGTAAAGCCACAAAGTGGCTGGCTTTGGGAGAACTTTTGACCCCACAAAGCTCTGATCACAAGTCATGTGCTACCGATGCCCCAGGTCCTGGAAGCCAGCTGACCCTAGACATACTAATCACTGCTTTGGGGACTAGGGCTAACGACAGATTTGGGGAATTTGAAGGGGGCTGAGGGTGTGTGCCTGGGGGCAGAGACTTGGCCGCTGATGAGCTGTACCACTGACTATTTAAGCTGCGTTCGGTAGCTGATTCATCCCATTTGGTTTTGACCTCATAATTCAACCACACAATCATAAATCACTCATGTATTTCACTGAATTTCTACTACATTCCTATTGAAATAAAACAAATATTGATGTAATAACCAGTGGTGCCGCTACAGATTTTGGGCCCCATGACATATCGGGCCCCCAACCCAGATCAATTATATCCCAGATTTTTTAGGGCCCTTGGGATCATCCTGCCCACTATCCCCCTCCCCCACTTATGGCACCCCATTCCCTTTCACTTACAATTAAATTAAACAACTAATCCTTATACCAGGCATCCATCACCTCATCTATAGCTGCTTGTCTAATATATTTCTACAGCAAACCTGGAAGCACAGGCCCCGGATGAAGATCCGCCCCCCCTGGACAGGAAGCCCCCTGTCACGCTATCTATAGGAGCCTTCAAACTGTCTCTTTTCGACGGATCAGTTACTAATTGACAGAGTACAGAGGAGCAGTGGCACCCATAAAGAGGTGACGTTTCCACCCCACTGCCGTCCGTTGCATGTGACGATGTGTCGCTAGTGAGCACATCTGACAGAGCTGCAGCACAAACGGCATGGCATGCTGGGACGCGTCACCCGGAGAACCACAGGGAGACCCCCCCCACTCCTTCTGAGATGATCATTCTCATCTGAGAAGCATAGCTGAGGGAATGGGTGATGGCCCAATAGCTTAAATAGTGACACAAAGGGTGAGCCTTTCTCGTTATGACTCATCGTGCGATTGCCCCCTATGGCTCCCATATCAGCCGTCTCGTGGCCCCGCTGCTGGACGGCTGCCGCATCCGGGGGGGGCGACAGGGCCCCGGTAACGAGACAGCCGGACATGTGAGCGGCGTAGCTTTTAGCCTAGGACCCCTCGTTCTGGGGGGAATTCGTCCTCCTTACCGAGCATCAGCGGCGGATCGAGCGCGGGACTCGGCTGCCACTCTCCTTGGGCGGCGCGGGGCCTGCTGACGCCGCTCTGCCAGTGCCGTCTGGAGTGTGACATTTCGCTTTCGCTTCTGTCAGCAGTTATCAGCAGCCAATCCCGGAAGGCCGGCTGGGGCGCTCACCTGAATGGCAGCTCGTACCCTCAAAACAATACGCTCATTAATCCTGCCTCCACGCCTCCGGGACTTAACTCCTTGCGGCCAACATGAGGTAGATTCTCCAGCCTCTCCTTCTGCCCAGCAACCCGGAAACATGCTTTTTTTTAACCCTCCGCTTCAGTGTCGGGGCAACACCAGGACAGTGTTTCGACAGGCTGTGCCCCCATCCCCCCCTCCCCCCAATCCGTTCAGGTCGCATCCATGCCCAATGGCTAACGTGCTAATTTGGCTAACTGCATAAACACTGAAGGAGCCCCCTTGTGACATTCCACAAATCAGCTCAGCCACAGACGGGATACAGCAGTTTTTCAGTGTTAGGTAACCAGGAAAATAACTCACCCAAACGAACATTGTGACCGTCTCTCCCACGTCTCTCCCACGGCCCTAGAATGAATTCATGTTGTACTGATATTTATTCATTAAATTCTAAACCATCTCTCCTGTACTCCACTTCTTTTGAACGGTTTGAGCACGTCACATAGTAAAGAGGACAATTTGGATTGTGGTGATTAATTTGGCTTCAGTAAGCAGGTGTACTAAAGACTTCTCTGAAATGTGTTGAAAGTGACACTCAACAAGAAGGAATATTGCCAAGGGTCTACCTGCACCTTTTTTATGCAGTTAGTCTCTGTTCCCAAAAAATAAAAACCAGGCACACATTTCCGACATTGTATCTTACGCAAACAAAGTAGTTTTACTTTAACTGATTAATGGCAATGAATCTGTCACGACCTTGCGCTTTGCAGTTAACCATATGACCGGTTTCTCCATGAACATCTGTGCCTCACAGTCATTTTATTCTTGTTTTATTTCAATTGTTTCATCTATATTTAGTATATATGCTGTGAATTACCTATATCACATATATTTTTTTGTGTGAATTATTGTTTTTTCTCACCCTTTGATGCATGTCTCATTTTTAGACAAGACAAGCCTATATTTTCCAGCTAGCCTAAACTCAATGCAGTATTTACTTGGCAGTTAAGTGCCAAATTGTGCCCTGTCACTTTAAAATCACAGCCTCCTTCCCTTGCTGCTCCTTGCTTGGCTTCCCTTGGTGACAGCGACAGGGCAGGCGGTGCACTGCACAGGAAGGACCACTGTAACCATCACTGTAACCATCACGGTAATGAGCGCTGTAACGATCACTATAACCATCACAGTAATGAGCGCTGTAATGATCACTGTAGCCTCGCGTGCCCTATTGGTGACGCGGTTTGGAAATTGCTTCCTTACTGCACAAACAGACTCTGGCACATTCATTCCTTCCAAAGTGCAGTTCCATTAAAGAAATCCTGCATAAAAGGGTAAGGAAACATTGTAGAAGCTTAAATTTACCATTTAACGTGAAACTATGATAAAGTGCTCCATAAGACAATGATGTACTGTAAGATCAGAGAGGGTATCAATAATATCCTGCATATTTCATGTTTAAATACAGCAGAATTAACACATTAGTGACTGCTGACAGGGCCAGTCCTGAGTATTTTGGCTCCCTAGGTGAAATTCTACAACAGAAAAGCAAATTTTGTCAATTCATTTACATTACAAATATTTCAGCACTGGGTGCTTGGCTGAGCTACCTAGGACACACCTGTTTCACAAGAAAAGTAGTGAAATATCACTACTAGTGTAAATAACTGTGGAATGTCATGGAATGTTAAGGAATGCTACCACAGGTGTTTCTTGAGATTTTTTTCACTCGCCCTTTTATGCCCCCCGATCAAGTGGCGCCCTAGGCTGTCGCCTATGTCACCCATAGGGCGGGCTGGCCCTGACTTCAGAGATCCTTTGCTGAAAATGGAGCGGATGTGTGCTGTCCTTTCACATAAACACATTGAGTTTTCCTCCAGATTTCATAGTATTCATTTACTCATTTGTGCGTAGGGACAAACTTCTCCTATTGACCTGTTTGTTCACTCTGAGTCTCAACAATGAAGCCAAAGAGGTGGAGGCCCTTAGCAGAGCATTCAGGAGAGGATCGGGCGCTTTCAACTGTCGCCCAGGGAGAAATTAGCGACGTCCATCTGGAACTAATATCAGCATTAGAAACGGGCTGACAGCTTGGAGAAACGGGGATCTTCCCTGCTTTGATAGGCCCTGGACGTGCAGCTTTGATCCTGAGCTAGGCGGCGATGTGCTCGTTGGTCTCCGGGCAACACTTGGGGTGTGGTCAAAGACGGAGGGAAGAAGCAGGAATGACAAGCACAGGAGACTAATGGAGATGTCCTTCCCTCAGCTTCTGTGAAACCCTTGTTTGGACTGAGAGAGATCAAGTACAGGAGGCTGAAACAGATCGAGCAGCCTGGAATGCCATCATTGGAAGAATCCAGCAAATAAAACAATAACTCATTGTGTTATTCGTATTGAGTGAATATGCATGTCTTTCACTTTTTAATTTTGGACATTTACAAAGGCTAACTAATTAGCTCAGTGCCAAGAGAATGCCACTGTCTTCTTCTTCCACGAACATGGTATATAAGGAATATTAATAATAGATATTCTAAATAATGGATATGGCAGGGAAATGTCAAGCTGTTTGTTGCAGGAGATCCACTGACATTTTTATTCTGCAATCTTGGCCACACCTCTCATTCATGAACGGGCCCGGCGCTGTTCTTTCTGCGCCTCGCTGAGTTTGTGCAATTATTCTTTGATCACACGGGAGAAAGAAAAGACCAAACAAGGAAATTTGTTTTAAACCTTTGCATTGGGATTTGATCAGCAGGAGAAGGAGGGTGATTACACAGCGTGGCAGATGCCCACAGCTATTCCGCCACTGTGGCAAGATGCTTGGGTAGCGGGTACGCTGGCGCAGGACCGTCCGTGCTCAGAGTCTGCCTCGGAATGGGTGAGGGCCCAAAGCTGGCGCGCGTTCGCTGACCGCACAGCTTAGCCGAGCAGCAGAGCTGAATGTCAGTCGCTGGGAGGAAGCCTGTGTTAAATCCCGGAAAAAGCAGCTTTTCTAATTACTGCCCATCGCTCCGTTTCAGAAACATATGGCTACTCTGGGCTCAGTGAGGTGCTCCTTTTTCTTCTGTTTAAAAAAAAGAGAAGAAAATAAACAGGCTGTTACTGAGGTCCACAATTGCCATTTCATGCTCCTCATATGTCGTTTTTTTCTTTTTAGCCACGCTGATGGAATTCCCCTGCGGAGCCTTCCTGGAGAAAATGTAGAGTCACATGACGGTTGGAGTGGCGGCTGGGGTTAATATGGCTGCCGCTAGTAATGTGTTTGAATCACCCAGGCTTTGCGTGGCAATGCAAATAGCAGTGTCACACGCGAGGAGCCCGATGGCAAACGGCAGGGCTTCAAGCACAAAGCGGAATTCCGTCCTGAGTCTTTAACAGTCAGGCCCTGAATCAAAGTGTCAAGCTTTCAGACTCGCAGCGCTTTGACATATACTGCTATGCTAAGCAAAATCCCCCCCACCCCACCACCCTGGAAAATCCAGCTCCGCCTCACTCTGCACCTGGCATGCATGGAACAGCCCTCAGATGTGGGGGGCACACGAGGGACACTGGCCCGCAGGCCGCGGCTCCTTCCCGGTGACGTGCGACGTTACGACAGCCGCCCACAAAGACAGAAGGACGTAAAAGCCCAGCAAGTGGGTAATTAAACTGCTCAGTTTTAAGCGTGGGAACTTTGTGGCAAAGAGAAGTGCATAAGAAAACCCCAACTCTAAAGAAAAAAAGACTTTCTTGAATTTCTTTGTTGAATAATATAATTATAGATAAAAGTAGCCCCAGGCAAGGTTTTTTTTTTTTTAAATGACAAAGAATACTGCGCTAACGACGGGACTGTCAAATACCATGGTGAAACTTGAGTGTGGCTCAGCACTTCCAACCACGCTCACTATGCATTACATGCATTCATATATCTAAGAAGTAGTTTCATTTGTCTCTTGTCAAATCCAAGAAAATTCCAGTAAGGTCTCAGTAACCTCACGAACTGAGTTCCTGCTGATTTAATGGAGTATGAGGAACAATTCTCACTGTTTAAGAAGACTCCCTGTGTGTGAATACTCCCTGCATGTGAGTATTCCCTGTTTGTGAATACTCCCTGCACGTGAAAACTTCCCTGTGTGTGAATACTCCCTGCATGTGAATACTCCCTGTGAGCAAATACTCACTCCGTGAATGCTCCCTGCATATGAATGCTAATGTTTGTGAATACTCACTCTGTGAATGCTCCCTGCATATGAATGCTAATGTTTGT
>JAODKM010000099.1:7424683-7436682 GCA_026780845.1 Petrocephalus sullivani | reverse complement strand
CTGCATGTGAATACTCACTCTGTCAACGCACCCTGCATATGAATGCTAATGTCTGTGAATACTCACTCTGTGAACGCACCCTGCATATGAATGCTAATGTTTGTGAATACTGTCTGTGTGTGAATACTCCCTATCTGTGAATGGTACCTGTGTGTGAATATTCCCCACAACCTTTATGTACGCATGCGGGCTAGCCCTGCAGTGGCCTTCTGCCTGTGCCTGTGGGTTAGGGTAATGACGTCATAGCCTTGTGCACACAGAGGAGTCCAGGGGTTTCGGGAGGACAGAAGAGCCCCACACAGAAAGCCAGCCTGCGATGGGGCTCTTTTACTGGTCTGCCTCCCACAAGGCATTGCGAATTCCTCGCACGCTGCCTTCTCGGAGCAGCTTGCATCCGAGACATGCCGAATCAAAGTAATGAACTACACAGCGGACTGGCCAAGCCATCAATCAGGAGTGAGCATGGAAAAATAGCAATGGCACATCAGAATATAATAAGAAAATCAACAGAGAAGTATTTCCTTATTTTGGAGGAAGACATGAATGGAAAGTGACTGAATGACGTGCCTTAGCAGACTTTTTGGTGTTCTTCTTGATTTCTCTTTTTTATAAACACATCTGTGCTGTACTAAAACATTATTGGTTGTGACATTTAAATGGTGGTTAGTATGTGTCTGGATTCCGAGGTTACAGCCTTTGTTTATTAAGATAGCTAGGTCAGGGCCAAAGTCAGCTGCTTGGATTGGCTGGTTCTCATTAGTGGTTATTACAACCTTTCAAAACGATTTTTACTTCCCAAGCCGAAATCGGAATGATTGACGAAGTTCAATTAATCTACTTCCCTCCGTATTTCCCAGTGCAAAGGAAAAAAAAAAGTAGGCATGAGGTCGGAGGAAGACCAATATGTAGGAAGTAAAAAAGTATGTTTGCTGTTGCAGCACTTCCAGAAAGTTTACTGTCGAGCATCACAGAAGAAAACACTATCATCTGTTTGAACAAAAATTGAATTAAATTACAAGGACATTATAAATAGAAAAAAAAATCTTAAAATGGATAACTTAATGCAGCTTAAATGACAGATATCCCACCTTCCCGTTAGTGATACATACTTGCTATATTGCTGCTAATCATTTGTTCAGTTTAATATGTGCAATCATCTTACATTTAAAATATACGGTAATTTGACAGTTTAATGAGGAGAGAGGCGAATCTGTCAGTCTAATCGAGTAGCCTCTGCACAGACTTGTGGTTCCTGCTGAGGAATTCACTAAACTACCTACTTCAATTCTTAAAGAGACACTGCATATCCCCCACACAGGCTTTATAATGAAAGCCACGGATTTCACTGCTAAGGTACGTGCTGGTCTACACCGTCCCCTTCTACGCTTTCACACTCACATGTTCTCAAAGGCCGTGGCATTAAGCACAGAGGTAAATCCCCCTGAACCACCTCCATCGAGCCCTCGCTTCACCACAGTCACGACGTCTTCTGGATCCATCTTATCAATTCATAACTGGCCATGTGACCAGCTACAAACAAGCGGGCCGATGCCTCTGATTTCAGATAAATGCAAATGGGAGACGAAAACCTTCAAGCCACACCAAAGTCAGGAAAATATGTGTTATATTTCCACAATAATGCCAATAAATGGGCAATAAAGAAGTGCCATATCTATTCACTCAAGGGAGCGGGCATCGTTTTCCATTATATACATTGTATGAATGATTATGTAATGAATGGAAACCATGTCTAAATATACATAATATTAGTTTTGTTTGCATGAATTACTGCATGAGCAGCACGTAAACTTTAATAAACAGGATTCAGGGTGAGATATTATCCTGTGTATTTGAGAGAATAATCTACTTTACAACACGACAGAGCATGATTACTAACTTAGTATGCTTCGTATCTGCCTGTATTGAATTTGATTGGAGTTAACAAGCTCGGGAAGGGCAGGACCCAAAGACAATGATATGCGACGTGAGACCCAAAAATTATACAGAGCCACCCCATCTCGCATTGCTTGTGAAATATTTCATTTAGCTATATCTACTGAAATGCTATTTTATAAAGAATAAGAAGGCATTGAGAGTGAGACTGAAGACCATTCCGATGAAAAGACACACAAAACAGAAGCAGCTGAAATGCTGATTACTTCGAAGAGGACTGGAATTGAGAGGCAGTTGCTCATCCTTTTTACTGGGCTGCTCTTGCTTTCGGCGATTACAAAATGTTTGTTAACATGGAATAATTCCCGGGCTGAACCTGCTCCCGTGAGCTGGAAATTATTGTTGACGAAAGGGGATACACTCTTTCATCAGGCTAAATGTGTATCCCACAGTGGCAACAAACCCTGGCAGCAGAATGGATGCTTGTGCAGAAAAGGTCAGTGACTTTCAGCTCGGTGCCATCATAGGCTACCATTTCTTCATCAAGTCCAATGTCTGGGAGCAAGTTCAGTGACTCAGTCACTCACTGCAAGGCACCTGATCACCCAGCACCAATACTCAACCACAAAGACAGCAGGTCCCAACATCTAACGTCTGGAAAGCCTTGGCAAAAGAATCAAGGCTTACTGTTTAGCAACAAAGAGTGCGTCAGCTTCCTACCAGTACCCTTGACTCCGGAATGAGATGTTGGGGAAGCTGGGGTCCACATACTTTTGCTCATATACTGTATTTTTATACTGTAGAAAATGGAAAAAGTGCTCAAAAGGGGGGGGGGGATTTAAAAAGTCAAAATTGAACTTTCTCATCTTGCCAGAAAGCAGGGGAAGAACCTCATTTCAAACACAATCAGATCCTTTGCAGACACTCGTCTAATGTGTACAAATGTCAGTTTCTGCGTTCTGTTTCTCCCATTTCCTTTCAAAAGTGACCTTTAAAGTCACTAATAACATGACCTTAAGAATAGACATAGCAGAGTGGCTGAGGCCCGGCAGCCCCCAGGCCCTTTTGTCCAGCCCGTAACCTCTCCCTCTAAGACAGGGCCCATCGCACGCAGTGTATTAACACACGTTTTCCTTACCTATTCAGGGGTGAAAGGTCACTGCTTTTAAAGTGACGGACTGTCATTCCGGGCAGAGTTGCACTTCAGAGAGGGAGACGGATGGGGGAGAATGACCCGGGTGTGCCTTTTATCAGCTGGCCGGGCGGCGAAGAGCCACGATCCACTGCCACTCGCCGCTATCGGGGAGCAAGCTGGAAGTTTGCCATCTAATTTCAGCTTGAAAGGCTTAAATAAATGGTACATAAAATATAAGAGTGATGACGCTTCTTTAGTGCTTTTTATATCTGGATAGTTCTATGTTGTATAGCCAAAGCAATGAACTACAGCTGCTTTCATACATCAGGGCACGTGAATACTGTCTACACTGAGGAAACATCTATGCGAGTGGGAGCATCGGACTGACATGGTCCAAACTTGATGGGACATCTCAGCATCAGTAACGGAGAGGCTGAACCTCTGTGACTCTCTAAATAAGGCCTCAGAGTCACAGCTAACACATATAAAGACACACACAGACACAGGGCACAAGGCTCCCTGGTCCAGAAGGTAGCCCCTGCTTGTTACTTGATGGTTTACCAATCTCTCACACTGTTTATCCCACCAACTTCTGTTAGCCTATAAGGATTAGCCAAACCTGACAGTATCCAGTGTAGAGATTTAACTGATCCATTTAAGTAGAAAATTTGATGACGAGGGTGCATAGCTTGGGGTGTGACATGGCCTGGAATGTGACACGGCCTGGGGTGCCACACGGCCTGTGACATGGCCTGGGGTGCCACACGGCCTGGGGTGCCACGCAGCCTGGAATGGGACACGGCCTGGGGTACCACACGGCCTGGAAAGTGACACAGCTTGGGGTGTGACACAGCCTGGGATGTGACACGGCCTGGAGTGCCACATGGCCTGCGACATGGCCTGGGGTGCCACACGGCCTGTAATGTGACATGGCCTGGGGTGCGACACAGCCTGGGGTGCCACACAGCCTGGAATGTGTCACACGGCCTGGGATGCCACACGGCTGTTCCACATGCCCTGCATCTCCTCCACGCCACCCTTCATAAAACAAATTAATCAAAGCATTCTGATGCTCTTTGATCTGCCTAAACGGTTCCACATGTTTATGTCATCACTGATTCACCCTGCCCCCTCTCCCATCCCCTAGCACCCCTTTAAACCCAAAGCCCAGGCAGAACTTCAGTCTGGGGTGGGGGGTCTCACACTTCCCACTCTGAACAAACAAATATAGGTTCTTCCTCCAGGTAAGAACATTGACTCTTATTCAAATGGCGCAGACTGAGTCCGGCATTGTTGGTTTATGGCATTCATCGAGAAAGGCACAAAAACTCTAACGAAGGTAAAAAGGTAACTGAAGGGAAGCCCTGGTGACAGGTCTGCCATTGTACTACAGTCTGCAGCACAAAACAGGAAGATACACGCTGCCTAAAGTCCTTAAGCATGCAGCTAAATGCTGACCTTGTCCTGCTCTTTGGCTACTTATATAATCCCGGCAATTTCATCAAAGGGAAAGCAGTACCTTTATAAGGAGAGACGCCCCTCTCGTGCTCTTACATGAGAGCTCACGAAACACTTTCCTTGTTTTCTGTCAGTGGAAATTTAAGTTGCATTTATAGCCACGGGTCATTAAACATGGTGCGTGGTTTAGAGAACGATTTGCGTTCGCAAAATGCCGCGTCAAATTGAAACACCTGCTCGACAAGCATAAACAAGTTTATTTTTCAATTTCCCCCTACAGGAACATCCCTCCCAAACACTAACCCCATAACAAATCTGCTTGCATTGACTCCTGGATTACTCATGCGATGTTTACATTGGCTGAAGACTCTAAATTTACATCTCTGAATTCAGAGGGCTTTATGCAGCCCAGATAAGGTTGGCTAGATTGCACTTTAAATAAATCCACTATAATCAATGCCTTTAATTTCACACCACATCTTGTCATCACCTCACTTAAATCATGATAAGCTGAAAGATTTAAATAGCTCAATGTTCCTGTTCAATGTTCATTTTTAAATTTTTTGAGTGTGTCTGTGTGTGTGTGTGTGTGTGTGCTCCCCCTCGGCTCTGTCAGGAAGGCTCATTTCCCGCCTGTCAGCACTTTCTCCCGTCAGCCGGCGCAGGCTCCGCCTCCTGGCACGCTGCGCGGAGAGCCGGATGTCTGGCGGACGCCTCGACGCCGTGCCAGCGCCTCTCGCGCGGCGGCACCCCGGGCAGGGAAGCCGAGACCGACGGCGCCCGCTCTGAAGCCGCACGCGGCACACCTGCTGGCGGGATCCGGCGTCGCTCGCGCCGGCTGTCAGCGCGATTCCTCACCTCCCCGCGTCGACGGCGACTCAGCAGGCGGGAAAGAGACAAATGCATGTGCCGTGCCAAGAGAGCACACCCTCCCCCAGCAAAGCTCGCCCTCCCCCAGCCCTTCTGATAGAAAGTCAACGTAAATTAACTTAGTGATGAGCGCAAAATTAAAGATAAGCCAGCACGCTCGGGCCGAGCCTGAGAGAGATCGGCGGGGCCCTTCGGCAGGAGAAGGCTTCCAGACGCACACTGCATCTCTTTGTTATCTTCCTAAACTGAAAGCTTCTGTGCTTTTGTTTGGTCGTACCTGTGAACTGCGCACAGCTAGTCAACGAGTCCCCTGGCTGCGGTAACATCTACTGCAGGTCTGCCCAGTGCCTGGCTGACGTGGGTTCACAGAAAGCCTGGAGTCTGTCCCATTATGCGCATGGGGTATCCTGGACTGGATTCCGGTCCCTCACGGGGGATGCCAATCTAATTAAATCATATGTGTCTGAACTGTCGGACACACAAAGGTGGGCAGGGCATGCAAATCGCACATACAGGGAACTGGGGTCGAAATCAATTCATGGACCGTGACGATTAGCAGCCACGCTGATCCAAGGCGCCAGGCCTCTGTGGGACCCTGCTTGTACACAAGATATTTGAAACTGTCACCACACGCAGGAGTAATATTTCACAGTTATAGTACCAGAGCTACATTTCGTACCTCTATTGCATTTCGCCAGTAAACACAGTATATGATTACTGACCCTCACAGACACCAGATGCTGTGTGACCAAAACTAATCTTACTGACCTGAGCTTGGTATGTGAAAAATAGAATAAAAACGAGGCTTTGTGCTGTCTCGAGGGCAGTCCTGCTGAGCAGGTGGGCTACGGCCACTTCTGCACCATTTTTCGGGGTAAGTGGAGGCGATGAAAAAGGTAACCGGATCAAAGAGGAACACAGGAGCGGGTTCGGGCCCGGTTCCCCGGCATGACATGCGGTGAGCAGCTCTTTAATCGGTATAGATATCAAAGAGAGTGACATCGCTGCCAGCTCCCCATGCCCTGAGAGAGGTGTCCAGTGAGACTGGGCACGGACCCCGTCCTGGCCGGGGAGAGGCAGTGGAAGCAGACTGACTGGGCACACGGGTGCCCGGACAGAGTCAGCCTAAGAAGTCAATCACAGGCAGGCAGGGCCGCAGGTGGGCGCCCTTATTTGTGTGTGTATGCAGGTGTATTTGCTGCAGACCCATGGGGGACGAGCAGCTCCTGTGCTCGTCGCCTGCTGCTGGCGAGACGTGGCGTCTTATTTTAATGAGCGTCTCCGGAGGTGTTAGCTGCATGTTCCGCCGCTGCCGAACAGGCCGGCCGCCGCTCTGGCTGGACTGGCGCTCGCAGCTTCATTAATGCCATCATTAGCCGCGTGTCGAATGGCAGAGACCACATCATAATGTAGCCAGCGCTGTCCTCTCAGGGGCAAAGACCTCAAGAGTCATTTTCGCTGCAATCATAATAATAATAACCATAATAACAATGATGATAATAGAAATTTATTACAAGTGCTTAAGGAAGGAGCCGCTGACTAAATCTGAGCCTGGAAAATGGCAAATAACCTGAAGGAAGTTTCACATCATTGCCTTATTATCGGACCATTAAGGTCCAAAAATGAAGCTTCTCCGTTCAGAGAAGCCATGTGTTATAAGGCACACAAACAGCCTGTTAATGGCTCTTTGCATTTTCCTCCTTCGGGACGAGAATTATTACCAGTCCCATTTAAAAACCAATGGAGGAAATGGGGGTAGCTCTTCTTGGGAAGTCGGCGCATTGACTTTACCACAGGATGGACGGGAGACCTTTCGCATGGTGCACTAACACGGCCATGTGCGGCTGCCAGGAGGGGGCAATGGTGGAAGGGGGAGTCTGGAACGGGAGAACCTACCTGGCTATGCAAGTGGCTGTTCTGTTTGAAGTACGCTTACTGCATTATGGAGTTTCAAGCTTAATTCCAAACAGGGAATCTCTGTCCTGTCAATTGGCACACATTATTATTATTATTAATATTATTATTATTATTATTATTATTAAAATGGACATGCGCTGTACTCCCGCCTGCTGTTGCGGGCAATCTCCAGCCCCCACCCTGATCCTGACCAAGATAAATGATCGGAACACAGACTGACGGATGGCTGGAATGCTACTAATGAGAAAAGAAAAAAAAATGAACAACAAGAACCTGAAGAATCTTTCATACCCACTTAGCTAATGCGGCTTGGAGCCTGTCCCGGGAGCCTCAGGATACCCGTCAGTGCCCGCCCTGGGCAGGATGCCAATTTAATCATAGCTAATTGTCTATATTCTTAAGGGCGCAGATTTGAAACAATAATTCAATTCCAATTTCTATCCAAACAATTCATTTCATTCTAAACAGTCCAAACACAATTTTGAATGCCTTATGATATATCTTATTATATTTATTTCTTTACTTGGTGCTGTACTCTCCTGCTATTACCTATGACTCTCCAGAGAATCCATATTATCACCTGTTCCTTCAGGGATGAATAACACATTAGCCTGGTTGATCTCTAAACCCCTGCATAGAATAAAAATGTAAATATAAATTAAACTTTCAAATGCAAGTCATCTCATTATTGTAACACAAAACTGCCATTTGAATAATGCTTAAAGACTTAAACCATTTATAAATTCACGACCACCTTTTAACATACTCATACAATTTTGGATTCTGTGCATTTACACAATTACAGCTGTGCATAAACACAATTATGTGTGTTTAATTATATATATAGACACATTAACAAACCATTGTTGTCCTGTCACTGCTCTGAGGGAATATAAATCACATCCATCCATCCATCTATCCATCCATCCATCCATCCATCCACCATATCCTGGTCAGGGTCATTGTGGTGGGGGTGGTTAGAGCCACTTCTAGGCAGTCCAGGGCACAAGGCTGGAGGTTCACCCTTCACGGGATTCTAGTCAATTGCAATATAAAGCAGTGATTAGCCTTCATCCTGATATATGTCTGACTTTTCCCAGAATTCCCTCTGCTTTATGAAGCTGATGCTGTTTAGGCCGCAGTCTCCGCCCTTCACTTCCAAACAGCATAGTCTTGGTACTTTGTGCCCCAGTGTTCACCCCCAAAGGTGACGGCCATCTGCCAGAGTACCTCTCAAACCTTCAGAGGAAAGCTGTCCCGGGGCACATGGTGTGCTGAGAGGAGATTCCCAGCCGACTCCCTGAGAGAGACGCGACACCCGGGCCAGAGGAGAACACAACCAGCAATACGGCCTACTGGTAAGTAAAAGCGCGTCTGACTGTAGCCCGAGTACCCGTGATGTTCTTAGGTTAAGGTGATTATTGTGTTTACTCTCCAAAGTTGCGGCAGTGTCTGGGGAAATTATCCCAGGCTCCCTTTCAGTCGACCGATAAGGGCGGCCCCCGCCCCGTGCCGCGTGGGGGGGCAGGAGGGCCGGCCTGAGTGCGTCGGAACTCAAGGTTGAACATGAGTCTCCTTTCCCAGATAAAGTCGGCCAGCTTCATTTGCGTTAATCGTTTGTGTAAGACCGACTGGAAGGGGCCGTGCTCGATATGCGGGCTTCTGTCTCAGCAGATAAAAACGTCACTGAAGGGCACAAATAAAGGCCCAGTGATGGGCATCGATTTCTGATGGAGAACTTTCTGGATCTAGATGGGCAGCCGCGACCGCCACGTGACTCCACTCCATCTCAAGGACATGACCCCCCCACCCTCCCCCCACCAAAACAGAGTGGGATCCGTCCAACGTTTCGGACGCCTCACTTGTGCACGATGCAAACTGCGACAGTCAAGCTGTTCCCATGAAATGATTCAATGAACGTGTGCACCGGGCGAGGAGAGAAGCCGCAGAGGAGCTGCCGGCCAATCGGAGCAGGAAGTCACTTAATCCCCCAACTGCTGCCTGGCCAGTGCCCAGAGATGCCAAGAGAGTGCAGGCCTACAGAGCAAAATGCTCCAAATGCCAAGGGTCCAGCTGAGGCCTCGGGCCTGGTGTGCCAGAATGCATTGGGAACAGAACCAGGGCGGGTGATTTAAGGATAGGGGCTTCCTTCGCAGCACCGAGGGAGAAGGAGGCATAGCAAAAGCAAGGGCAGTGGAGACGGGGGAGGGGGAAGGCTCTATTAAAGAGCGGCCAAACATTGATCTAGCGGCGCACAGAGCCACATCGATTGGGAGAGACCGTGGGGACCAGCTCATATCTCAGATGGCAGTACAAAACGGCAGAGAATAGGGGGGGCGGGTCGGACATGAGAGCATCAACAGTGGAGATCATCCCGAGCGGAGCGGGCAATAAAAGAAGGCTTCCCCTCTCCCAGACACCGAGCTCCCCGGACGGCTCATATCTCTGCCCCCGGCCATTTTATTAGGCACACCTGCTCATTAACGCCGGCGGCCTGCCCCTCCAAACAGCCAGTGGTGCGGCCGCACCTGAATACACACAGGAAGCAGGTCGGGTCACGGGGAGAGCCGACCGCGTGGCGAGGCATCAGAGCAGCTGAGACGCTCCCTCTAAGTGATTTTCAACGTGCTGCGATTGTCGGCGCCAGATGCAGCGTCTCCGGCACCTCAGGAACAGCCGCACCCCTGGGAGTTTGGCGCTCCGCAGTGTTCGGAGATTAAAGAGAATGGCAAGATGAACGGGAAATGAACAGCATGCAGTCACGGGCATTTCTGTGGCCAGCGGCAGCTTGGGAAAGGTCAGAGGAGAATGGCCAGACTTATTAAAGTTAACAAGAAGGCCACAAGTGGAAAAATAACAGAAATGGTGTACAGAAAAGCTCTTCCTGGTATACACAAGTCCTCTACCCTCGAAAGAATTCTGGAGCCTAATGGGGGGCGTACCCGGTACTAGATGGGTGTACCTAATAGAGTGGCCGGTAAATGTAAAGTGGTTCAGTTTCTCTGCACGGGTAACCAGATGCACTTAACCCCCCCAAAGCAGCCGGCAGAGCCCTGCCCTCCAGCTGCGAGACACATCTGTAAAAAGAGGACTGCTGTGTCACTGCCTTTGTGCCCCCTCTCAGAGTCCCGGCCAGATATTTAATACCTTTGATTTTATTGCCGCCAGGAGTTTGGACCTTTTATCGTAGAGACAACTGCTGTACCGAAGGGAGGCGTATTCGGCGCGGAAGACATGCACCGCAGGCCTGCCAGGATAAAGGAATTCTTGTACAAGCAGGCCGATTTACAAGGTGCCACACGCCATTCAAAGAGCCGCACCTTCGCAGGCCAAGGCTGCTACTGGCCATCCTACTGCCCCGACGCTCTTGCTACTTACAACAAGATACGACAGATACGACCCTGCATGTGTATTTGATATCAATAACCAGTATATCATTCTAATATTTCAACACTCCTTTAATAAATTTAATAAACTTAATAAATTTAATAAATTTCACCACTGTGATGGAGTCAGATTTGACCCAAGTGCTGCCGACGTCGTCCGATGACGATGTGCAAACCCAGAGTGACGTCATTACCTTAAACTGCTGGAAAAAGCCCGATGCCCTCCTTCCACTCAAAACTCGGAAAATTCCCAGAATCACTGGCGGGAATAATTACAGAATTGAGGAATAATATAATAATCAGCTGACCTTTTGGGGCGAAACAGATGTACGGTCTGAGCTAGGTAGCTGTCATTTTTATTTCAAGGCCTGACCTTGCTATCTACGGCTGCCCTGTCAAATCGACCGCGAGGTTCTGAGGAAGGTCAGCCGCTAAATTAGTAATGCGTGCCTCATTAGCATTGGAAAGTAGGCCGGGGGAGCGGGGAAACCACCACTGCCTCCATTCGCTCCTTTAATAAGTAGCTCATTAATATTTAATGAGATGGGTATCGCTCCCCAGTTCATACATGGAGGGAGATGGAGGGAGACGGAGGGAGGCGGGAGGCACAGAGAGGAAATGAGAGTTAAAGGAAGAAAAAAAATAGGGGGAGGAGAAAAATATGAGAATAAGAAAGAGAAATTAAACTAATACTGAAAGACAACAGGAGTATGAGGAAGAGAAGCTGATGGGGACAGTGATGGTGACGTACAGGGCATGGAAGGCCGCAGGAAACCGCAGACGTAATATTCTGGTCTTAATAAATACGTTAAATGAAAGAGGAGCCGTGGCAGGCAGAGCAAGCCCAGCCAGTGGCCATGGGCTGCAGAGAGGCACTGGGAGAGCGGGGATACACTCCAACAGTACAGCTCCACAATGCGTTTGCCTCCTGTTATTAATTCTGAGAGAGTGTATAAAGGGGATTACCACAAATATTATAACTTAACATTCTAGCTTTATACAAATCTGCCTTTCAGTTGAGGTGCTCCCCTCTCCAAATCTCTGCCACATCCATTAGACGATGGCATGCTTTTTAAATGACGCAAACAGCCCTGTTATGTAATTGCTTAATTTCAGATTTGGCTTACTGTCCTAGGCTTTCATGTTGAATGAATATAGTTTTTTTTTTCCTAGAAGGGACCAACAAATGAAAATAACAGAACTATCTTACCACTCTCACACCATAATGAGCTCGGTCCTTAGGTACAATCAGGCCCACCATCTCAGGGGGACAACGGGGTGGTGGGATAGGGCTTGGGGGTGGCTGGAGGGGGCCTGGGGGTGGCGGTATAGGGCCCGAG
>JAODKM010000099.1:7394559-7424678 GCA_026780845.1 Petrocephalus sullivani | reverse complement strand
GGGGGGGGGGGGGGGGGGGGGGGGGGGGGGGGGGGGGGGGGGGGGGGGGGGGGGGGGGGGGGGGGGCAGAGGTAGCAGGAGGAGGTTTGCGTGCCATGGGAGCATGCTGTTCTTGTACTGTAGTGGTATCTGAAAGCAATACTGCTTGGAAATGGCACCGCTAAGCGCAAAACTGCAGTCATTTTGTTTGACGGGAAATCGCGCGTTTCATCCACCAAACAGAAAGGCCAGTCTAATTAAACATCGGCCAAGTTTGACGTTATCAGATGGGAAAGGCTCCCCAACACTGCCGGCGTTTAATAGCAGGTCACAATGTAATGATGTGGTCAGTGTTCTACAACATTCGGGATACACTGTTTACATTTAATGGGCCACAAGCCGCACATATGAAGCTGGCCGGAATCCTAGGTGCTGAGTATGTGGTATATAAATGGATGGTATAAATTATCCATGAGCTACGGAATGAATTCCATACAGTTATAAAGGGGTATAAAAATATTCAGTTGAGGTGCAACTGACTATGTACTTTACAGACTACCGTCAAAGTGATGGTACAGCACTTGTGTAAATGACAAGGCTCAGGCTGACTGTCCCCGGAGAGGATGGTGACGGGTCACCGGGCGGGGGAGGAAGGCGCACCCAGAGAGGTGCTGGCATCGCGTGGAAGCCGTCATTAGCTACGCTGCTACAGCGTGTAGGCGTCGGCCTGCGTGACTAACTTTGAGTTGTCAGTCCCTTTCGCGACAGCAAAGGGGGCACGGGGGCACAACAGAGACACAGCGGCAACATGGCTGCGCAGAAAAGATAAAAACAATTCTCTGTCTTTAAGACACTGCCAACAAAAATTAGAAAACGGCACGAGGAGAGAGAGAAAGGATTTAAATGGGCTCCTAATTTTCTCCAAAATGAGAAAAAAAAAATGTGAAACCACACTTTATGGTGCATAAATTATTTCATGACCAAACAGGACAGTCATTGAATCGAACATAAACTGTTTTCTGTGTTAAATGAAAATGAAATGGATGAATTTATGGTGCCACTGTATTTTTGCCTCCATGGGGCCTGCGCAGTCACATACATTATCCCACAAAATTCCTGATTTTGGAAAAAGAAATTGTTAAAAATCCCATTCTCTGCATCAGCACTTCCACCCTCCATAGCAAAAGAGATGAAGTACAGCAACTAAGCAGTTTAAATATAATTGTTCATAGAACAAAGGAACTTTCTTGTATTTAATGTTCCAAATTCAATCTAATAATGGACCTCTGGGCAATTTTTTTAGAAAAAAAAATTAGGAATGAGTTCTAGCAGATTAAGTGAAGTGGTAAGGCATCAATAATTTATTTAAAAATCTTTTTATAGAACATGGCCTTTTGAAATTCATAATTCTGTTCACATTAGCCCAGGCGAAAATTTAAAGTTTTAATAAATAGGTATTAAAAGTTTAACTAATATTAATAGCGCCAATTAAAGGCCAGACTGTAGAGTTATGCATCATTCTGTGAAACTATAATCTAAATGCACTGTGGTTAATGGCCTCCTTCCATTTGTTTTACATTCAGTAATTAAAATCCATCAGACAATTGGTAGAGGTTGATTTGAGATATTAAAAGCATCTAACATCTGTGTTTATCTTCTTATAAACATTGCATCGCGCAACTTCATTAAAGATAATTCGGCATTTTATGTAGCCCTGTAATTCTGCATGAATATGCATCGCTGGGATCAAAAGCAGGGCGTCTAATTGGCTGCTCGGCAGAGTGGCAGGCCCCGCCTTTTCTATTACACAGGCAAGGTAATATCTCATACTCATAAGCTACAAACACAGTCTGTAAACACAGGGGTCAGGCTAACTCTTAGAAAAAACTGATTATGTTCTCTTGCTAGGAGGACAGAACACAGGCCGTGATGTTATGCAATACACCCCATTCAGCCAACACCGGTTAACTCAACACCCCTGCAATTCTGATGCCCGACGCAGCCATAATTATTCCGTGGGAGCCGAGAAGTTTGGCTGGAAAGAATTAACTGTAATGTTTGCAGAGGGATTTAGTACATTAATCATGAGCCGTGCATGTAGGACAGCACCACTGAATTCTGCAGTAATCAGTGCAATGTGGCAAATGGATAGGCATGGTGGTGCGAGGAAGAATGAGAGAGAGCGAGAGAGCGAGAGAGCGAGAGAGAGAGAGAGAGAGAGAGAGAGAGAGAGAGAGGGTTTTTTTTTTCTTTTCTCCCCAGGATCCCCGGTAAAATCAATCTTATAACCTGCCGAGTTCACCTGCGGGCTGCCTTCTTCCCTCAATTAACCTCCATCCCCTGGCCTCGGGGATGGTGCATCGCATGCTGTACACAGAGCCCACGTGAGTATACAGCATGGTGCTCCGCTAACTATGAAGGGATCAGCATGGGAGGCCAATGGGACAGCCCAGCCTGGGCAGGAAATGACATGCATTTCCCCGATAATGGCACTAGGTGGCTGTAACAGTGGTCAGCTGATGTGTAGCTGGTAGGATTGTGTGGTCATTACCACTCCAAGACAGGCCCAGGGAGGTTGGTGCTTGGTTAAAGCAAAACTGTGAGCTGTGACTCACAAAGGCAAGGTCCCGAAAAGCGGGAGCCGTCACTCATCAGCTTTATGGTCGATTGTGCTACAGCCCCATTTAGCTAACTAACGGGCCACACTTCCAGAACACCAGGCCGTCCCGCACCACGCACACTGGCCTACAGAGTGCATCTCCGCACTTACCCGTCAAACCATGAATGGGTGCCGCGTGTCTCCTTGCAGGTGACCTCTTCTTACTGAGCTCTCAGCTCATTTTCCGGAATTGAAAGCATTGAGGAAATTCGGTAACTGCAGTGAATATTGAAGGTACGATAAAACACGCCGCCCAGTTTTCAAGCCTTAAATCCATGCAGGAGAATGTTTAGGAACAATGTCCTTCAGTCACGGTCTATTTTACACTAAGAGGAGAATTCATTGGCAGGAAAGCTGCCATTAGGGCTTCCAGTATCTTTTGTCTCCATACCCACTGGGAGAACTTTTGTTTAATTTCAAACAGCCTAGATGTTAAACTTCAACCCCAGCAGACATTTTCTCCTCACTTTATTCCAAGAAAAAGAATTATAAAAAAAGAGGCAAACTATTCTGTGATATTTCAAAAACGAATTAGCCGAGTACTACATAGTTCATGAGTGTTTAAACTTTCACAATGATTCACAATTCAATCCATTATCCATTAGGCTATCAATTCTCAAGTAATAATTTTAATATGAATAACATACTTCTTAAAAGTAACATTACTCAAATGTCTGGACGATATGACGATTTAAAGGTAGATGACTATTCTGCGCCCGTTAAAATGGATGTAGTTTACATTCTGCATGAATCAGATCAATGTTCTATCTCGCATCTGCAAATAAAATGAATTGTTAATACTTGCTGCCTCCTTCTGTCGTTGTTTTTGCGATATTGTGTACTGGGGGGGCGCTGACTACAGGTGGAACTGAAGTTGTGGGCCCTGCAGGACACCGCTCGACTGCTTCCACGACCTTGTCACCCAGCTCTGAGCGACAGATGCCCTCTCGGCACGGAGGAAAAGCCTCAATGCTTCCAGCTCCACCTACAGACGGCGTGCGTATCTTAATTTCCCAAACTCAAAGTCACCGCCGGCACATTTTTATTGGGCCTCCCTGGGGGACGATTAAGATATAATTTCTCATTCAAACAGATGCTCTTCAAACGCAGGCGCGGTCCCCCGTGCGCGGAGGGAAGGGATCGAGAGCTTCCCCGCTCACGTGGGAATCGGAGCCGGCGAATCACGACAATCCGTTCAGCCTTTGAAGCTTAATCGCCGCGCGTCCCGCCAGCCGTATCGCGGGGAGAGACAACAAGCGCGGACCACGTTTATAGCAGGCAAAAAGGCAGGAGAAGAAAAGATTATAATGAGCCGCGATTTATGCTCTTAGAGCCTTGGTCACATTCCCATAAACAAAACTGTCGGCAGCCTCAGTTCACTTCAATACAGAAGGAGCCCTACCGTAATGAAAAGCCATTTTAATTGGTGATCCTGCTACTGGCAATGGTATTATCTATTATCCTGAACTTCCACTTCATCTGCCTGTTAATGAGGACACTGATTCAACATCATTCTCTCACTTAAAGTGGCACCTAAAGAGGAAACAAAAAACCACAGTTTTTAAAGTGTTATATTTTGACATGATTTTTATTTTATTTTTCTCCAGCTTGTCTCCTCTCATGATGGGCTGTCAGGTTGACTTTGAAGAAGCACCAGGAATCGTTGATGAAAAGAGACGATCTCAGGCGCGAATTAGTCCTAAACAATCCATTAACGGCGCTCCTGTTTAGCGTGAGCCCCGCCGAGCTTCCGCGGCTTTATCCTACCAGCTTTTCTGTTCTCTGCCGCCTGTAATCAGACGTGACCTGTTGTTCCAGGCAGGAGGAATTTCTCCCAGCAGAGAGAGCCAAGAGCACCAGGGCCATTATGAGACAGCGGAGCGAGACCAGCCAGGAATTTCAGGAAAAGCCCTGTTCACACAACCACTGCCTAGAATGGAGGTCTGGGTTGGGAAAGAGCCTTTAAATTAAACTATGTATTCAAGACAAGAACAGGTATGTAACAAAGCCAACAGTCAGACCTAAAGTAATACATGTCCAGCGGGGTGAACATCCTCTGCTGGGAAACCTAGAGGAATACATTGTCTTGCATGGTTTTGTCTTTTCCTACACTGCTGTTTTATCCCTCATTTCCAAAGCTGTACACCTGTCCCTTACCCTGCAACAGCGGCACAAGGATTTCAGCGAGTTCCTCAGAACACGTGGCAATGAACCGTGAGACTTGAGGTAACGCTTTGTCGGGATGATCCACAACCTCGCCCAGCAGCTACAGCAGGACAGCACCACGTCTAAGTCCCTCCTAGTGTAGGGTGACCGAGGGCTTTGAGGTAAAGCTGCGGGCACATAAAATAGGTGCCCGTGGTCCGCTTCCTGGCCTCTATTCCACCCCGAATTAACATTTCTCACATCCGTTTACCGCGTGAGCAAATCACTTTCAACATAGGGAGATGGGACAGCACATGGCCAAATCCATCGGAAAAAAACCATCTAGGCCCGGTAGGGGATAAAGGCTTTTCTGTGTGACCACAATGAAGAGAACAAAGCCTCCCGCTATCAGGAAGTTGAAAGAGCAGGCCGGTTTGGCCACACACCTCTACCCAATTCCCCAGACGCTAATTTAGCTCAGTGCAAACAGGCGTTTTGAAAACACAACTCCTTACGGACCCATCGGTTTCAGTCATTCTCAACATTATATTCAGGGTAGATTGCTAACAGAACAACATGAGAAAAAAGCTTTTGATAAACAATTTATATGTATATGCAAAGAGAACAGCGCAGTGAGTGACACTTCTAACCAGAAAGGCTTTTTTGACAGAGCCTCTCTTTTCAACAGTATGATTAATGTCAGTTTCCTTTGACAGAGTTCTATTCAGATGTCTGCAAAGTGCCGGAAATTAAAGCAATCTGCACTTAGAAGTTTAGCATTAAAATCTGAATGTACATTGCAGGCTGGCCAGAGAAAGTTGCTTAAGTAAGGGGACAGAATTTTCTCAAAACAGTCTGTCGGAACTTCGGAGCTTTCTTATGTTTGTTTTATGCTTTTTTTTTTTTCCTTTTTGGATTTTTTCCTAAGGACTCCCATCTGCTGCATCTCTCGTGACACTGCTTCAAGCGATCAAGTTGAATGCATCCAAACTCAGAACTCTGGGATATAAAAAATATATATAAAATAAAAAAATAAAATGAAGTGTGTGCTTAATTGCCATGACTGTGGAGGTGGGTTGGATGAACTTGCAGTTCTGTGCTCTTCTAAAAAAAAAAAAAAAGCAAATACAACAGTGTCACAACAGTGTAGCGGTCCAATCGCCCTTTGCAGATCATCCACCGTAGTTCATCTCGGCGTTCATCCTCCACGAACATTCTCACTTCCAGATAATTTAATTTACATCTGTTATTAATCTAGCAACCTGTTAACCTATTTAAGCTGACTCTGGTCAATACTTGCTGGTATGGTCTTGCCTTTGGTTATCTAAGCAGTCTGGACATTCGGGACACCTGGCTCTGGTTTACTGTCTGTGCTTGTGATTCTGCTCACTACCCTCCTGAGCCTGCTCTAGTCCACAATCCCACGCGTGCAGACCGGCTCAGCACTGGTAAAAGGCTCAGCGTCTATACACAGCCCAGCATGTGTCTTTTTTGTTGGTTCCTAGTTATTAACTTTGTTAATGAAGTTCTGGGCCCTGTGGTGTGGTGAGGAACTGACTGACCCCCTTAGGGAAGGAAGCGCGATCAAACCAAACAGAGGTCTTCGTGTGGACGAGGATACAGAAAGGTAATGGAGGAGTCGAGTCATCTGCCATGCGGGCGACAGTGCGGCCGGTCGGGGAATAGCGAGCTGAGAGAGAGCGGCTTCCCTTTTATTTCCCGCCACTTGTTGGACTCATTCCCAGCCGATCCCGTCTGTAGAAACCAAGCCTCTGAGGAGAGTCCCTGCTGAGCGCAATATGCCACCCATTTCCGTCAGCTGCCAAGGCTGAGGGGCATCCCCATCACGGCGGTACCTCAGACGAGGTGCCCTGTCACGGTCAGACAGAATAATTATAATCATGAGAGGGATCTTCCAGCAGGTCGCAATAAACAATACGCCATACAGGCCTTGAAACTCATGCAAAACCTCGCCATGACATTATAGGCTGGTTAATGTTTATAAAATACCTCCCTACAGTTCTATTACAGCTACTGTTTTGTACCCAAATACAGTAATGATTGTGGGATCATGCTGCCTACTCACTCCTGCGGCGTCGAATGAAATATGCCAGACGTTCAGGAAGTCACAGTGTAGCTGCTTCCCAAACAAAAATATACATCTCATATTAAGTGATAAGGCCAAAACATTAAAAAAATGTTCAAAACAGAAAAAAATCAAAAATTTTGTTCAAAACATTGAAAACCTAAAGCTTAGTGTTCGGTCCCAGAACCGAGCTCTGCTAGCAGCTGCATTAGGACCTGTGTAATGAGTCTGCTCAATGTAGCTTGCCCGTGCCTCAAGGTGGCTCCACCAAAGGCCAAATGAACCAATAGTTCAAGGCCAAGGGAGACCAGTGGTCTTGCTATTGCCCAGCCGTGCCGGATAACGGCTCTATGACTTTGCTGGTGTAGGGATTAAGGAACAAGGCTTGTCATCAGAAATGTGGAGATTTCAGTCTTGGGGTGAGGACAGTACTCATAATCAGGGCATTAGGCCTCATTTGGACAAAGTAACAAAAAAGTGTTAATGTGAGCGGTAGCAGATATCGGCTTTCTTTGAAGTTAAATAAATGCCTGTTTATTAAGGGGTGCTAAGTGCCAAGAGCTAATTTTCATGCACAAAATACATTCAGTGCCACAAAAAGGATATTTAATGACGAAATCAAGTAACGCCTTGTTGCATTTCATCCACAGAAAGGCGAACTCCTGATACATGTTATCCACGAAAGCATAAAAACTTACATTTCTGTACTGCACAGAACTCTAAATCAGTGTTTCACTTTGTGCACTGAATTAATGTAAGCACCTTGCATTTTATGGGAAGTAATTTTTTTCACAAAATGCATTTTGTGAATGAAAGAGAGTCATTTTCTGGACAAAGTGCATTTTGTCAATTTTGTGGGAGAAAATGCCTTTTGTGAGTAACAGGAAGTCATTTTGTGGAAGAAACTCATTTTGCATGTGTCATTACAAAAATGCTTTTTAATGTTCTGCTCTGTTTCAGTCATCCTCTTTATTAGAGGCTGTTAAACCTTATTGTTTTGTAAGCGTGTGATGTAGCTTACAGTTTCTTTGCTGTCCCCAACGTGACCTGGCTGGAACAATAAAAACAGGAGGGAGCTACCGCAGGGTATGACACCCCCAGGTTTTATCTGGTGACCATGAAACAGTTACAGTACAGAAGAACAAGACCCATTTTGTTAGGGTATTAAATCAGGGCTCCCCAATTCAGCACAGTGTGCAGATTTCCCCGCTGGAACATTAACTGATCTTAATCAGCTAATTACCTGAGTCAATAGGTGTGTTTGAGCAGTTCCTAGTTAATTATTAGATTAAGCAAGAGTGTACTACAACACTATTCATGCTCCATAAAGTTAAGTATTGCCCATGATTTATTAGTGCGTAATCAATAATGCAGGATCTGAAGGATCTTTTAACACCCTTATTTATTTCCCCATATTATAATAAAATATAAACTGAGAATTTTTATTTTGTTTGAGACATTTGCATCATTTTCATTTGATTACATTTTTGTGCCTCTTACCAGGTTTTTTTTTTTAATCATTTTTATGCACATTTGACCCTTTTAAAATACAGGTCTGTTTGGTATTATCTGGTCTAAACAAATAAGCAACAAAAACCCTCTTCTTGGCTGTGGGTTGCATAATTTACATAAATAACTCTAAGCCCTATCACTGAAAATAAGCCCTTCAGGCACCTTTGAACGGTAGCTGAAATTTCAGAAACTCCAGTGCTATTAGCAGATTTAGAGAGCTTTTGAATCACCTCGGGCATCCTTCCCTGCTCTCCCAAAATGTCCCATACGGCCAGCTTCTTTACTGCAACCCACGGAATAAACCAGCACACGTTTGTAACATAAGTAAACAGTTAATCCAACCTTAAAAACGTAAAGTACACCCTAGGAGGCAGTTAAGGTACTTGAGTGGAAAAAAAAGAGTAAATCAGAGAGCCGGCTGTGCTGAAATTAACCGGGTGCATTTGCATAGTGCACATGGTGTACGGTAGCGGTGGCATAATGCACCACAGCGCTGTGACACCATTAGCGAGCCTCTCAGTTTAACTAGGCTAACATGCATTCGCCCAAGTACAGACAAAAACGATAGAAATCTTCTCTTAACTATAGCGAAACAATACATACTTCAGGTGAATTTTTAGTGCCTTTTAGTGCAGAATGAGAAGCCTTGGAAGCAGACAGAGATACTTATAGGAGGTGTCCGGGTATGCAGGTATGGATGGAGGTCACTGTGGATTGTGGACGCTTTAAGAACTCCATTATCTGGATGGAGCGTTTAGCTAATGCACACAATTGCTCGCTCCGGCATTCAGTGCTATTCCACTTTTACTGCCAGCCAGAGAAGATAAAAGGGAGCCAAGGCATGAAGGAGACAGGAAGACGGAGCGAGAGGGAAATTCAGCATTTTGCATGAACTGCGATCCCCAAAGCCCCCGTCAGGTGTGACAGGTAAATTAGCATGCTCCGCCCCCCGCCCTGCCCACCCCGCCCACCCACTGCTCCCTCACCTCCTCTGAGAAGCAGCCTGTTGGCCTCACTATCGCCGGGGTGACCCCTCCCACCCCCCACTATTAGCATTCACTCCAGCCTCATCCTTCATCACGGACCATGACAGGATACCCACAGACGGGAGGGATTAAAACAGGCATCACCTCCCTGAAGATTATTATTCAAACAGCTCACAGAACATCTTCTGTGATGTCCAGCAGAGATTGACACTGATGGGTCCTTCAGAGCCTCTGCCTCTCTGGCCTGGTATTACGGTTACCTGGACATTTACTCACCAGATGCACCATTTTCACTTACAATTTTTTTTACCTCCTTCATTCTCAATAAATTATAAACTATTTGTAGACCTGCCCATTTAGTCTTAAAATTGTCTTTTTTTAAGCATTTGTAGTGCTCTTTCATGATGCGGACTGTAAACTGCAATTAATAACCCAGCTGACTGCCGACGGGGATTTCGAAGCCGGGACGTTAAATGTGACCTGAGGTGTACTTCCATAAAGCAGTCTTCTGCTCATTTACACAGCCTTTAAACACTGACAAGCCCCGAAGCATGAAAAAACACTGATCTTATTGCAGACAGTTAGAGGATAGACTTCATTAGCCCAGGTTACACCTTAGCTATGGCACGTGCCCTGGGTGGGAGGTGATTTTATGACGAAGGAAAGAGTGCAACGGACGGCCTTTTGGAATTTGTACCAGTTCCTTGTGGTCCGAACCTGCACTTTGCATGCAGTAGATTTTGCTCTGCTCGGCCGCTCAAGTCGAAAGCAGAACAATCCGCCCCGAGTGATGATGCATTGGGCCAGTACTACCACAGCCCATTTATATCACATGCCAATCATCTGGATCTTACAATCAACCACTCAAAGGCTCTTTTATAAATACATACATTAAATCTACCTTTAAATAAAAAAGAATATATTTAACTGATTTAACAGTACCGAGTTACACCTAGTGAGTGTATTTTGACACATGTATTTTGACATAAATTTCCCCAGTGACCTTTAGGTTGTATCCTCGCTCTATTGCCAGCATAAAACAACAAAGAAACAAATAAACATGTTAGTTTTAATACCGCTCACACTCATGTGCATTACCAGCAATTAGTATGGCTCGGGCTGCATCTGCATTAAGTGACGCACGGTTCTCATACAGTTAAAGGGAACTTTTTTTTCATGAAGAGTGGCACGCCGGTGAAATGTTGATGAGGTTGCTTGGGTGGAAACAGACTGTAATCACTCCAGAGGAAGAGATAAGTGGACTAAAAGCACGGTGCCTCACAGTTCTCTAGTACTGCAATTACACCTACATCTCTGGCCTCAGGAGCAGCCAATTAGGTGGACAGAGAATGCTCCAAGCCACTCGACAATGTGGATGTTATCTAGCACCAAAAACGGGAGATCAGAGTGAGGAATGAGGGCCTGTGTGGATTAAGGTGGGGAAAAGACTTTCCGTTCCCCAATCATGTTTCAAATTATGTACAAACAATGCACTGCTATTGATAAACTGAACAGCGTTAATGGAGAGGCCCACCCTCGGCTCCACCTCCTTGCCCCTCCTTCCAGCGGCGCCCACGAGGGGGGTCAGCTACACCCACGGCTCCCATAGCAAGCTGCGTGACCAATGGAGTGCTGGGAAATTCTGATTCGATTCAGCTCATTTGATAAATCTATCGCCGGCATTTAGGAAATGAAATTAAAGGGCGTCTTGTGGAGGCTGCTTTCCAGCGTAGGTGCCATAAATACATTTGATTTGCCTCTGTAAACTCGAGAGGGAACCAGAATGACTAAGAAAAGGAAGAAATATGGAGTGTGACACTGTTACCGTGTGTGTGGGGGGTGCACAGATCACTTTTGAGAACCAAATTGTCCCCCGAGTGCGGCAAAACCTGAAACATGTTTTTGGGTCCCCATTTGGATGACCTCAATTTTATAAAAATCTGTGAATGCAATCAAAAAAAAGCCAAAAGTCTTTTCATATTATATGGGCCCCTGCCCAGTTTCACCGTATGTACAGCTCTGGAAAAAATAAGTGACCACTCCATCCATCCATCCATCCATTTTCCAACCCGCTTATCCGAACAGGGTCGCGGGGGGTCTGGAGCCTATCCCGGAAGCTATGGGCACGAGGCGAAGTGACCACTCTATATTTTTAAAAAATCTGCATGTTTAGTCCTGCTTCTGCTGGCAGGCTGCTTCCAGGTACAACATTTCTGAGACAGCAGTAGACAAGAACAAGGTGAAGCAGGAGAGGCTGGGAACAACCAGAAACCAGCCAGGTAGAGGGCAGAAGCGTCTTTCTAATCTCAAAGATGACTGTCAGCTAATCCGACTGCTTCTCATGGACTGGAGGATGACACCAAGTGACTTTCAAAAGAAATGGGAAACATTAAGTGCACTGCTAGGCTGCTAGGACAGTTTGGATCAGGCTCCAAGAAGCAAAACTGAAGTTCCATAAAGCAAGGAAGAAGCCCTTCCTTAATGAGAAACAGAGAAGAACGTGGCTGCAGTTTGCAGAAAATATATATATTATTCACGGGCGCACGCCCATAGATTGAGAAATGAGTAAAACAAAAAAATGATTCTGGGGTCTCTTAATCTTTTCCAGAGCTGTATACACAGTTTCATGGTGTGTGTGTGTGTGTGTGTATATAGCGCATAATGTTAGTTCCAGAAGAGGATATCTGACTGAGAGCCAGTGTAATGTCTAGTGGCACATTGACAGTGATTTTGACACTGTGGTTTCGGCATTCTCGTGCCCTATGAGGACATACAGCGACAGCCTTTTTCGCTGCCATGTTTTGCGTGACAGCTGTGATGGTCTGTCAGCTTTCGCCCCTTTTGCCTCTGTACCGGGGGCCGCCAGGAGACGGCATTGGGCTGAACAGCCCTGACACCCTGCATCCTGCGACCGGTCAGACGTCGGGGTCTAGGTGAGCGGTACACACGCACGACTTTGGGGCCCTGTTTATACAACCTGCTCCTGGGAATAATGGGTACATAAATAACACGAGCACGATGACCCAAAGCGCTTTCCGGCCTTACATCCAGCTGCCATTCATCGTGGTGGGTTGGAGGAAGTCACCCCTATCACTTACCTTTTAGGGGCTGGACCCTTCATCCTGTCCACCGGCGTAGCCTGGTGTGATTTAGGATGCATTGTGTGGTCATGTGACCAGCCTCCCAAGCACTAATGCTTTGGAAAAGTGAACCCTAACAACCCACTGTCGATTCAGCCTGAAAATTATTCAACGGTGTCATCATCGTTCCCCATCTCCACACCTCTGAGCCTCCATATCAGCCATAGGATTCCTCTGAGGATCTGTCTCCCCATAATCACCACTCCCTTATGCTCTGCAAAGGAACACTGCCTATGTACTCCAGAGCTGACAACCTGGGGGCATGTACCATTATATACAGTTTGTATCCATTATAAAAACTCTGCCCCTCTATCATAGAAATTCACTGCTGTTCCATATTCTATACGCCACTAAAACAGATTTCCCCGATTCCTACCTGAGCACCCCCCCGCCGTTTTAGCAGCCCAGTAGCAGCATCAGCAGCCTGTTCATGTCAGTGTGCCATAATGCGGGTGGTCTCACCCCTGTCACCTGCTGGTGAGTGCAGTGTATTACAATGCTGGTCCTCAGGCCATGTCTCTGAATGAGAGCGTCTCTTAAGTGAATAAAATGTAAATGCGAATATAAAAAGGTCAATTTGGAGGATTCATTGGCTTTGAGGTGCACAATATACTCATACAACATAGAATGATTACAGCTTGGATTTTCCAGGTGGATGCAGTGTATACTACCCACTCTGTATTGCATACTTTATGGGTATACCCTACCCACCCTACGTACCCTACCTTATGGTTATACCCTATCCACCCTACATACCCTACCTTATGGATATACCCTACCCACCCAATATACCCTATCTTATGGGTATACCCTATCCACCCTACCTTATGGTTATACCCTACCCACCCTACATACCCAAATTAAGGATATACCCTACCCACCCTACATACCCTACCTTATAGTTATACCCTACCCTCCCTATATACCCTGCCTTATGGGTATACCCTACCCACCCTATATACCCAATTTAAGGATATATCCTACCCCCCTACATACTGTACCTTATGGGTATACCCTACCCACGGTATATACCCTACCTTATGGGTATACCCTTCCTTGTAGATATATCCTACCCACCCTATATACCCTACCTTATAGGTATACCCAACCCATCCTGTATACCCTACCATAAAGATATACCCTATCCACCCTACCTTATGGTTATACCCTATCCACCCTACATACCCTACCTTATGGGTATACTCTACCCACCCTATATACCCTACCTTATGGATATACTCTACCCACCCTGTATACCCCACCTTACAGAAATACCATACCCACCCTATATACCCTACCCAGCCTATATACCCTTCCTTATGGGTATACCCTACC
Organism: Petrocephalus sullivani; assembly: GCA_026780845.1. Lineage (NCBI taxonomy): Eukaryota > Metazoa > Chordata > Actinopteri > Osteoglossiformes > Mormyridae > Petrocephalus > Petrocephalus sullivani. The sequence continues at coordinate 7,410,836 of JAODKM010000099.1, read as the reverse complement.
TTATAGATATATCCTACCCACTCTGTATACCCTACCTTATGGATTTACACAATCATCCTGTACACCCAACCTTATGCAATATGCATGTATCTGTACTCTGTATATCCTACCCTATGGGTGCACCTTACCCACTCTATATACCCCATTTTATGTGTATACCCTACCTTATGCGTATACCTTACCCATTCTGTACATGCATATACACTTCTTTAGGGGAATACTCTTCCCATGATGTATACTCTACCATATGCATATACTGTACCCACTCTGTATACCCTACCTGATGCGTATACCCTTACCACTCTGTATGCCCTACCTTATGGGTATAACTTACCCGTTCTGTGTACCATGTGGGTATACCCTACTTATTCTGTAAACTCTACCTTTTATGCACATATTACTAACCCTGCATACCTTACCAATAGTATACACCCTACATGTTGTGTACTCTTTACCCTCTGTCCATACCCTACCCATGGTACATACCCTACATGTTTGTGTACTCTTTACCCTCTGTCTGTACCTTATTAATGGTATATACCCTAACTGGTGTGCACTCTTTACCTTCTGTCCATACCCTACCCATGGTATATACCCTACATGTTGTGTACTCGTTACTCTCCTTGCATACCCTACCCATGGTATACAGTCCACCTGTTGTGTACTCTTACCCTTTGTCCATACCCTACCCATGGTATACAGTCCAGCTATTGTGTACTCTTCACCCTCTGTGCATATCGCACCCATTTCGCAAACCACTCTTCTGTGTTGACCACGCCTACACTTTTTTGTATACGGTACCATTTCTTCATGCCCTACCCACAATGCATATTGCAGCATCTGTACTGTGTACAAATCAGGAAGCCATGCTTCATTATCTCAGTTCGGCCTTAGACGAGAGCTCTTAGTGAGCTCTGACTTCCAGGCACCAAGGCTGGCACACAACATTCATACACGCACCAAAGCAGTCATGCGAAATGCCGGGCGTTCGTGCGTTTGTACTCACCACTTCCAGAGGACACCGTGGTATCTACAGTAGGGCAGAAATGGAAGAAGAAAAGGGAAAGCAACATTAGACCACAGACACATCATCTTCAGAAGCATGTAGAAGAGATACCATATGGATAGGCGCCTTAACCCCCCCACCACACACACACGCACAGTGTGGAAAGCAAGGACTTTCTTAAATCCATACACAAATAAACAGATAGAGGCTGGCTAATTGAATCCAGCTGGATTTGCTGTGCGAAGTGGGAGAAACTGCACAGAGCTGCCTAATTTCCTGAATGCATACAGTCCCAGCTGCTGTTGCAGTTTGCAGGCATCAGAGCAGGCAGCTGTAGGGGCGAACAGTGGGTCGGCCAAGGCTGCCCTACCAGGTCCCACTTGGCATCATTTCCTACTTTGAATTATGCGCACTACTTTTCGGAAAGCAGCACATCGAGATCACATGTGTTTTATGCATGGCACTGGCAAGCAGCTCGGTCCTCATACATTTCACAGGGTCTGTAAATCTAAAAGCACATTTACAAACATTTACATAATGGTGTCTAACGAGGGGCTTAATGAAGGAGGTATAAAACACTTTATATAATTTACCTGCTTATTTGCTCAGAAAAAAAGGAATGGGCAGAATGCTAAATGTCTCCTTAAATGGGTTCCTAACGTCAGGCAATTGCTTTAATAATTAGACAGAAATCTTACTTCTGGTTTACAACTGTCACGCTCAAAAGATACAGTACCTGGAAACCGTTTTAACCAGAACACTGCCATCTAGCTCTGTGAATGTTGACAGTTTAAATAAAACTGTTCCTAAAACACGGCGGAATTAAAAAATATATTTTACAGCAAGATAGAGAAAATATGGTTACAGCAAACATTTCCAGGAGCCACTGGCTGGCAGACATATCTTTATCTTGGTCTGTTGGAACTACAGTCAAATCATTATTTCAGAGGCATGAAAAGGATCTTCTCACTCAGAAATTAAGGGTTCAAATTCATTCATGGCCGCGTATTTTCAATAAGGTCCTTCATTTTTGCGAACCGACGAGCCTGATTAATGGCACCACAGATATATCCTAAATAACTCCATCACTGTGACTCAGTTCACAGCATTTTCTTCATAGGTGACTCTGCCGGGAGGCCTGGCATGTGCTGCAAAATCTATCCTTGGCCAGGCATCCAAATAAAACCATCCCGCAGAAATGGATTCTGATAAGCACATATCTGGTGCACCTTACTCTCAATCCAGCCATATTCCGAATGCTTATCCGGGTCAGGATCGTCCCAGGCACCGCAGGGCAACTCTGCTCTAGCTCACAAACAAGAAGAAGACCTTCAGGATAAGTGCAGGACATCTGGCACCTCACGGCAGCACGAGGGCTTCTGGGTGGCAGCTTTCGCCGTTCGGAACCTGATGCAATGACACGGGGCCCCGTGTGCTTGCTGAAGGAGCCGTTAGGGCAGCATTAAGGGGCCCGTGGCCCCCTGACATCCAGCTTCTCTGATTCATGTTTGTGTAAATCGCTGGTGAGGTCTGAAGGATCTGATTTCAGCTGTCAGCTTCTGTTCAGCTTTGTAGGTTTGCTTTGGCAGGGTCCTGAAAATGTTTTTTTTTTCTTGTTTTGATATTTTTTGTATGTTTTTATACATGGAAAATGATTCAAAATATGGTTTCTCTCTCTCTCTCTCTCTCTCTCTCTCTCTCTACATGGGCCGGCAGCAAACCTAGGGATGGTGCTGCAGGTCTGTACAGGTTCGGGACCCTATAAACCATTATAAAACGTGGGGTCATTTCCTGAATCTGCCTGTTGCTCGTCTGTCTCTAGTTTAGAGCCTTCGTTCGGGCCTCTGCTCCATCTCTGAATCAGCTCCTCAGAAGAGGCCCCCGAAATCCCCCCCAAATCACACATAACGCCCACAAATCACTTACTGTAAATATTCCCTTCATTCATTATTTATAGTAGGAAAAGAAGACAAACAAATTAAAAATAGAGCGGGATTGGCAAAACAATCCGCATACCTGCAGAGTGACACAAATTCCGAACTCCGAATCCCCCCCCCCCCCAATCAGAGGCGGGGCCGCCATCTGCGGGAGGCCACGCCCACCTCACCTCTCAGCCCTGCCCGTCCATCCCGGAGATGATAAACACCACAAATATCATTTATGACCCCTGACAAGAACCAGGGCCCTTTCTGCTCCGGGTTTATGATGGTAACAATCCATTCACATACAAGCGTGTCTGCTTATTGTAAAAGAGCACCGGGCCAGCGCTGGACCTCAAGCCAGTCACCTCTTCCCCATACTTAGTTTTTAAAGTGACGAGACCCAGAACAGACCGGTCTGTTAAAAAAAAGAAGACTTGAAAATGCATGTGATCTTTTCTTATTTCCCGCTACATACATTAAATGGTTATTTTTATTACTACAGGCTGTTATCGTGACAACTCATGATAGCAGAAAATGAAGAAAAGTATGATAATTATTTATTCCTCACAGCTGCCGACAATGATGGATGACAGACTTAAAATGCCACTTTGCTCTCCGAGGCAGGGGATGCGTGGCGGAATCTCAGAGACGGTTCTCTCGATAAACACAGATACTCGGCGGATACTGTAGGCCTGACTGTAGGCTTCCACATATCGATTTCCTGATTTCCTCCTACGCCTGTTGTGGAGTAACTTGATTTCTCAGTAATGGCACTCACCGAATAGCTAAATCCCACTTCTTTGGAGCCGTGGCCCCTTTTGGGTCTCCGCTACTCTCCTGCTCTCGTGTACATGTTGAAAATATCGACAGCGAGCCCTCTGCTCCACTCTGGGATGCCCTGTACTGTCTATCTGCCTACAGAGAGACGAGCTCTAAGGTCACGCCCAGGCCGGCGGGGCGCGGCCCGTTCGGAACCTGGGGAAGCTCGATGCTCAAGGGTAATTTGACAGAAAAAAAAGTGTAATTCAATTACGAAGTACCCCGCACAACCCAAAAGCAATTAAAATGTATGATTTGGTTAGAGCTACTGAAATTCCATCCGCAGCTCCAGTACATGTGGATGAATGGGAGTGTGGGAGAGAGAGAGAGAGAGAGAGAGACAGACAGAGAGGGAGAGAGAGACAGAGAGAGGGGGAGAGACTTGACTTGGAACCTGCTTTATTATCACAATAGCACGGCACTACAGTCAGACATCAGAAACTAAAAAAAAAAAAAAAAGGAGGGGGAGAGAGGGGGAGAGAGAGAGACAGAGAGAGGGGGAGAGAGAGACAGACAGAGAAGGAGAGAGAGGGAGAGAGAGAGACAGAGAGAGGGAGAGAGAGGGAGAGAAAAAGGAAACGATAGGTAGAGAGACAGTGGCGCTATGAAAGTGTCACGGCCAGCTTCTTAGGCTCCTGTGCTAGTGCAGTATTCATAAAGCCAGCCGCACATCATCCCAACATAATCCGAGTGAGTCTGGATCCCATCCCCAGTGGCACAGGGTCGGAGTGAGCCTGGATCCCATCCTGGGCGGCACAGGGTCGAAGTAAGTCTGGATCCTGCCCCGGGCAGCACAGGGTTAGAGTGAGCCTGGATCCCACACCGGGCGGCACAGGGTTGTAGTGAGCCTGGATCCCGCACCGGGCGGCACTGGGTTAGAGTGAGCCTGGATCCTGTTCCAGGCTGCACAGGGTCAGAGTAAGTCTGGATCCCGTCCCAGGCAGCACAGGGATAGAGTGAGTCTGGATCCCGTACCGGGCGGCACTGGGTTGGAGTAAGTCTGGATCCCATCCCAAGCAGCACAGGGTCAGAATAAGTCTGGATTTTGTCACAGGCAGCACAGGGTTAGCGTGAGCCTGGATCCCGTACTGGGCGGCACTGGGTCAGAGTAAGTCTGGATCTCGTCCCAGGCATCTCAGAGTCAGGATGAGCCTGGATCCTGTCCCAAGTAGCACAGGGTTAGAGTAAGTCTGGATCCGGTCCCAGTCCCTCACTCTTTGCCTGCTCACATGGCATCCCTCTGGGAAATCTAGTTTCCACCCACAGTTTAAAAACATGTGGTTTGATGTCCCCAAATCGCTTGTGGGATCGTGCCCTGTGATAGGGTGGCACCCCAGCTGGGACATGGCCCGTGCCACCACCGCAGACCTACACTAGATACATGGATCAGGAGAAGTGCACAGCATTTCACACACTTACAGGAAACCTCAACTGAGGGGTTTGATGCGAGTGCTGACAACATTGCAGTTTAACAGAGAGAAACTCTCATGAATCAGTGTTATTAATCAAGCGCTACTACTACCACTGTCACAATACTGTCACAAAACCCTAAAAATGACATCAGGAAGGGAAAGAAGCCCTAAGGACTTGTATAAAGGGCTGTACATGAGCCTGGCTCATACCTTGTTTTTAAACTGCATAAGTTCCACGGTAACCTGGCAGGGGTGCATTATCTGACGGTCAGAGACGTAGTTATGTTCGGGAGCTGGCCCCGGCAGATATCGCAGCAGGCTGCAGACGCTCAGTTGTCCTCATCAATGATACTCCTCGGAATTAGAAATGACTGCTTTTGTTTTGCTTGATGGGGGGGGTATTTGTTATAATTGTTTACATAAGATAAGCAGTTATTAAAAGGCGGTCTTACTGGTCATAAATGAATATATTCCCAATCCCTCAGCTCACCGCAATTGTGAGTGCTGTTAAAGTTTGACAGAATGGGGTCTAGCCAGCTTAGATCCGGTGGTCCGGACGTTGCAGATGGGGGTGGTCAGGAGGAGGAATGCGTGGGTGGGGCTATTGGTGGGCTAAGACACGACACCGTCCTCGGACCGTGTCGAAACTGAGGGAGCCACACACTGGCAGCCCAGCACCCGGGGGGGGAGGTGGGGGGGGGTCGTCTGGGTTCGATTTCCTTTCGGAAGGCCGTCAAGGGAAACCTTCAAAGATGTGACCTCGTAAGACGGGGGGCCTGACAACGCTTGGTCAAAGTCAGCCGTCTTCTTATTGCTAGGCAGTCCTAATTTACATTTAAAGAGACAGAGGCACCACCAACAGCTGGCTGCTAAGGCAGAAATGCCCGCCACATCATGCTGGCATGTCGGAGGACCCCCCCCAGCCTCTACTGGGAGCCTGCGCTTATCATAACAAGCTCATTATCTACACTCCACTGCATTGGCCACAAAGTGCAATTAATAATGCTGATCTTGTTTATATGGGTATGGCGGGCCAAGAGCACTAGAACCCTTTTGGAGACAGCCCCAGAATAAGGGCCCTGCAGTGGCAAGTGGTGCTTTATCTCGTTTTTTGCAAACGCTCATTCAGATCTCCGTCTCGCCCGCATCTCACTCCGCCGGCTTCTGTAGGACTTTACACTAAATCCAGCTTCGGCATCAGATCAATATTAGCCTCGATGCAAGTTACGCTCAAGACATGAAGTTGACTGTTTTTTTTCCCCCCCCAATTAAGCCGAAAATACTGTGAAGTTTCAAAAAGAAAGTGCATCTGCACTGGGTGGAGGTAATTTTCCACTCTACTGAAAAAAAGGGTGTCCAGCTCTTTCAACTGAACAAAAACACTGAACCGTAAATAGCAGACAATCCTCGGTATTCGTTTTTGGCATTTCAGGCTTACTTTACTTTTTACTTTGTTTTCTGCTTTGAGCGCAGCACGCGCTAAGTGCTACTACTTGGTGTGCTCTCACTAAAAACAGATCCTAAATATTATTTAAAGGTGACTGAAGCAGCCGTGCCAGTAGCGTCAGCTGTGTATGCTATAGACAGACTCATTACCAATATTCCTGCTCCATGTTGAACTACTTTGGGGCTTCCCTCGTTACACAAGGGCCAGCTTCCAAGAAGTTGGATCTGAATGGGGTTCCGGAAGGTCCGCCATTCATCACTCCGCCTCTTAGTCCGATGAGTGATGATCCGTTGGGAGCCCAATCTGATCTGAGCCGGTTCTGAGCTTTTCCCGCCTGGGAGCTTCCGTCTGGGTTGCCCCGACTCCTATTCTGGCCTCCATCCCTGTAGGAGGCGACATTCCGCCAGACATGCCCGCCAACGTGCGGCACACCCCCACGGGTCCTTTGGAGCCGCGTCTCCGCGAAGCAGAGCGCGCGGAAGGCCAGCCGTCGCCACGGGCGACGTAGTCGAGGGCCAGCTCCCTTAAACGGCTCAGATCTGTCATTCTGCTGAATGTCTGCCTCCCTGGCTCTCTCACACAAACGGCTGAATAAAAGACGATTCCTGTCCATTATTGTGGAGGGAGTTCCGAAACAGCTATAGAAAATTTGTGCTTTACAAATAAAAATATAAAAAAAATATATAAAAATATATTTCTCGTATTCATTTTTTTATTTAATACTGTTAGCTTGACTGAAGCAACTAAAGTAAGCTGACCCTTTTATTTCCGGGTTAATCAGGCAGTATACAAATAATCCCAGAAATGCCTGATATCAATAAAGCCATTTAAATTACATATTGATGGTGTGACTCCAGTGACCATTGTCCTTTAGCCTAAAGGCAATTAGTCCAGTGCTAAAGCACTTTGGTGGTCTGTATTGATGCTGACAATGCAAGAGGTAAACATGAGAACCCCTGGAAAATCTCATCGTTAGCAGTTCAAGTTGAGATGCTGGCCATGTTCACACGTATCTGAAGAACTCATTTTAGCCCACAGTTTGCCATAAGACAGGATTATGGTGAGTCTGGAGTGCATGCCAGAAAGCAGAGGGTTTGAGGCAGGGAAAAGCCACGGGAGAGATGCCAATCCATACAGGGCACACACAGGCACACATTTAGGCATACACAGGCACACACAGGCACACAGATAGGCATACACAGGCACACAGAGGCACACAGATAGGCACACAGATAGGCATACACAGGCACACAGATAGGCATACACAGGCACACACAGGCACACAGATAGGCACACACAGGCACACAGATAGGCATACACAGGCACACAGAGGCACACAGATAGGCACACACAGGCACACAGAGAGGCACACACAGGCACACAGATAGGCACACACAGGCACACAGATAGGCATACACAGGCACACACAGGCACACAGAGAGGCACACACAGGCAAACAGATAGGCATACACAGGCACACAGATAGGCACACACAGGCACACAGATAGGCATACACAGGGACACAGATAGGCATACACAGGCACACAGATAGGCACACACAGTCACACACTTTTATCTATAAACAACTGACTGAAGATATATCCTAAAGCTAATATATTCACTTAAGTTCCTAATCTGTTCTTCAGGAAAAATAAAATAAAATAATAATAATAATAATAAAATCTGTCGAAAGTAGGGAAGTCAGACATGCATTGCCTTCTAGTGTATCAGTCAGTCATGGCGATGGTGCTTGTGAGGGTGAGCGTCCTTGTTAAAGTGCAGTAACAGTGATGTAATGCCAGGTCTCAGTGGTGTGAGCAGTGTAGACCCTTCTCCACCCTTCCCCAATTCGAGAGGAAAGGTCACAGCTGTTGTGTCCGATAAATCACAGGAAGATCCCATCTCTTAAAGGGAGCCCTACATGTGCCGGGTGCTGGAGAGATTCCAAGCCCTAGCAGGATGGACGGCATTCATATCTTTGTGGGGACTCTCCATTCATTCCTATGGGCAAAACCCTAACCCCAACAATGACACCCTTAACCCCTACCCAGCCCTAACCTTAACCATAAGTAACCAAACAAAATACAAGACTTTTTTAGTCTTTTTCATTCACATATGTTTGTGGGGACTTGAAAAATGGTCCCCAAGAGGTCAAAATAACAGGTTTCTATCACATTATGGGGGACATTTGGTCCTTACAATGTAATATAAACATAATCCACACACACACACACACCAGGCTCTGAGTAATAGCCCCCACTGTGTACCCTTTGGGTGGTGGGGGGTTATTAGCCATCACATTATTTAAATCAGAAACTAAACCAAACATTTTCATCACCGCATGAAAAACAAATTTACCACTAGATGCAAAAGTGCATTCATTATTATTATTAGAATTACTATTATTTTTCCAGAGCACTTGCATAAATCATTAATTATTCATGGTCACCATGTTGCAAAAGCACATGCCTTGACTCCAAACGGAACCGGTCCTTAATTAGAACTTGCCAAACCTGAGCCACGCGGTGCTCCGGAGAGTGCGCCCAGAGAGTCTGCTCATTATTTACTAATGAGTTGTGTATTAATGAATATGGGGAACATTTATTGTGGAGTGCTCTGGGTTCATCTGGATTAATTATCGCACTAAAGTGTCGGAATGGAAGGGAAACAGAGCATTAGCGAAGCGTGTATTTTTCACTAGGCAACGGTGTTTAGGTATAACCACAGGGGGAGGGCGCTGCGGTGGCCAGGCACACACCGGCACGCTGCATACTAGGGGGCGCCATTTCGCCCGGGCGGCCCTCTCTGACAAAACCCTCTGCATCCCGCTAGGCTGCTGGGCCGCGAAGGAGACATGCATCACATCTCTGGCCTTCCTCGTGCAAACAACATTTACAAGGGAGATAATAGCCCTGTTTAGCCAACAGAGCAGAGATTTACTTTCCTGACCTGTGCAGTGCAATAAAAAGCCATTCTGAGCTAATTACATCGCTCTTTTCTGAGATCCAGAATATCACCCCCTCCCCCCACCCCCACCCCTGGTGTAATTGTCAATATCAATCACAATACATCACTGGACAGGATCAATACTAATAAAAATAACAAAGATGACCCAGAGGACTTAAATGAAAAAAAATAGAAAAAGTATAACTTTAACACTGTAAATCTGGCAGAGATTGGGAAGTTTAAAGCAGGAAACTCAAAATTATTCACATCAGTACATATTGAAAGAAATGAAGAGGATGGCAGGAGCCATCTATGATGTTGAACCTCCAAATGGGAGCTGTCAACATCCTATTGAGCTGCTGAGGTTTGACACCCCCCCTGTCTACGGCACTCGCGGGTCAGAGTAGGTGCCTGGTGCAAAGCGTGCGGTCAGTGGGGTTCTCCTGAACAGATGGTGCATAGAGGGGCACTAACGCTGGGACGTGAGGTCACACAGCCACTTTGCCTGGCAAAGTTAGTCCCGTTAGCTCCCCTGTGGGCCAGGTGATAGGAGACCTCAGGTGGGCAGGTTATAGCCAGCGGCACAGGCAGCTGTGGCTCCGGGTCTCTCCTGACGTGCTGGCGCTCAGTCTGTGAAGGTGAGGCACCAGCATCTCATGTGACTACTTCCACCAGACTGACCGGTAAACATGGCTGCATTGCACCAGGCTGCTTTCGCACATCCAAAACACACAAGGCTGCCGCTGTACTACATCCACTGTCCTCGACCTGGTCCCTACCGCAGAGCCAAAACACACAACGCGGCCGCTGTACTACATCCACTGTCCTCGACCTGGTCCCTACCGCACAGCCAAAACACACAAGGCTGCCGCTGTACTACATCCACAGTCCTCAACCTAGTCCCCACCGCAGAGCCAAAACACACAATGCGGCCGCTGTACTACATCCACTGTCCTCGACCTGGTCCCTACCGCACAGCCAAAACACACAACATGGCTGCTGTACTACATCCACTGTCCTCGACCTGGCCCATACCGCAGAGCCAAAACACACAACGTGGTCGCTGTACTACATCCACTGTGCTTGACCTGGCCCCTACCGCACAGCCAAAACAATCAACACGGCCACTGTACTACTGTGCTCGACCTGGTCCTTACTGCACAGCCAAAGCACACAAAAAAGTCATTGTACTACATTCACTGTGCCCAACCTGTTTCTTACTGCACAGCCAAAACACAACACGGCCGATGTACTACATCCACTGTCCTCGAACTGATTCCTATTGCACAGCCAAAAACCACCAAACAGAAGCTCTTTGCTCACCTAGTTTCTTGTGTGCAGCCTCCTCTGTGGCTCCAGTAGATGGCTTACACAATGATACATTTAACAGTCCACACCAAATCCTGAGCAGTGTTCATGCTATGAACAATCATGTTTAATTCTGGTGAGATAAACATCCCATTTAAGTGCCCAAAACGAAAATTTTAACACATGGCCAGTTTAATTATAATAAAATAATATGACAATAATTGTGCTTTGGTTTTCATTTAAGGACAGACAAAATCCTGATCTGGGGCTATAGGTGTATGCTGACTCTTCAGTCAGCATAAAATCTGGCTGATTTTCTCAGCACTCCCCTCTGGCATGCTGCCGGTGATTTTGACTTAGATCACTGTTCGAACCCGAGCGGAGTGATGAGCCCCATCAGCCGATCGCAATCGGCACTAAGAATGGGTTCCAGTCGGTCGGGATGCTCAGCTGGCTGCAAAAAACCCAACCAGATGACCTATCAGCGTGCGGTGAAAGTTGCCTCAGTCGTCCAATCAGTATTTGGCTCCTTCTCCCGCATTGGCATGAATGACGGGGGGGGTTGAGGGCTTTTGCAGGGCTGTGAGTCCAAGTGGGGCGAGATTAGCTGCGGTGTCTGCATTTTGTAGGCGGGGTGTGCCCCATCCTTGGGCGCCCTCGGGTGTGTGAGCATATTTGCGCGGCAGGGCACTCGTGATGCGACGCAGCGTAGAATCGTGGCGAGAAAGTCAAGGAGAAAGGCCGATAAAACATAGCAAAAAGCCGTAATGCCCAACAACCAATGTCTGCACATCAAACAGGCAGAGACAAGCAAAGACAGCAGCCAGTACTTTCCGCCCCAGGCCTTTCCTTTTAAAATTCTGCATTCACTCGCCGACATTTCCAATACTAAAAAACATAAAAGTGTATAAACCAGGGCACTCTCGCTCTTTTTTTTCCCTGTAACTAATACCAACCAGTGCAGGTAGAAGCTTAACAACTGACCTCCTGTCGGAGACATCACCTTATCCATCCTCGCACTCATCACTGTGTGATCCACCCCCCGCCCCTCCATACCCACCCCCCCAAGTCCCCTATGTTGGATCACAGACAGCTTGCGAGGGAGGTTACCAGCAGCGGCTTCAGCTATCAGGCAGTGGGTAAAGGAGCAGGTCACCATGATCTGACTTGCACGGGAGCCGTAGAGTATCTTAAAAGCATCGTTAGAAATTGCTCTGCTAAAGGCTGCAGGATATTAGGTTTTGGGGTACTTTGTAATCCCCCAGTCATTGATATATGTATGTGTGTGGGTCTCATTTATTTTGTTTTTTTTTTTTACCTCTTCTAAGTGGCTGCCTGTCTGTACCATGCTGGAAAAAATGCGTAGGCAACTGCTTTACGAAATTGTCAGGTTTCATTATTTGTTGATGGTCTTTCAGTGGTGAGCTTTTAAGCTGCAGAAAAGCCTCTTTTGATTAGAGCATTCACAAGAATCAACAGTTAAGAGTGGGCACCTTGCTTGAAAGAATTTCATACTAGTTCAGAATGCTCTGGGAGAATTAATCATGGAGAAAAAAAGAAAATCTGAACTGAAACTCTCTGATCATAATTAGGTGTGAAATATAAGAACAAACTAATCCAATTCAGCCAGGCCTTGTCCACACAAAAATGGCTAGTTTTAAATAGACACCTTTTTTCCGTGTGTTTTGGCTTTTCCTCCACACGCAGACAGCATTTTAGGTCACTGAAAACTGAGTAAAACTCTGTCCAGAGTGAAGATTTTCAGAAACTCCGTTTTCAGTGTCGACGTGTAGGCAGGGAAATCGTAATTTTTTTGGCTTGTAACGTCACAGTGTGCGCTGTTATCGACTCTGCCATCCGCGTGTGCGCCATGCGCTGTCCCCATGCTGCTGCTGTTTTAGCCTAACAGGTAATAAGGCTTCTGATTGGCCGACATGGCTTTACGGTTAGAGTTATATTTCCGCCTCTTGACAGCGCATTTTTTTTATTTAATAATGGTGGAGGAAAATCGCTGTAAAAATGCCTGTGTATGTGTAGACAATGCCAGAGTCACTTAGTAGAGGTGTTCTAGATTAATTTAATTTCACTGACATTGATCATTATGCTTAGATATTCCTCTATTGGCCTTGCTAATTGGAAGGGCGTTTCATGGAGGTCTTCCATATTTACTCTGGACCAGAGTGCCTTTGTCCTCCTACTCGCCGTCCACTTACTCACCAAAACCAATTCGTGGCACTAAATGGTTCTTCAGTTCTCAATAGAGACCTCCTAAAACCCCCCATGAACCTTCCGCGTTACTTCTCACGGCTCCAAACACACGTAAATATGAACGCGAGCTTCATAAACACACTCCCACACACACATGATTGTCTGGCATGGCTGTTGACTGCTTCTCCGAGTTCCACGGCTTGGCGTGCTCATCACATTCGCTCGTCGCAATAAACAACCGCATTAATGCGGAGCAAAAAAAAAAGGACGTTTTCCAATTCTGCCAACTCTGTCTCTTTATTCTGAGTTATTTACCATCTCGAAATATCATTGCTGTAAACAATTAAACACGCGAGGATGTTGCTGGGACGGCACGGAAAGCCATTAGCAAAATGCACTTCATAGTTTAGTGTTACCTTGAAATGGAAACCAGTCGGATAATTTTCACAACTTCAATATAATTTAATGGCCATAACCAGGAGGCATGCCTTAGGCACCTTCGAAAAAAGGGGCTCGGGTAAATAATGAATTAACGACACTGTGATGAAAGGCCAGCAGGGCTGTCAGGTTACAACAAAAGCTGAAAACCATCCAAACTAAACTGAAGCGGCTCTATAACAGGAAAGCTTAGCAGAAATACACAATAGCTGCTATTTCTCCAAACTATAGGCTTACCCATGACCCCTTGTTGGATTAGCAGTTGGAAGATGGATGGATGGATGGATGGATGAATGTGTTCTGCAGTTTTATTGTGTGATACAGCTGTGTTTGTGCTTTTACCGTGCACCTGCACTTCAGCCCTGCAATATGACTTGCACATACTCACATGAATCATTTCCTTTATAGTTTGCTCACAGTATGGATTATTTATTTAAAATTGATTTTTACTTTGATTGTATTTTCATAGTAAAAATAAATCCAATGCATAGCTTTTAAAATGCTACATAAATAATATGTATTTTGGCAATAAAGAAGTTACTCAGCAATAAAAATATGATGTGTGTATTACATTTATTACATTAAGTGTAATTTTTCTCACAGATATTCATATCTGACTCATGTTAAGAGAGAAATCCTGTACCAACAACATCTAAAACAAATCTGGATAGAACAAAGTGCAATTCTAGCGATGCCTGCATAAACAGTGCATGTGCATATGTCTGTCTGTGGTGCATGTGAGCATATCCAACTGTGTGTGGTTGTGTGCGAGCGTGTCCGCCTGAGTGAGGTTGTATGAGTGTGTCTGCCTATGTGAGTGTGTCTACCTGTGAGTGGTTGTGCCTGCCTGTGTGTAGCTGTGCGTGAGCGTGTCTGCCTGTGTGAGGCTGTATGTGAGTGTTTCTGCTTGTGTGTGGCTGTGTCTGCCTGTGTGTGCCTACCTGTGTGAAGCTGTGTCCACCTGTGCGTTGATGTGTGTGGGTCTACTTGTATGACACTGTGTCCATCTGTGTGTGGCTGCGTGCGAGTGTGCCCCCCTGTGTGAGGCTGTGCGAGTGTGCCTGCTTGGGTGAGGCTGTGTCTGCCTGTTTGAGTGCGTCGACCTGTGAGTAGCTCTGTGAGTGTGTCCGCCTGTGCGAGGATGTGTCTGACTGTGTCTGCCTGTCTGAAGCTGTGTCTGAGTGCATCTGCCTGTGTAAGGCTGTGTCCGCTCATTTCTGTGTGTGCACTGTACTGTATAGGCTCAAAGTCTGCCATTGCCTCGGCTACTTGAGCTTTTTAACGTGCTTTAGAGGCTCACACACAAAGAGGCTGTTAAGTCCCTACTGTGATTAACCAATCTTGACAGTGGCAGATGTTCTGTGAAACGCACAGCCCAATGTGGGGTAAAGCAAACCTCACAGGCTCCGCAAAGGCTGTCTCTACTTCCTCCTGTCTCTTTGCTCTCTATCTTTTGTCTCGGCTTGTGTGAAATCGCTGTCTTGTTAAATACGGTCGGTGATACACACAGAAGATGAGGACGGGCGTGAAAATCACGCGCGCGTGCCCTCGTCTATCTGGTGCCGCCTGCTGGTCCAGGTCATGATGTCAGCAGACGGGCCGGGCCATTTGCGGGGCTCGGCCGACACCTGACTCATCAAAAAAACTGCGGCCTTATCTCATTGGCTGCAGCAGCGCTCACCAAAGCAGTTCTGCATGAAATTTATATTTGTTTACATGAACTACTCTTGGTCCACCCCCTACCCTGCCATGATCTGTTCCATCACACGTATGACTTTGTGTTCTCAAGGGGCCAATTATGACACAGAGACAGGCAGCTTGCTACACGTCAAGGCCCGGCGGTATGCGGGAGGCTGGCAGACACACTATCACACGGTTTCTTCGTTCATTCATCCTAAAGCAGGCTGAGTTTTCTCTCTTTTCCCACTGCGCCTTTCTGAGGCCCATGAGGCTGGTCTGATGAACACCTTCCGCTCTACTCTAGCTTCCCCATGAACATGAGTGATTCCTTTCCGGGGGGGGGGGGGGTTCGTGTAAGCGACAGTGAAGCGCCGGCTCACGCTCACGATAAGCACGCCGGTGTTGCCGTGAGTAGCACCGTGACTGGGAGCTTCGTGTTAAACCGCCACCCCTCTGTTCTCGAGAAACTGGGGCTCTCCGACTCTTCTGGAAGAGAGAGGCGGCCCTGCAGCTCGGCGGCACGGCGGCGTGACATCAGCGGGGACAGAAACCGCTCACCGCCAATAACAGCGGCGCGGCGCTGCACCCACCGGCTCTTTTGCCGCCCCTCACCTGAATATCGCCCCAGGCCCGTATCCGGGGAGACATTCTGTTTTACTGCACAGAGCTGGTGGCCTCCCTCCGGACCGCGAGCAGCCATTGTGAGAGCCGCAGGGTGCACTCGCCCACCAGTGAGCACAAACAGTTCCACTCTGTCACAATGACAACAGCTTCTATAAATAAAAGCCTTTGGCTTTCATTTTTAAAACTCGTTACAGTGTTTCGGCCGTACGGCGATTCATCAGTAGACGTAGCGGCTGGCCTGGTGTCATCGAGACCCCGGGTCCTGGCGTGCGCTGATCCGCCATGCCGATCGCCGTGACTCCGCCGGCTCAACGCGGATGACCCGGGGCTAGGGTCCTCCGGGGGGCACCTAAGTGCTGTCCTGCAGCAGAGCGACGGCGCGTCTGCATACGCCCCCCCCCCCCCCCCCCCCCCCCCCCCCCCCCCCCCCCCCCCCCCCCCCCCCCCCCCCCCCCCGCCCCCCCCCC
>JAODKM010000099.1:7357172-7385071 GCA_026780845.1 Petrocephalus sullivani | reverse complement strand
CCCCTCCCCCCCCCCCCCCCTCGCCCCCCCCCCCCCCCCCCCCCCCCCCGGCCCACCACCCGCGCAGCCCCCGGGGACCGGCCGGGGGGGGGGGGGGGGAGTCGTGTGTTGCTGGGGGGCAGGTAAAGGAACTCCCTCCTTCTTCAGCAACCAGGAGAGACCACAATCTTTTGTCCTCTCATCTCAAGCAGTCAGCTTCACGGCCCAAGTTATCGAACCTCTGCTACGCTAAAAGAATCCATAAGCATTTTCCAGAGCGTGATCTATAAACCGATAGCATGCTAGAGGATCGGCGTCGAGAGCGCGGCCATGAACAGCAGCCTCTGCAGAAGAGGCACTGGGAAGGGACACGCCCCCGAGACTGGGAAGGGACACGCCCCCGAGACAGACAGATGAGCGTCACGCCGTATCCAATGGAAACGCCACAAGAGCAAGAAGATGAAAAGAACTGTGGCATAGTTGACAAAGACATTTCCTAGTGGCGAGTGGCGGAGATCATACTCGGTGATATAATGTGAGGCGAGTGGCGCGGTACAGAGTGCTGCAGCTTCGCACCACTAGAGGTGGGGGCTTGAATCCCGTCCCTGTTATGTCTGCCTGTGTATGTATGGCGTTTGCATTCTCGCCATTTGTTTGTACGGATTCTACACACGTGCAGTTAAGACAACTGACACCTCTACATTGCCTGGATTGTGTGAGTGAGTGATTCAGTGTGTGTGTGTGTGTGTGTGTGCCCGGTGATGAACCGGCATCCCATCCAGGGTGTACCCCTGCTGGGTGCCCCATGCTTTGTGGATAGGCTTTAGTCCTTTGGTTACATGACCACAGTGTGTCTCTCCACTGTCTTCTCACTCAACAGCAGCTTGTACCGAAAGGCCCGCCTTTATCTCCACTGCTCCAGACGCCAGGCCCCATCAGAGTACGCCCCCATTAGGCTGAGAGGTGTTATCGCTGAGAGGGGGGCGGCACTATACTCTCAGTCCCTCAAACCCCACATCTGACTCCGAAATAGACAAATCCGGCAATACGCTTATGGCAGGATTTTTTAGACTCCAGAGCACCTGCGTGAGTGTGGTGGGGAGACGGGGGCTGAGCGTGATACAGCAGGAGCCACAGCGCACGGTGACACCAGAAGAGAAGGACCTGAGGGGGTCCGTTGGCGGCTCTGAGCTATGTGATAATGTTCCTGGGACGGGCTGCCTATGGCAAAGGTGCTGCCTGAAATAACACAGAGTGAGAAGCCAGACTATTCAGTTTGGACCGCTTCCTTTGTCTGAAAAGTTCTGGTTTGCATCAGTCATCTGTCACAAGGACCGGTCTCCAACCTGCGCCCTTCCTTAGCTGCCTGGATCCCGGACACTTGGCTGCTTAATGTGTGTTCTGGGCTCTCTGCTACCCAAACATGGCACATCTAAGGCCATTTTGGCCTTTTAAATCCATCCATCCATCATCCATCCATCCATCCATCTATGCATACATCCATAATTTAATGAAAACAACACCATTTTATGCTCCACCGTTAGTACCTTGCCAAAGCTCTCTTGACCTGTTGCAGTAACAGTTAGTAGCTTGCAATCTGCTTAAAAACCAGAAGACAGAGTTACATGGATGTGCGTGAACATGCATGTGTACATGTATGTGTCTGCATGTGTACATGTATGTGTCTGCATGTGTACATGTATGGGTCTGTATGTCTACATGTATGGGTCTGCATGTGTCTGCATGTGTACATGTATGGGTCTGCATGTGTACATGTATGTGTACATGTATGTGTCTGCATGTGTACATGTATGGGTCTGCATGTGTACATGTATGGGTCTCTGTGCACCTCTTCCACATGAAGTGGTGGGCCCCGTGATGTAGAGGGCAGGCGTACGCTCCCCCCGGCCCCCGTCAGTGTCCCTCTGCCCAGCCCGCATCCGCATGGGGGCTGGCCTCGCACGAGCTGCACTTTTAAACACCACCAGTGCCGAGCGGCTCACTTTGCCCCAGGGTTACGTTCCCTAAAACATAATATCGCAGTGGATTCCTAACAGCACAATCAAAAAGAAACACCTTTCCTTTTTTTTCCTCCAGCGCAAGCAAAACTCCAAACTGTTCTCTTGTTATTCTATTCTGTTTTCCATTAAAACTGACATTTCATCTAAAACAAACCCTCAGGGGCAAAGGCAGACAAAAGCAAGGAGGAAGCGACGCGTGAATATAAAAGCGAGGAGCTTCTGCTGTATAACTCATTCCCTTTAGGAGATCAAACTAAATGTCATTATTTGTAGCCATCAGTAAGAAATCAGGGTAATTACATTTGCAGCTTCCACTCTAGTTACAATGAAAAGCATAATTTGTAGAATCATAATTGCCATTACAGCTTCCCCTCTGCACAGCTCCCTCTGCAAAGACCCCTTTAACGCTTTGCGGAGGGTAAAATAGGCCATAACCAGCTTACATTTTAAAGTCTGTTTTATCTGCGCAACAAACCCTGCAGGGCATCGCTCCGAATATTGCCAGCAGTCCAAGATTACATTCGGTTCTGACACACCAGTTACCTGATAGACACGATAGGCAGGTACATATGCTAGACATTACAGGGGATGGGATTTAAAATACGCAGGTAAACACGGGGCGCTGTCTGCCGATCACCAGCTAGCCCGCACACCCATCCTCTGCTGAAATGCCCCTTTCAGACCATTACTTCAGGGTAAATGGGAAGATATAACTTAGATAATTCTGCATAGCTAAACTGTGAACATAACCAGGGTAGGAAGCTAGAGGATGGATGGATGGATGGATGGATGCACAAATGGATGGAAGCATGGATGGATCGTCCGACATACATATAAGGGAATGGATGGGTGGATGGATTTTTTGACAGATATCATGACATTTTTAAAAAGTAATTAGCACCAAGACAGGAGAGAATCCACAGTATAACCGAGTGAGAAATACCTAAACATAACATGCCACAGATCTCACGGCACACAAGACGAAGGACCCAAAGACGGGCGTTAGGCAAAAAGGAATTTTACTAACTGATCAGGAGCAGGGAAGCTAATGAGACCATAAGGGGTCAAAACAAGAAGGTTAGTACAGGGAAGGACCCCAGCAGACGGGAGGAGTGACATCAATGACCGGATTGGGGATGATGAGAAAAACAGGTACTTAAATACAAAGACTGACGAGGGGTAACAAGCAACAGGTGTGGCTCATCAGGGCCACGTTAGGGCCAGACAGGAGGGTCAGGCACACATGGCAGGCAGAACGTAACAATGGGAAGGGTCACATGCAATCCACAGACATGGAACAGTGGACTGTTTTCTCTTTAATTAACAAATAACTCTAAATCACCCATCATAAAAAACTGTAATGGAACATACTCTTTATAGATATATTATGATGTACCATTCTGTTTTCTCATTTATTTTGAGTTAATGCAAGATTTAATAAAACTACCAAATTCGGGAACAAATATATTCATCAACTTTCCAATTTTCCAGCACCCCAGGGTCTTTTCTGAAATAATTAGGCCCGTATGAAGAAAGCATGCACGCAGAATAAAGATGTGGGTTTGGTTTGACTGATCCGCTGAGGCACTGTGCAGAGAGGGACAGGATGACCTTATGGAGAACTCCACCAAACACACTTCATTTGCTTTAGGCAAACACAGCTAGGCCCCATAAGCCTGACACACTGAGAGGTAAAGAAGAGGTTCTCACAGAAGTTTAGCTCTGAGGACATGTGTCTGCTTCCCTCTCTTACCGGTGTCATTTCCCTTTCTTGAGGCTCCATCCTTCTATGCTACGGACATATGGACCAGCTTTGAGTCGGACCCTGTGACACTGTGTGCTTGGTTTTGCTGAGAATCTCAACTCGGATGAAAGGAACAGGCCGCAATGAAAATAATTAGCCAAAGAAACTGGGTCTCATTTGGTCCTCTGATGACGTTCACAGGCCCAGCGACTGTCTAACAGGGACTGGGAGGGGGGCCAGTATGACGCATTCGTGTTGGCCCCAAGTTCACACCCTTATCTCATGCATCTTCGGAAGTAAAATCTCCGAATCATAGAAAAAAAAAGGATTTCTGTTAATGGATTAATGGGGCAGTTAAGTCTGAGCTTGTGGGGAACCAAGTGGATTTTAGGGACACGGGACTGACGTTTTTTTTTTTTTTTTTTTGTCTGTAGGCCTCTCGTCTCTGGTGGCACAGTTGTTTTTAGTTATTCTGATCATACTGTGAAGACGGCATCAGATGTAGCGCGCACGTCTGGATTCCAGCATCTCAGCCTTATCCCAACTCCGCGATAAGAGCCATCACTCGCAACCGGAGATTAACAGTCTCCCTCCAGCAGCATTAATGCGGCGACATGAGTCACCGCCTTCGCTCCGATCCCTGTCAGGTCACCGGCGTGAGCACACGAAATATATTTAGGCGGAGAGTGAGACAGCCAGGAATCATTAGGAGCTTATATGGGTAAATTATTTATTGTTCTCATAGTTCCCCATGTTCTTGCCCCCGAGTTACCCCGGATCGGCATGGTTCCGGGGTAGTGCTCTGCTCCACCCGCTTCCAGCTCTGAAAATTATGAAAACTCAAACCTGTTGCTTGTAAAGCTATCATTGACTAATTAATGAATCTTCTCAGATATGGAAGCTGCTTCCGTGGTGTGGCAGATGGCCGTGATTTTCATGGAACGATGCACATTAAGTTCACCCTAAGTACACGGGCTTGTTTACAGGCGGTCCACTTCAACCTCGTTCTTTTTTATTGTTTCGCCACGCAGTGACAGGAAAGGGGGAATTAAATGGCTAATCAATAGGCACGAATGCAGGAGCCTCCAGATTTAATCTCCTCCCAAGTGACTCGTCTTGCCGCACCAGAATGAGGCCTCTCCCGATAACAGAGACGTCAGTGATGTTTGCAAATGACAGAATGGAGAGACGTGCAGGCGCTCGGAAAATAGATCCCATGCGAGCCGGCGGGCAACGAGAAGAGGAGCTTCAAGGGGTTAATGAAGCCGACGGCCGGTACCGCGGGGAGCCCCGGTCCGGACGGAGCCACACACCGGGACAGATGATTAGATAAAGGCATGTTTGGAGTGCGGAACCAGCCGGCGGTTAGCAATTAAGTAATTAAATGGCGTGGTTTTGCTAAATGGGTGGGAGGGGAGATGATGCCAGCCCCCTCCTTGCAGAGCAGAGAAAAACAGGCATTCATTTCCCAGATTATAACCGGGATCTGAGAGGTCATTAATAAAAGAGCCGGCCATTATGGAGCATCCCCGGCTCTCTGGAACGCATTTGTGTGCCATGGAGGATGAGGAATGGGGCACGCCACGGTATTTACTTGATGAATTGGCAAAACAGCAGCGATCAGTCGCACTTTCTTGGATTTGTGCTGTGGGACTGAAGACAAAAAGTGACAACTGTATCTCACGTCCATCCATCCATCCACTTCCTAACCGCTTAGGCACAAGGCTTTCCCAGTTCCGGTCCTGGGGGGCCAGTCAGATCTCCCTGCTGAATCATACCTTATTCATCTCACCAGCTAATTACCAGATGTATCACGTGTTTGAGCTGGGAAGTCTACAAAAATGTGTTGCCTGGCTAACTGACCCACCAGCACCAGAAGGAAGCCTGCAGAAGGATGCCCCCCCCCCCCCCCCTCCATGCACGCAGTCACACCACGGGCACTCAATGAGCCTAAGGCATGTGTTTCGATTGGGCTTTGGAACAAAACCCACACAAGATGAGGAGAACACGCAAGCACGTGCAGAGACGAAGCGGGAGTCAAAGCAGCAGCGCTAGAGGCAGAGATGCTAACCAGAGAGCCATGCTATGCTAGGCTGGTTGTGCATGATCGAAAACTAGGTTGACTGCAGTTACTTTTAAAAGCAAATGGAATTAAGGGGGTCTGCAAACGAAGCACAAGGCATCCTTAGTGTCATAGAGCCATGCGACAAAACACGCCGTTTCCTGTTTCCGTAGCTGTTACTTTAGGCTCCAGACTCATGCCAAGTAGATCCCGAGAGCACGGCAGCCGAGTCCGTCACAGGGTTGGGGGGAGGACAATATATTGGCACCCGAATAGGCATCCTTATGAATAATGCAGCCGGACATGAAAAACAACAACAACAACAACAAAAGAATAACCAGGCTTCCTGCTGTAGGCAGTCCAAGATGCCAGGGCTTCATGGATGCTTCCCGAATATCAGGAAGAAGCCGCTAGACACTAATGCTTTCTCAATGGCCTTCATTATCCCAGCAGCCGTGGGTGAAAAGTCCACCATGACTACTACACAGACTACACGCTAAAGCAAAATATCAAGAACCCACAAGAATTGTCCCCTTAAGGCTTCCATCCTTTTATCCACCCAGTTGGCCCTACCCACCCCCGGGCAGGTCAATCCTTCCCAAAAGGACCAGCTTGACTTCCATGTCTACATGGGTCAGAAAATGAATCGGCCCAAGGACACCCAGCCACTTTTAGCTCTGTGTCTCCTGCCTGCTGGAAGGGTGGAATCAGATTTCAGATGCCTTTGGTGGATAATGTGGAAACCGACCTCAGACACTAACTGTAGATTATTTACATCATTTATCATGAAAATGCGCAGGTCAGAATTAGACACCTGCAAGGCCATGGATCGGCGCTGAGATTACATTAAATCTGAGGCATTAGCGTTGGGCTGCACATTTCCACTGCTTGGTGTGTCTATTATGCGATATTATGCAGAAAAAGTGTTTTTTTTTATTTATTGGATATGATTTAGATTCACGTGCGATGTAACATTATACGCAGATCAGTGCAGAAAAGTGGCTGAAATGAAGTTTTAAATCAGATAGGCTCCCTGGAAATGCTCCGCGATTGAATCTGCCTCTTCATTACCCCCCCGCTCCCCGGCCTGCCGTCTCCTCGCCTCCTTTCCTGTGCGGGGGGCCCGTGCTTGTTTAAAGAGCGAAGAAGCCGGCCTCTGCAGCTGCCACATGCCACGGACCCATGACTCAGCAGAGGAGAGCGAGACACGCCATCCATCACCAGTCCCACACTGCTGGCCAAAAAAACAGGACAGCACTGCCCCGGCCCCCACCCACCCACCGGGAAGACAGCTCAAGGCCCAATTGCAGGGCTGCTGTGATCAGCCCCTGCTGTGAATACAGACCTCCTCTAGGTGTGTTGCAGTTTGGGATCTTAGATCGGTCATTTCAGCAAGATGCTGAAAGGAAAACAAATGTCCTGAAGCATGGATGTCCTGGAGTTTGCTGAAACTGTAGCCTTGGTTGGTGACACTGTGGCCTGACACCTCCAGCGGAGCGGGTTTGGGTCCAGCTCTAGCTCCCAGTGCGTGTGACCCTCCAGTTTGTCCTTGTTTCCCCTGGATACTCTAGAGAAGTGTGGTCCGGTTGGATTAGTGTCCCCAAGCTGCTGTGTGTGTCCTACGATGAACTGCCACCCTGTGAAATGTGCCACCTGCCCCCTGCTTCCTGGAGAAGGCTCATGGAATCTCTGCAGTCATGCAATAGAGGTGAATAGATGCAGCCACACTCAAAAATAACTAAAGTCTAATTATACACCTTATACACAGATTGTTTTTCTCTATCTTTTTTTTTTTTGTATTTCCGGATGTAAACATGAGATATAGAGGTGAGTTCGTTCCGGAGTTTTTCCAGAGATTGGATGGCGTCCATTTATCTGGACGTCTATCATGTGAGAATCCCAGCTCTGCGCACATGCAGTTCTGCCTGCCTTTGCAGTGCAGCCTCTGTTGCTGGCTTCACGCCGCTCCCCCCCCATGCCGCGAAACACTGTCTACTCCCCGCCGCTGCCAGTCCACGGCACAACGACTCATGTCCCTATAACGCAGCTGGAAAGGGCGCCGACCAAGTAGCAATTTGACGGGGGCCACCGAGTATGACTGATGGAGCATCTTCGGCGCAAATGCCATCGGCAGCAGCGTCCGACGGCTAATTTCTTCTAAAATCCCGACATCATATTTCTATCTGAATAATTCACCAACATTGAATAACAAATTGTAGATTTGGAACAGAAAGAGGACTGGGCCCAGGAGCCTTCCATGGCAATATCCATCTATTCAATTCTGAGTGTACAACATCATGACATATTTCAGATTGGCATGGATGGGGGAACACATACACACACACACACACGCACACTATGTCAGACAGTAGCCCAGGAGGTCCAAGCAGATCAGGTGCATAATAAGGGTACCAAGCTTCAAAGAGCCTTGCAGGACTCTAGTGTAATTAAATGGACAGTCTTCTGTTCCACGAAAGGGTATTCCACTTTAAGGTAGCCAGTCAGCCGCTTAGAATTCTGCAGGCCCTTACCGTTATTTTAGGCCTTGTGGAAATGGCTTCTGATAGAGCTGAATAGTTATTAACATTTCATCAGAGCACACAATGTACCGCTATAAAATCCTATCAGGAAATTCTCCAAAATATCATCACAATAGTACCGTTCAAAAACAGTCCATTGCTGGATTTCCATATGCTTCCATCGCTTAGAAATAATGATTTCATTGTTTGGCTAATGCTTCTGTCCAAAAGTGACCTCTGGTCTTGACAGCTGGATTTTTCTTCTTAAAGGGGAGCGTATAAGGCACTGACCTTGGCGGCAAGATGGCCAAGCGTCCTCCGCCTTTGAGCCTGTGCCTTTAAATGACACATCACCCTAACCCTACCATGCATCTGCCAATCCCATGGAAACCAGAGACCACTCCGCATATTTGGAGGAGGGGCCTGTACATGCAGACACATCATCTGTTAAAAAAGGCAGACAGCAGAGGCAGCCTCACAGGCCTTAAATGTCACATTTGCAAGGCAGCCTTATTTGATTAGCGTTACCCGCTCCACCCACAATACCAACCCCCCCACCCAACGCCTCGCAATGCATAAATAATGTAATCTAACGTTTCTCTGAAAAACAGGGAGATCCAGGTAAAACCTTATAGTGCAATAAAGAGCCCAACGACAATTATTAATCAACTACGGAAATGCAGTCAGGTACAATCAGTTTAAATCGTATTAATCCTTTCCTTGATGATTGCACTGCTCCTTTGGGCAATTTGTTGAGGAAATATAATTATGCCCTATAAGTTACACCTCAGTGATTACTATAGCGTTTCGCTATATGGTATGAGCACTTTCACAGCACCGAGGACTGGGGAAAAAAAGTACATTCAGCTGCATATGCAAAATCCGAAGGCCTCTAAATTGTATTAAACTGTAATAGGGGAATATTAAAGAGGATAACATTGCCTTCTTTTTCAGTTTCTTGCTATCCTGCAGCTATAGTCCGGATTAAATTCTGTGGGGGCCTTTATTTTCCTATTAAGAAAAAGCAGTGGTTCAGCAAGACAGAAGCTGGGATGGGAGAGATGCCTTAAACCACGGAAAGACCACGGAAACGCACTGACACCTGGAAGGCTGGGCAAGCAGAAATCACCTATTGCCAGTACAGCAGTTAACTCCGACGATACACATTTCACAATGCGTCAGATATCAGTTTTTAAAATAAAAGACAAAAAAACAAAAATAGAGCAAAAAATGAGAACAGAGTGAGGAAAGATGTACTATTATTCTAGTACTGCAGTATTATTCTAGTACTGAGTTTCTTTTTCGGAGTACTGATGTCAGCACGTTAGAGCATAGCTTGGTCACGCGTCGTCCCGGGACAAACCATGCACCAGTGCAGGTGAGAACTTTGCGCATTTGGACGTGTGCGACAAGAAGAAGCGATTATCTTCATAAATGAATATCAAACACTAACTGTTCCATTGAGACGGCTTCTCTTTTGGTTACACCGCGGCATTGGTGGGCCTTGGTAACCACAAAGCTAAAAAAGGCCATTTCAAGCTGGCCCATAAACACCAGTAATAAGGGGGTTTGAAAACCTCCATCCTGTATAATTGCATGATGACCCAGCAAGACGCTGAGGTCCCTTGGCACCTATATAACTAATGCTTGCACTCTGGACTCAACCCCTGAATTCCCTGCCTCTCCGTCCTTCTCTGCTTCTACTGCTCATGTCGACTTCCTCCAGGGCCCTGTATGAAGTCCACTGCACTCCTGCGATAATCAGAGTGCTGCTGAGTGCTGGTGGTGGCCACTGTGTCCTCACACAGCGCGATGTGCCTACTGTATGTGCAGATACGCATTGTTATGAGCTACATTTCCCATTTCAATTGCATCAAACCTATAGCAACAGACTACTAATGTAATCCACCAATCACAACAGCATATGATAGTATTTGCTGCATCATATTATCTTTTCATCAATACCAAACCTTTGTTTTGTGATACTATGGGCTAATGTCTGTCTAATCACGGCACGGATTGATTTAGGAACAGAAGCTGGGGTAAATGGCACTACATGACTGGCGGGCTCTGCCTGGACCAGGTAACAAAGTATTTTCAGAGCCCTATGGGGCCAATTCACGGGACGGAGTCCAATAGGCACGAGAGTGACGTCCCTGCCTAATCCAAGCTATCTGCATTACCACGAAGAGGCGGCATTTCCAGCCGCACCGTTTCATCCACGCTGGATGGGGCAGAGACCGACACAGCGCCTTACGCGCCCCCAGGAGCGCACCCTGGCCGCCACCGCCACCCATGTCGGACGGATTTACATGCAGAGCTGAGATCCAGAGAGCACTAAATGAGACTTTCCGCCAGAAAATGCAGACACTCTATGCTAAACAGACGACTGTAGCACTACATTTATCTTTCTTTGAATAAAAAGTACCGTAAATAATTTCTTCGAAAAGAAAGCCCTTTTGTTTAGACTCCCCCCTAAAGCCCGTTTGAAGGATTTCATGAATTCCATCAATATGCAGTTAATTATCGTGCCTTGCTGCTGCGTCTCCCCCCGAATCCGTTTCATGGAATGCCAAGGGTTTTCCCTCCATATTGACACTGGATGTATTTTTGCTGACATTTTAAAACTCCAAAGGAATTCTCGCCACGTGATGCTGACAGATGCTTCACTGAAACCGTTTGAATGTCAGAGACAGAAAATGACAAACACATAGATATGGCGATAATCAGAGCGGCGTGGGAAGGACGAGGAAGTCGGCACATCATCCGCAGTGCTCGAACAGAGCGGCCGAACAAACTCCGCTCAGACCCCTGAAGGAACCAGGAAATCAAAAGAAGAATGTTACTGCCTGCCTGTCTAATGTGATCATTTTAATGTCACTAGGCCTTTTCCTCTTGGCCACGCTCAGGTGGTGTCCGGCACAGACAAAAAAAAACCCTCACTTGTGCTATAGGCGGTTTAAAATATCTTACCAATAAATAAAAATGTTACCCCCCACCCCCCACAACCTGTGGGCACTGGATGCTCCAACTCCCCCCGTTTCCTCCCCATTGGTACAGTCTTCCGTCTCTGACAGCCGCCAAACCCGCCTCCGGCAACATGGTGGCCGCCCACCTGAGCCACTGTGCCCCATCCGCTTGCTTCTACACCAATACGCTCCAAGCAAAACAGCAGAGGCGGGCAGGGCAAGCAAGCAGAGCCGAGATAAGCTGCTGTCTCGGGGTTGGGGGGAGGGGCGTGGGGTTAATAATACATACACTGACATTTCTTTTCATTGCCCCCTCCACCCCCCCATAACATTTCCGGTCAAAAAAATCAAAGACGATAAATCCCAACCCGCTGGAAAACAACGAATTGAACAAGACGGCAATAATAATCCCCCCCGGGGAGGAGGCACTAAGAACACACGCCCAGTGATCCTCAAAGATACCTTTACCACTTCTGAAGATGCTATGCTGTGACATTTAAATGTACATTATAATGATTATAACTGCAATCTAATTACAATCAAACGAGAAAGGAAAGGGACCGTGGGCCGACCTTAAAACCATCCCAATACCAAGAAGAAGCCCAACTACCGAACACTTCCCGGGATAAGCTGCATATAACCCAGATTCTCGG
The DNA here is from genome assembly GCA_026780845.1 of Petrocephalus sullivani. Lineage (NCBI taxonomy): Eukaryota > Metazoa > Chordata > Actinopteri > Osteoglossiformes > Mormyridae > Petrocephalus > Petrocephalus sullivani. The sequence goes on along the minus strand of JAODKM010000099.1, from coordinate 7,373,124 downwards.
TTATTCCCATTCTCCTGTGCCTAAGTCAGTCCTAGGCACATCCTTAATGTACCTCCGAACTGCGTAATGGTACATTGCAAAAGGCGACATACACCCTCCACCTCTAAGACTTATGGTGAACCATGTAATTCCCCGGTAATTAAAACTCCCCCAAACAAGATTTATTTTTTTCAGTGTTTGATAACAATCTCACCTTAATTCTCAGTCTCTTCAGGTCCTTTGTGGCTCCAGTCCTCCTTGGAATTACATCCTCACCTTTTATATACTGTATTCCACTCCTCTTACCCAACAATCAGGAAGCCGACGATACATTGCAAACTTGATAATATACCAATATGCCGGAAGAGGGTTATTATTTAGTGGGTTTCTGCATGTGTCTATGTAAGATCCATGAGTCCACTGCAGGATGTGTGCACATATGCAGACAAACAGGCCAGGATGATAATCACCTCAGCAGGTCTTCCCAGCCTCGTCCTTGCATATGAATGCATCCCCATGCACAAGACACATACAGATTTAGAACGTGTGCGCGTACTCTGCCAACACATATTTTATCTGCAAATCATCTTCACATAGAGATGACATAAAGAATACGCAATTTATTTATTTATTTTAAGTTTGGGACCCACACTCTTGGGAAGGAAGCCAATCATATCCTTTAAGAAAAAAAAAAACCTGCCAGTATCCCCGTCTCACCCAATCAGGGCCCGCTTCTTTCAGGATGCATCTGAAACAAATTAACTAGGGAGAGGAAAATTAAATTCATATTTACAAATTTACATATTATATTGCAGATTCCCCCAATGTATTGCACGAGCGATACTGTACAGAGCGTCATTAAAAATTCAATTATGGAACAGAGAAAACTGAGGGGTAATATTGGCAGAAAATAATTAAATTCCTACTGGAGAAATGTGATTGTGACAAAGCGGCATATCTGCAACTCATTAGCATTATTATAAAATGCCAGGCATTTGAAGAACATCTCTCACAGGCTGATGTCAGACAAGTCCTGGTAAGGAAGATGCTCCTCTAATGGGAGGTGCATTTCATTTCATGTAAATAAGGCAAACCACCCTTACTCCTTCCTGGGATGAGATTTATTTATTTATTTATTCGTCTGTTTAGCCCCAGGAGGTCCTGAATAGCGGATCGGATCAGGGAGCAGGAACCAGTGGGATCAAGAACTTATTTCACTGCACTGTCATCATCAGCGTGCCTGATATTCCTCTCCCCAAAGCGAGCGCTCCCAGTGAAAGGAACTAGATAAGAATCTGAGATCTATAAATGACATTATCAACTGCCTGTACGGCACAATATATCTCCTTTTCACCCCTTCCAGGCGTGACGGAGTGCTGTGAACAACCGTGCAGCAGTAAGACAAATGGCGAGGGGGGTGCAGAGACAGTCACGCCGACTTTCAGTGCACTGAAGACCTTGGTTCCATGACTCCCTTTTTTTGAAAGGGAATGGGCACAATTCTTTTCACGGGTGACGACAGTCAGCCAGCTATTAAGACGCTGAAATCAGTAGGCTATAGCCTCCAAAAAATGTCAAAATACAATAAAATTACTCTCTCCCAATTGATCGAGCCTAGCTGGAGTGCTGCGGCTTGCATTCTGCTCCCGTGGGCAGATCTGCCCGCTGCCAATCAGAAAACACCCCGGCGATAAAGGATGCGCCCACCTGGCGGCCGGCTATTTTCGAGCCGTCCGGTCACTCGCTCTGCCGGACTGACGGTAAGGCGGCAAATCATGTCCCTCGCATCACGGGGCTGTCATTCCCGCCAGCGGCGCGGGCAAGCCCGCGTGACACTGCCCTCGTCAAAGGCTGCGCGGGGTGCAGGGAACGGCATAATGCACAGCTCCGTATTATCTTAAATGGCTTCCTTGGGGCATAAGCCAGCTCCAGACTCTGTAACAAGTGTATTCATGCCATTTCAGCTCTGCACTTCTACCGTGACTGGGGTGTATCGAGGACGCTGGGAATGTTCGGGTTATAAGTCACATCATGCATCGCTCAACTCTTAATAGAGACAAATAACGGCACTCATGGGAGCAGCTCTTCTGGCAGTAAGAGATAAAGGTATTTATGGAAGAAATGAGACTTCGGAATCCATGGGGGCAGGAGTGCTAGTTTGAAGTATTAAATTAGATGAAATCTCAGAGATTAGTCCTTTTTTGTACACGACTAACTTGGTAGCTAGTTTCCAGATGGCGGGAAACAGATATAGACCAAGAGAACTATAGAAGTTGCATAAATGTACCGAGTTCAATCAGGAAGGCCCAGTGCATATTAGTGTCACATCAATCTAATATTCATGCTTTTAACACAGACAGGGTGACAGAGGTGTCAAACGGAACATGCCACCGGACTGAAATACCGCTGTGAATAGCAGACTTGCAAATTACAGACTTTCTCCAATACATGGAAATGTTGCGATTCCTCATTTTAAATTTCTATCACATATTATGTGATACAACATTCATTCGTCCCCTAGGAGGAATGCTAATACAATTTCAACATCGTTTAATAACATATGTAAATGTTTAACACATTTTTAAGCAAACCTCAGGTCAAAAATAACAACATTATTGTTCTGCGGTCTGGGTTATTTTATTCTTTTTAACTAATTTTCCTATTATCAAGTTCGTTTGGAGGAGAGCATCAGTTAAACAATTCATTTTACTTTCATGCATTTTTTCAGTGGTTTACAGGAGATAATGGGGTGTTATTTAATAAGTGTGGAGAATGTACATGCAGTGCAAAAACAGCAGCCAGGTATAGACAAAGAGTAGGGTTACTTCGGGCCACTATTTGGATCCATGCTTTCCCAAAGGCAGCATGCCCTTAATACTTTACTACACAAAGCTTTAATTGTTTCCACAGAACATAATTGGCTTCACAGATTACTCTTAGGTCAGCAGTTTAAAGTTTGTGACTAGTTTTCATTATGAACAGCCAACTGGGCCTCCTGCAGAGTATGGTAACTTTTGTGGTACAGAAATATTCATTTCCAAACAGTTCAATTACCTGTCTAGAAATGTCATTTTCTCAAGTGGTCTCTGTGTGAGAGCAATACATTATCATAATGCCTGGCACTCAAAGGCTAATTAATGTGATGGATATGAGCCGATACGAGGAGCGCAACATGGGAATACAATGAGGGAATGCCAGTAAAGTGCTGCCAGTCATGTGATCGAGTCAATGTATACAACACAATGCCACCAGTGATTATATGTATACACAAAAATGTGCTGTGTAAGTATGTATAGAAGTTTGGATGTTCTCCCAGTGTGGCGTGGGTGTTTATAAAACATATGGCTTAGGTGTAATGTTGCTTCTGTATTGTTCATGTTGTGTTTGTGTGCCCTGCAATGGACTGGCATCCCAGCCATGAAACGCCTGGTACACCTCGATAGATGCCACGCTCACCACTGCCTGCTCTGAATGAGGAATTGGATGAGGAAAATTGGATGATTGGTTGATTGATTGATAGAAGGCATGTATGGATGCATGGAACATGTACAGTTATGTGTGAAAGTCTTAAGCAGCCAGAAAAAATGTTTGAAGCTATTTATTCTGGTAGTAGTTGTCTATTTGCTCAGGGAAAAAAAACCATCATAGAATATAAACAGTTATATGACAAAAAATAATTACTGATATCTTTTGGGTGGCTTGAAGAACCCCACTTAGGTTCCATAGCAGCTTCTCAGGGGCTCCCACCCTTTGCACACATTTGTTGAGTTTCACTACCAGCTCGCATGATTAACTTAATTTCCTTACATATTTTGATGTGGTATTGATTAGCCAAACATGATATGCTAGTGGACGAGTCAGTGAATACTGGGACATATTGGATGGCTGCAGCAAATACTGGGGAGATTTGAGGTTCTGAAATGGCTAATCTGACACACTTTGGCAGACATCGTAGTTTTACATGAACATATAAATCATTTAAACTTCATTTTCTTTTTTTGCACAGTACTGTATATGCCAATGTTATGCAATCTGGTCATCGGGGACCCACAGTCAGTGCTCCCTCCGAGCTCCCTGTCAGACAGTTCACATTTTTGCTCCTTATGGGACCTGGGAGGGAGCAAAAACATGGACTGTCTGTGGGTCCCCGAGGACCATATTAGGAAACATTGGTATATTCCACCACCAGCCGATGAAACTATCTGGCCTATCCTGGAGCAGATGACACTGAGGGTCCTACACGTCTGACTGAGGGAGTAGGGGTCTCTCTAGCTCAGGGTCACAGGTCATTGGCTGCATTTACTAACAATGATACTCTGCTGGGCCATATAATGAGAGAGGTCGACAGGTGATCCGGGACTCATATTAATGAGACACTAGTTAGCGGAGAAAATGGCTCTCCTGTGCCAGGATCGTCAAGTGAGTGAGACCCGTCTGCTACTGCTGCTATTGCACTCTGGTAACCTTGCTACTCTTCTTATCCGGACAGCTTATGTGGCAAAATGCACAAAGTCATTGCTCATCACGAATCAGTTAAATGGCAAGCGTTCCTCCCTGGATCACCGATTCGGCAGTGTCTCTTAGGAAGGAAACATGTTACACCGTTCGAGATAGATGCTCTCTGGGGCATTATATGTCCATTAGAAAATGCAGAGTGGGCAGAACTGTGAGGTTTTATGGCTTAAGCACAGTTCTCCAGCAGAGCATTCCCATATCTCCACTTCTCTCCGTCCTGCTTATGCTGGTAGCTGGTTTTAGCTGGTCCAATATGATCTCAGGCACTCATGTCCCATGTCTTTGATGGTTTAGCTGAGTGGGTCACCAGTTGGTCATGTTGGTATGAATAGCCAAACCAGCTAAAATGACCATCATAAGCTGCTATGACTAGTTTAACCATTAAAGTCAGCATGCAAAACATTAAGCTGGTCAGCCATCATAAATTGGTCCACCTGGTGCTCTTCTCAGCAGCTATCAGCAGCCCATTTGAGCGATTTCCCCCAGGAACAGCTGGACTTGGTCATTTCGCCGAAGGCGTGTCCGCTCTGCTCTGCTCGCCATAATTACTGTAAGTGTGCAGAGTATGGATGCGTCAACCAAGCCATCGAGTCTGAGCATCTAATCTATCCTCTCTGAGCAGGGCTGCATCCAGGGGAACAGCCTACTGACACGAGGGGGGCGCGGTACCGACCTCCCTATCTCCACTCCTCAGTATATTTTCTGCAGACGTGAGCTCGATGAACGGCCCCATTGCTGCGGCCGCAGGAAGGTACGGGAAAGGCTGGGAGATGTCTTGGTCGCTTTGGGAAATGCTTAAATTTACAGAAATATTAATAATTGGGTTTTGGTTTTGTTTGACCAATCATCAGCAAAGACGAGCCAAAAGAATAATAAAGTAATAAACGGTGACAAGCAGCCCCCCCTGTGATCCGTACTACCGCTGTCTGTCTCCTTAGCAGACAGGTATGATTCAGTTAAACTCCCAGCTGAACTTTTCTTGCTAACGTTTTTTTTTTTTTTCCTCCCCGAGCTGCCAAATCAATAGGCAACGATAAAGAAGAACTAAAAGCAGTCAATTAGAGAAAAACACACAACGGCGGCGCAACAGGAAAGGAGAAAGCGGAGCGGGAGGAAGCGCCAATCTTTTCAGCGCTTTGTCAGACGTAACGGTGACTACCGAACTCAACCGAAGCGGCATCATTACAATTACAGCAATTTAAGCCACGGATTTTGCGGCGGGTTTGATTTTGCATTAAAAAAAAAAAAGAATGTGACAGACTAAACGCAAAACAATTTCTAAAGTGTACTGTACACAATGCATCTTTTTGTCGGTAAACTCAGGATGAAAGCCAGTAAAAGGGCGATGCTGCTCCGTATGGATGGTTTAGGAGCTAAAGTATCACCTCCACGGTACGTAAACATGGCTCCATTCGGACAATAAAAGGGAAGAAACGGCTGGCTGTGGGGGGAGACCGAGGGAGTCAGGGTGACGTGGTGGCACATGTCATGTTAATAATGAAAAATTAAAGAGCCGGGATGTGTGATTTACGCCACACTGTACCGCAGTGCCGCTTGACTCTGGATACACTTAATGGGGGCATGTGTCGTTTATTAGCTGTGAAAATCCAATAGCATTAAATATTAAAGTCTTCATTACATAGCGTTCCCCGTCAGCTTGGGGGGAACAGCCACTTAAAGGTAAACACCAGAAAAAGGAAACAAGCAGTGACAGCGATAATTACCGAAGGCCACTGCAGGGGTGCATGTGCGTGAGTGATTATGCGTGAGCGCATGTGTGAGTGTGTGTATGCATGATTATGTATGTGTGTGCCTGCATGCAAGACAATGATTTTTACAGCACAGAGGTATGCTTTACTCTGTCAACTAAAAGACGAGAGCGCATAGCGAAACTAAATGTAACAAATGTTTCCATTTAAGTACAATGCGTGCAAATGCAGTGGTTCCAGTCTCAGACACAACTGACCATCCGTGCCGCCAGTTTCTGGGCCTGGGAGACCAAGGGCGACCTATAGACTCGGCGGGGTCAGTTGTGGGTTCCGGAGCTCAACACAGACACTCTCTACACTGACTGACAGTTGGTTCTATGCCCAGTGAATGATTTATTACCAGCCAAGTTTATCAGCATCAGTGCATACGGTATAATTAATGTCACAAAGGCAGTCCATCCTGTTCCTTTTGCTCTTAGGCCGGAAGCACGGTGCTCCATTTTTAAGTGAGACTCATCTCCTTAATTACAAATCCTATCCTGACTACACGACGCGAGCAGCAAGGCGCTGCATGATGTAAGCATTACACGTGCTTCACTACGGCTGTCCCGGGGTTGCATCAAACTTCCATCACTGCTAGAAAGATGGGAGATCTTCGGATAACAGCTTTTCGGTAGTTTCCTCAGACTCGACAGTATTTACCTGGGCGCCTGGGCCATGTAAATTTGAAACATCAGCCAGTTCTCCAACTTTATTACACGGCTGTGTATATAAAAAGTTTATGGACTTATTAGCCTGCGTTCATCGAAGGGGCCGCCGGAGCGAGATTTCTGCTTCGTAACGGGGCTGAATCACCCTGCCATGCTGATGAGCGATCAGGATGACAAAGGGGTACCTAACCCCCAACCCCAACCCTGGCTCCCGGCTGCTTCCAAGGCTCCCTCCCACTTCACCAGCGAGCCCAGCAGCCCAGGCATGCCTGCAGCTCCGGCTCGTTGATCCCCCCATTCCACAAACTTCTGGCCATCCCACTCTGGCCAGAGAAAGCCAGAAAAAGCCTTGAAGGCCGGGCCGAGTCCCAGGCTCTCCAGCGGACAAACAGCCTCCCGGAACCTAGGCCTTCCCTGCCCAACGAAACACATGGGCCCTTTTTATTCAGAGTCTTGGCCAGTCCTCATTTCGTCTTATTGTAGTAAAGAGCACTTCAGAAAATCACTTGTTGACTTTGAGCTCCTCTCCTTAAATTCCTTGTATGCTGCCAGAGATTGCCTTTGTCTCTCTCTTTTTACGATAAAAATGTCTCCTCCATTTGTGACCTTCTATCTGCAGTGTAGGTGAGTGACCCCCTTTTTAATACTGATCACTGTTAAGACTAGGGATGGGAATTGATAAAAAATTATTGATGCCAATGCCATTATCAATTCCTCTTATAAATCCGATTCTTTATCAATTACCTTATCAATTCCTGATCAGAGTAACATAACTAAATATTAATTTATCACTGATTATAATTTCGTGGACATGTATTTAGACTTGGTTAGATACATATTTATAAAATAAAAACAGTAGTCCTAGTCCTTTTCAGCACCAAAAGCAGCTGTTTTATTAGCTGTCAGAACCGAATCTCGTCCTCCACATTAAACTTTGCTGCCTGGACAGCGAGCGTGAATGGGGTTTGTCTTTGCTGCCTGGACAGCGAGCGCAAATGGGGTTTGTCTTTGCTGCCTGGACAGCGAGCGCGACTGGGGTTTGTCTTTGCTGCCTGGACAGCGAGCGCGAATGGGGTTTGTCTTTGCTGCCTGGACAGCGAGCGTGAATGGGGTTTGTCTTTCCAGAGCTGCCTTAGAGGAGCTATTGTCACCCTGTCTGTCATCTTCTAAAATGGATGAAACACATGTACTACATAATTCATTTACATTTCAGAAAATTTGCGCATGTAGGTTAAGGCACCATAGTTAAAGTTACCCGCGTCTTTGGAGGCCACGGAGTGCTAAGCGTTGAACACATGGCATTCTTGGAATTGAATGCTGTGTTGAGAGCTTAAATGTTTAAGCACGTTGTTAGTGTTACCACCCTTGCAAGTGTAAACGTCTTTGCACTGGTTACAAACTGCACAAGGGTAGTTTTTCCTACTAACATGTTTTTACGGTCTGCTCCATGATGTAGAATTCAAGTCACGTGTGACTTCGTGTGATGTCATAGCGCGCAACACCAGAAAGTCCGGAGGAATCGTTAGAGGAATTGATTACGTCGGAGGTGCGCAATTACGATCCATTGCAACAATTAAAACCGGTTCTAAATTGGAACCGGGTTTCGATCCCCACTCCTAGTTAAGACAAAACTAAGTTTTTCTTTTCTTAAGAACTTATTCAAAGAAACAACTGTCGTATCATGCCTGCATCAAAACAGACCGAACCATGCCCAAACTCACCTGAACCACCACTCCTCCAGAGATTGCTCTCCCTAGAATACTGAACAGTTGCAATGCATTGTCTGTAATTATGCTGCATTCCATTTGAATTCTTAACTCGGAAATTCCAATTTCCTAGTCTGAAATTTCAACTGGAACGCCCCCTGAAGTCGGATCTCATTTGTGGCTCATTATTGTCCAACTGCTATCAGTGAACGTGTTGCTATGGTGTTTTTATGTGCAAAATACTGCATAATGTGTTGTCATCAACTGATATTCCTAACAATGGCTAACATCCAGACTAGAACTGGGGCCTGTTCCAGAAAACAGGACGTCTCACTTAGCCAGATAACTTGTGAGATTTAAGGTAGCCTGGGTTAAATATAAGAGAAGGAAGATAAAAGTAATTTAAATTGGGGTAAATTAAATCCAACAAGTTATCCAGGCTAAGCAAGAAATCTTGCTTTTTGAAACAGGACCCTGGTATTGCTACATGGCTTTCCCTCTTGGTTGACTGGAAAGAGGTTAATTCTAATGCGTCGTCATTCTCATTACCATCTTCCGACCTCTGAGGTAAATGGAATGCAGTATTAGTTACCTGATTTCAGCCCAGCACTTACCTAGTCTTGTGTGCAGTATTGAGTGACTGCGCCACACTGTTTCCCATGCTTCGGTGATCTCTGCATGTGACCTGTCTTTTTGACTACCTGGCCTGCCGGTTCTGGCCTTTGTGTTCTCTCAGATTTAGCTGCCCTTGTCATTATCGACCTTCTACCCGTCCCGTGCTTCTGTGATTGGATTTGACCCCTTCAGCTTTTTTACTTCTCCACCTCTTTGGTTTTGGCTCTGCCTGTTTATGACCATGAACCGGGACAGTGGGGGCCTAATGGTTAGGGACGTGCACTTGTGATTGAAATATTGTTGGTTTGAATCCTCAAACAGTAGGGTACCACTTCATGTATCCTGAGTGTAGCGCTGCTCCCTGGATGCTGAATTATCTGCCTGCTGTGACATCACATTTCGGTTAAATACTGACGATGCATTGTGTTGTGTTGTGTAAAAAATGACAATTAATTGCTTTCACCTTTGCGATTTTAACCCCCAAATTAAACACCTATTTGCTTGGTGTTCGATTCCTTCAGACTGTTCATTACACAAGCATTCCCCAAAGGGACTGCTCGATCGTCCACATTTTTGCTTCTTGCCAGACGGTGTACATTTTTGCTCCACCCCAGGTCCTGGCAGGACTGGGTTTGGGAATCAGTGAGCAGCAACAAACGGTACATGAGAAAATCAAACATTTATTATTCGTCTAATGTTCTTTAAAATGAGGACGTTATGGTATACTTACATACTGCTTATGAATGTTCTGTCATAAAGGAATTTCTAAGGTGCAGTTAATGTAAAGCATCACCAAAAGGAATTCATTAATGACACCTTCCAGCCGACATCAACTCTGTGGGGCTAGGGGGTTCTGTGTGCGTCTGAGTGCCGCAGCAGCAGGAAAGGAAAGGTTTTCAGTTTTACACATGACAACATATCCCCTTTCCTGCCGGAGATCCATTTTGTTCATTTAAATTACAAAGTGCGAAAATTTGTGGCTTTAGCAAGCGCTAGCTGCTCGGGGCTGCCGTGCCTCGCTCCTGCTCGCTCCGCCCACGGCAAATCCGAATGCATATTTACCACTCCCGCTTATTTATCACTGAGGTCTGATGCAAACCAATAATTAAAATCTCAAATGCGAAGCGGCTTTGTGCAGAGAACACTCACTCCGCCTACACTTAGTCAGACATCTGGCTGTGCGGCTGACCGGGGTGAGGTGTTACAGTGCCTGCTGGGAGAGGAGACCGAAAAAGGGGAGCACAGGAGGGCCAATACTAATATCATTACGGTAATACGCATCCATCCATCCATATAATGTACCTGCTCATCCAGTACAGAGCTGCAGTGAGCTTGGAGCCCATCCCAGGAAACACAGGGCACGAGGTAGGGGACACCCTGGACAGGATGCCAGTCCATCACAGCATACATACTGGGGGCAATTTAGAGACAACAATCTGCCTGACTGCAAGTTTTTGTTGAGGAAGCTGGTATACTGGCTTTATGGTGAATGTATTCAAAATTACATATACGTATATATTATTTGGGTAATTAGATGGCGATCAAAAAAGGATAGGCCTGGTACTTTATTCGTGACGAACCGGGACCACAGCTGGCGCCCCGTTTTCCCCAGCAGCCGGGTGTCTCTCTAATGCGGACATTGATTTTCCTCCAGCCCGGACTCTCCACACTGGCGGCCCGTCAATAAAGGCGTGCCGAGATTAGCCAATGACGTCCTTCGGAGCCGCAGAGTCCTGTCGGTGCGTGGGAGGTTAGGGGTCATGCTGAGAGACGGTCGATGGGCCCGGCGGTGATGAGAATTTCCCCCGGAGTGCGGCAGGTGACGGGGAGCACGCCGGCGCCGAGCATCTGAGCCGGCGAGATAATCAGCTCAGCGGCGTTTGTGTGCCATTCAGAGACACGCAAACTGGAGTGTGGCCGCACGCAGGAAGTGTGCATCCCCACCGCAAAAGGTGACCCTCCAGCTGTGCGACTCCCGAAGCCACAGAATCTCACAGTCACACCACCAAGCTGTACGGGTCAGCGCTTCGGTTACCAGCCACCCATGATGTTATTTTTACTACATTACATATATAACTACACTAATTATCACACAGGCAAAAAGAACCTCCACTGCATCCGTTCCATTGCAAAAAAGTATGAAACATGCAAAGGCTAGTAGATTCTTAATAAAACGCTGATTGTGAAACATAGACTGCAACGTAGCTGCTTAATGAACCATGTGAATCCTACAATATGTTTCCAATTACTCAGAGTACTTATATTTCTTAGTAAATAGCTTTTCAATCAACACCCAAAAAAAAGAGAATGAATGTACGCAGCACTGTGAATGCATCACAGATGCTCACGTATGGGCTTTTATTTATACCGCAAATGTAATTAACGGGATAGATGTAACATTCCACCCTGCTTCACCCAGAAATATTACTGTACAAATAAAGGCAAAGCCACTCCGTCTTCGCAATGCCAGGCTTCCGGCCGCCTGATCTGCGAAGAAGCTTTAAATACAAATTTAGCCATGAGAAACATCGATCTGCGACATCTCCTTGCCGGTGCCATGGAGCCCTTTGTTTTCAGCACTGATGTGAGCTTCCGTGCAAGAACGGATGGGGGGGGGGGGGGAGATGCATCCCCAGCAGCCATTACAGGCCGTCTCGGCCCGGCTTTCACACCTTCCTGTCTTTGTTCAAAGCAAGGCCATCATCCCCTTCTCAAATAAGCTGCTTGTTCAGGCAAAAAAAAAAAAACATAAAAATAATTAAAAAGTGGTAAAGGCAACAGATAATCACGGCTGCAGAATACAGCGGGGCATTATCGAGCTGCAGTGGAAAGGTCTGCCGCGAAGCTGCTTTGGGTTAAGAAGAGCATTTCCAGAGAACATCAATCTGTCTTCCAGTTAACCTCAGCGGGCTGAACTGCAGCCCGACTCCCCCATAGCTGGGGACTGGAATCCTGCTCTGTGACGCCTCACCGTGAGGACTGGCATGCTCCCATTGTTTCTCCCATTTTCTTCCCGCAGGCTGAAAAAACTACATGATATAGATGAACTGGTGTCCCTAAATTACCCGTGTCATGCACACGTGCCCTGCAATGAACTGCTTTCCTGACCACATGCTCCTGTCCCCGCTGTATGGGCTAAGCGGATATGAAAAATGTACTATATTGTACATACGGCAATTGTCCCCCCATCTTTTACTACAGTGGTCACCATTTCCAGCAACATTGCTAATTAGTAAGGACATTGAGAGAGGTGTCATTAGCCTCCCCGTCAGCAGGACAGGCAGTGGACGGCACTCTGCTGCTATTCGCTTGTGCCTTTATGAACAGGCTTCACCACGGCCACCTCGGAAGCGGGGCCTTGCCGGTTTGCGAGAGGCTTGCATGTGGTCCAGGTCACTCCACAAGAGGTGGGACTGGAAGCCGTGGCAGTGGGGGGGTAGTCAATAAGTCATGAGCTGGGGGGGGCGAGGGGTGAGGGGGTGTGCACCATGATCCTCTGCTGTTTCATCCTCCTGTGTCCCGGCTCATGTAAGAGATGCTTTAATGGCCTTTTGCTCCTCACAGAGAGGGAGGGGGGAGGCAGAGGTACAAAGACAAACACACACACACACACACACGCGCGCGCATGCGAGAGAGAGAGCTCAGGGGCGGCCGTAAGCGCTAGGAGCTCCTCCGGGGATGGCGGCTCTCTTTACGGCCCAAGCGAAACCCAAGAATCTCCAAACGAAGCACTTTGAGCAAATTCACACACAGAGCGGGCCGGGGCTCTGCCAGCCCGGGGGGGCTCCTTCCACTGTCACGCAGGCACCCACCGGGGGGGGCCCATCCCGCTGGCCAATCACAGGCTCCTCATGCCCTTTACAGGACGTCTCCCCCTAGCTGCGACTCCACTGAAGCAGACAGGACAGTCACATGAGACCGCAAGAGTGACGTGAGCCGACAACAGCAGAAAAAAGGGGGACTGCAGTATTTAGCGTGCCCTTTTTAAGACTGATTGGGTGCGTGTGCTCGAATATGGCGAAGTATGACGTGGGTTAATCATCTTTGATTAAACACTGAATCTGGCCTTTTTAAACCCTTTTTTTCCTTTACTAAAGGGTGCAAAGCTCAATTCTTTTCCCCGACTAGAGTAACATGTTTAATTAGCCGCTCACACCTGTGTGTGTAACAGGCTTCACACCCGGCCCACGCTTCCTGCTGCCGCCCCGCTCGCCTAAGTCACCCATGAGGTTCCTGCTCCTGCTGGGCTTCCGTGCCCCCTGAACCCAGCCGACTTTTTGCGCTGCAGCTCTCGGCGTGTTATTAAATAGAAACAGAGTCGGTTGTCATGGCGACGTGGAAATTGACCAGGGTTCCGTAACCTCCTTATAAACCTGCAGCGTGGTTGAGCAAGCATCTGTCTCGGGGTTTTCGCCCGGATCCCGTCCCGACTAAACTGCAAGTGCTACTTCATTTCACCCATGAGAGAGCTGACATAAAGGCACCCAGGGTGGTCGTGGGGGGGGGGTATTAGCTCACTGTCTCGCTTTCCCGCCGTTCGGCCCCTGATATTAATTCAAGCGGGACCTGTGGGTCGGCCAGCAGGGACGCATCTTTGATTTAATTGGGCCAGGAAAAGCAAGAGTCACAGGCAGGACTTAGGACATGTTTGCACATATGAAACCTGACTTGTAACAGGTCCCCGAAACTAGCTTGGTGTTCGAGTGAGCATGAACCAATCAATTAAGGGAGGCCACCTCTGCACGGAGCGCTCACAGGAAGACACGCGTGGAAGGTGATTGGCCGTGCAGCAGCAGGGAAGGGCGGCTCATGATGCACAAAGCCGCGACGCGGGGACGGGGGACGCGAAGGCGAAGATACCACGGGGGATGCGGCTGAAGAAACGGGGCGGCACTGGGAATGGAGTGCCTTGGTGCCCTGGGGGCGAGGTCGGAGGTCCGGGGGAGGATTTTATTTACGGGTTTTCGTAGCAGAAATCGTGCGCGGTCCCTACGATCGTTGCAATTTTTGAAATGCTTTTTGCTTATAAGAGCAATTCATCATAAGTTTCTTAAGTCAAAAGTCAGGCAGTGGCTTCGACCTCTGGCTCTGCACCGCAAGGCCGTCTGGTCCAATGGGGGGAAAGCCGTCCAATCCATCAGGCTGACTCTTATCAGGGACCTGGCACAGACAGGGCGTAGCCGCCGTGCTTAACAAGGCGGTCAGAATCTGGCGGGGAGAGTGGGGGGGCGGGGCACCCCCGTACATTCGTTTGCGGCGCTGCCAATGGGAAATTGGAATCCTTTCCATTGCTGTTGTTTCGGCATGCCGGGCTTGTCCACTTAACCCGGGAAGTGACCCGGAACACGGCGCCACCGCTGTGGCAGCAAGGAGCAAATGAAAGGCTTGGGATTTTCTTCAGGGATCGAATTACACTGTGGCACACGGGCTCATAGTTAGCATGGTAACAGATAAATACAACAGGATGTGACACGGAGAATTCGGCTGTCGCCTGTTACACGGAAGGAAGGGAGATGCTCAGCATGGGAGAGCAGGGTGCACAGAGATTTCTTGGGAGCTGGATGTACCTAATTATTCACTGTCAGTTTATTGGTAATGATCCCTGGGATGGTTCTGAGTGCAGGTCTGCTTAAGGCACAAACCCTGGGCATCCAGCAGTATGAGTAGTGAACATTCCTGCGTATCTGCAGTAGTGGTGCAGTCGTCCAATCATTCCACTCTCTTAATGTTCAATCGAACATTAATAGGTCCCTTAAACTCCATTAATTGTCTCTCTTTCCCGCATGACCTTTGCTGAGCCACCGTGTACGTCTCACGCCGGACGCTGCAAAGCCGACCGGTGTGAGAGGAGCCCGCGGCGCGGCTCACCGTTTAACGCGCCGCGTGGACGCCGGGGCTTATCAAACGGGCTCCGTGGTTGGCTGCTGGGCAGGGCTTGATCTTTCCCGGAGTCGAAGACGACATCCTCCCCAACGGCTCCTTTCAGCTTCTCTCCCACAAAAGGGCTGTGAGTCCCTGATTTACAGTTTAAAGAAGCGCAGGCTGTTAGCCACTAATACATCATTAGGGGAGGACAGCCGCCCTGTGTACTAATGAGCCGAAAGACACAGGAGGAGCAAGTGACTAGTGAACCCAATACACATATGCCCACAACCTAGCAGCAGCCGGGACTGCAGTGGTGCTGCATGAGAAGATATTTCTACTGTTCCTTACTGTTAGACTCATGGGGGTATGTGGCTCTAAAGTAAAGAGAATGTACTACACATTCTACACAGCAGCACAGCACCCCATCACCTCAACAGGCCAACGCTCCAACACCCCCACGTTCTAATAAACGCCTCAGCACTCCAACAGCCCCAACACATCAATGCAACAACACCCAAACATCTCAATGCTGCAATATTTCAAAAGGCCAATGCTCCAACGTCCTAACACTCCAACGGTCCAACACTCCGGTGATCCAACACTCAAACACATCAACACTCCAACATCCCAACACTCCTTGCCCAATTCCAGGGGCTTAGTAGAAAACCTGCGACACCAAAGGACCAGAGAGGGACAGCACCCCTCGGCATGGAATCTGACTTGTTTGTTCCAAACGGCCTCTCTGCATGAGCCCTCAGTGGAGCCCCCCCCCACCGCCACCACCCGACAGACGGGCCGCCGCCCCCCCTCCGCCCCCGCGGTATACACCGCATCCCACCCCCCCCGCGTACAC
>JAODKM010000099.1:7341647-7353095 GCA_026780845.1 Petrocephalus sullivani | reverse complement strand
AAAACAAAGGGCAAGCCCATAAACACACTGATATTGAGGATGGCAGGTGCAGAACGGCCACTTTACCCCCCCCCCCAGCCCCATTCCACCCTTTCAACCCCCATTTAAACACAAGGCTATCTTCTGAAAATGCAAAAGGTGTGAAATTTATTGGATGTTTTGACACCCAGTGGCCAGACCAGTGTGCGGTTGCGGGGGATAAAAAGATACGAGAATTAAACAGATGAGCGTCACGCTCGGAGCAGCGGATTGGTCCGAAAGGGCGCCTTGGCGCTGTCATGGCAACTTAGAGTAAAACAAGGGGAGAGTGGTGGGGGGGGCTGTCATCACCTGCTGCAGCAAGGGAGGGGCACGGGAAAGAGGAGCGGGAAAAGGCACCCTAAATGTCGCTCTTGGAATTTATCACGAATAACGACTCCCGATGCCGCACCATTTCAATTTCACACAACACGCTGGCAAATGTGTCCCTGTCAGCCTCATTTAAGCCCCCCCTTTGTTTCTGCTTCCCTTTGTTTATCGCCTCCCCCAGTATCGGACAGCAGGATGAAACAAAAACCAACAGCCGTGCTTTTGCGAGTCGAAAGGGAGGGGAAAAAACAGTCCTGGGGCGGAGGAATCTGCATCTGAATCTGCATCACAATCTGCATCTGAATCTACGGCTGAACTTTACTGAAATTGCTGCTCAGCCATTGAAGCACCTGTAACCAAACTTAGGGTTCCTGTTATTTAATTAAGAAACCAGCCGGTTGCCTTTATTATTTGGAGGTATATTTGTCTTTGTAAAGCACTTTGAATTGCCTTGTGTCTGAATTGTGCGGTATAAATAAACTTGCCTTGCCTTTATTTGAGCTCTGTACATCATGGCGCTCTGAGTTTTCTTAAATATCAAGCTAAGTGAGGGGCAGTGTGTGGCTCAGTGCCAGCCATCAGAAGGTTCAAGCTTCCACAAAATATTCACATGTCTGTGGGGCCCTGAGAAAGGCCCTTAACCCCCCAGCTCAAGGGGTCTTGCTGGCTGACTCTGTACTGTGACCCCAAAGCCAGCTCTGTGTGTCTCATGGAGACTAAGATGAGTTAGGTAAGGATACAATTTCCCCATGGAGGATGAGAAATGTATCACTGTTCTAATTAGTTTATTTTTCATTTCACAGTCCACAGGTGGTATACTTTAAACTGAGTGACTATTTCCGCATCATCGTGGGAGAATAGCAGTTCATTTCGGGAAACAGTTAATAAGCAGATACATGTACACACATCTGTGATACATTAGCTGGGGAGCCTGGCTCTCAGTTGGCACTACGGCCTTATTCAGGGCAAGTAACAATGGTGCGATAATGGTTTTATTCGCCGGAGTGTTCCATCACGGCCTGCCCCCACCTACAGCCATGAGCATCTAGAAGCACCCAAGTCATAATGAAAACAAGCCATCCACTACCACCCCACTCGACTTAACAGCGGTTTCTCTAGGACAGAATACCAGCCAATGCTGAATATAACATTCAGCTTCAACTCCCAAGACCCACGAGCAAGACGCCCCTCTGGCGAGTACCACTAATGAGGCTGGACAAGCAAGGCTAGCGATGGGCGGTACGTGTGTGGGCTCATAATCCTGCAGCAGGCCAGTTTGGGACAGACCCCAGTGGGGGTTAGGCTCAGCCCGGTGCAAGGTTTAGAGCCGGAAATGGGTCGGGTAGGGGGGTTAGCATGACCCCAGGAGCCCCTTTGCTTGGCATGCAGATTCTGATAAGCGCCATTATTATATTACTTCTGCAAGCGCACGCCCACACCTGGGACATTATGGAAACCTTAACCGGGAGATTGGGCTGAGGGGCGTGTTGTAGGGGTGGAGGGGCAGTTGGGGGCATCAGAGCCAAAGTGGATTCTGCTGATGAAGCCCAGCTAGTACTTATCAGCATCGTTATCAGCATCGTTATCAGCATCGTTATCGGCATCGTTATCGGCATCGTTAGGGTCGCCGAAATGTATAAATAAACCAGAGTGGAGCAGCACTGATGGAAATCAGGAGCAGGGCTGGGGAGCACGTCAGTGGGCCACTGCGATTAGCCGAGACATTTCAGCTTGACACGCGCCGTGTCTCGGTAAACAGCGTTAACGAAGAGGCCCTTCAATAAATGTAAATGAAAGACAGGAGGCGAAGGGTCGACGGCTCACACAGCGCTCCTGTGAGTGTGCGGTGAAAAGCCCATCAACCTCACGTTGAGATGTAAGCTCTTTAATATGCATTTTTAAATACGAATCGAGCGTAGTCCCGGACTGAATAAACAGTCTGCACGTGCTACAGTTCCCCCAGGTTAATTACTCTTTCATTTTGCCCTTGCTTCTGCAGGTATGACAGTACAGCCAGCTAGTTGTTTCTGGCCTTTGCCACTTGGTATGAGTCCACCGTTAACCGATTAATTAACAATTACTGACAGCTGTTGTCTTTAACCTTCCACCTTAATTTCACCTATCAAGCCCTTACACTAACCTAACTGCCAAGCTGGGCCCAAAGAATGCTGGTCTCTGTAGTGTTCTGTAGATCCTGAAGTGCGCAAAGATCTCACAGGGAAGCCATGTGGAACCATTTCTGGCAATGAGTAATCAAGGTGATATAATTTTAATTAAAACATGGAGTGATCAAGAAATTCAACTTTTTGCTTTCGATGAGGCATGATACAGTACCATTACCTGGGGCACAGTGAAGTCAGGGGAAGTGATATCTCTGACAGATTATCTTTATATCAAAGAATGTGCCATGTCTGGAAGGTTGAAATGTGAAGCCAAGTGCTTGTCTGCAGTCGTTTGTGTTATTAGCTTGAAATCCTCAAAAAAGGATCCTGTTCCAATTTCTTGTAATGTTGCATATGCAATCACAGAAATCAGGGCCAAGACCCGTCATATACAAATCGGGAGAAGAGGTTGACATATCTTACAATTACGTGTGAAAGCTGTAAGAATTCCTCCTGTCAGCTAGAGGGCAGCCCACCCGTGGAGCTGCTGGATATGGAAGACCCTGTACCTCGCAGGAATGAACACTCCTGTTTGGCTCTCTTCCTCGGCACGGCATAAACTCATGCTGGGAGAAGCATCCTCACTCTTCCAAAGCCGTTCGGCATTTGCTGAAGCCCTCGGCACTGTCTTATTGTCTATGCTCTTCTACTACAACGTCGTGCAGCAGCCCAGCAGTTCTGCCAGCTTGCCTGTAACCTCGGCTCGTCTTGATACAGCTGCTGTCACCTGACTGCTCTCTGTTTCCCTGTTTCCTACGCTTGCCTGACCTCGCTGCCTACCCCGTCCCAGCTCTGCCCTGGGGATCACGCTGTCAGACTTCTGGGCAGTCAGCCACCAGCCACTGGCCTAACAGAGGGCCTGAGGTTCAACCAAGGTTATCGCCTCACCCTCTCAGGTGGGACACCGCAGGACTGTCCATCACAGAACATTTACCCCATTTTCCGCACATGCAACATGGTTCTGATTTTCTAACATAATAGTAATAACATAGAATAAGAGTAACGTAAGGACTGTAGTCCCAAATGGCTACCAGTTCTGGACTTAGAGTGTAAAAACCTAGAGCCAAGTCTCAGGGCCAGCCAGACAAATGCGGACACATAACGCTGCCTGTGGTACTATTTGGCTGCGCAGATCTGGGCGGCACAAAGCTGCGGAGTTACGAACCCGGATTCATTTGCATTCACATCATAGTAATGTTGCACATTCCTTGATGTAGGGAGCGACAGAGGCGAAATGCTTTCTGCAAAATTGTTATTAACAACAGAACATAGCATGATTAATGCATGCTGGACAAATGGTGCTTTAATGGCTTTGACATTTTTAAGGAACTCTGAGATGTTCGGCATTTCGTTCCGGGACCTGGACAGAGTGTGTTTCAGCTCCAAGCCGATGAGCCCACTATAACGTCGCACAATACCCTGACTGCTGCTGCACTATGCCCTTTTGATTGTAACACTCAGCAATAAAGCCCGGAGGCTTTTCCCAGAATAAAGGTGAATGAGTCACGTTTTACACACCACCTACCGCCTCCCTCCAGTTCCAACATGAAACCCTAACCCTGATCGGCTGGCCCCCCCGGCCACCGCGGGCACCCAGGCCGTGCCAGCCAATCACACGGAACAATGAGAGATCCACTGCACTCTGCTCACTTAGCAAATACCCCCAGCCTGAGCTGGGCGGGCCGCCGCAGGGCAGCTGGGGATGCAGAGCAGAGGCCTCCATGGCGACGTGACTGAGCATCCTTTGTCAACCTGCATGTCAACCTGCATCTTCCGCAAACCCCAAGCAGGCCTTCTGTCGTCCCAGACAAGGTGGCTGCCAGGATCCCCCACAGCGAGGCCATCTGGAGCCGTACCTCGGTTGCCCATTTCCCCACCACAAAAGCAACATATCCGGGACAAGCAGTCTACAGGGAGCGCAGCCTGTGTGTTAATTCACAGCTTCCTTCATTAAACATTCTTCTTTTGCAATGACAGTGCATTTCCATGCAGGGGGCAGAGGGGCACAGGAAATAAAGTAACAAAATGCACAGCTTAGTTGCCGTGGCGAGCACACTCGAATTCACGCCGGCTTTCTCAGTCACACCGCGCTTTACCGCGCCGGAGCAGATACATCTTTCATGCGGCACGAAGTAGCAGGTGCTGCGGCAGTCAAGGAGTTTGCGGTGGTACCCGAACAGTAACACTCTCCATTCCCAGGTGCCGGGCCGCCTGCCTCCGGCCCTTTAACTGCGTCCTTAACCTGAATTGTTCCAGCGAAACATCCGACTGCATGAAACCAGACCAAAGTGGTCGCAGATGTTGACGACGTGAACGAATCGAAGGATACCGAGCACTTTTCTCACCTCGTATTTCCGTTTATTTTCCTCGCGTGTGCCGGTGCTCATGGGAAAGTTTCAGAATCTAGAGCACAGTTCTCCGGGACTTTACACCTGCTGAGTTCTCACATTGGTTCACCTGTGCTAGTCTGTCCCCGGCTAAAAGTAGAAGGTACACAACTATATATAAATCCGAAAAAATAATGAGAATGGCGCACCCGCTTTGAAGTACAGTGCAGGAGAATGGCCCTATTAGCCAGCGCTGGGTCTCCCTCCTTTCTTCCTTTTGAAGAGAGCACTTGACTGTTGAATTAAATTGACATGCAAAAGACAAAGGCAGAGTTAACTACAGGCCCGCGTTACGTCGGCAAGATAAACATTATGGGAGATAGATGAGTGACTGAAAAATGAACAGTCTGTCTAGGTCAAATTGGATTTTTGAGTACCACCCCATGACACTGACTTGATATCCATCCATTCAAAAGGACATTCAATTGAAAATTTAATCTAAATGACAAACTTCAAAGAGCGGGACATTAAAGGAAGCCTCAACATCGGTGTTTTATTGTTGCCGTCACAAATTGACTTTTTGATAATAAATTCACCGTCTCCTACATTTCAATAGACTGGAACATTCTGGAATTGATTGAGTCGGTATTGTAAATATGAAAACTTGTTTAAGATGAATTGTGCCACCATTAAAATGTCAATTTGAATATGATCTATCCACTGCGGAGTCTGGTCATTGACCTTGTGCAGAGTTTAATGAATACTCATCCCTAGGAAAATATGGAATTCCTGTAGGAAATCTGTATCCAAAAAGAATATTAAAAATTAGAATCTGATGTGGTGCATAAATAAATTACATGGGTACAAGAGCAGCTGTATCATATTGAATTACTCCAAGCGAAAAAACACGTAATAATCAAAGCATACGTTAAAAAAAAGGGTCAGGCTCTTCTGATTGAGGCAACGTATACCCGGTACATTTGGAGCAGATTCTCCTCTAATGCTGGACGAGCTCTGAACCAGTAGCCTGCTCTGTGGTTGGGTTTTCCCAGGGGTCTTTCGGCTGGCCTGTGCCTTGCCCTGGGACAGCCCAAAATTCCGCAGTACACCCAGATGCGGTCAAGTCCGACGACACACGTCACAGCCAGGCTACTCGTGGGAGAAAAGGTCTACTTCTCTCTCCCTCAGAAGGGGAACCAAGGCTTTATCTTCTGCTAAATGAGCTCCACCTGTTTCGTGAGCAAATACCGTGATGCAATTGCTGTTTTTAGAACAAGTTTCCCAAGCCGCGATGGAAAGGCTGACTGAATCCAACTTAATAAAACAAGAGCTCAAGCGATCCATTTCACTTATAAAATAGTATGAAAGTCAACAGGAAGGCGATGAGGGTGCTCCCTTAGGCCCCCCCCCCCCCACATATCTCAGCCCCCAGGCACTCCTGTGGCCCAGCCTCGCACTGGGAAGAGCTGAAGTGTTTCCACTTCATTTGTATCTTTCTGCAAGTCATCCATCAAAGGCTGACTCAAAGCTCCTGGCGGCCGCACCCGACTTGCTCCGATCCCTGTATCCGCTCAGGTGGCTCTGCGTGAGTCTGGCATGGAAACCGATGGCCCTGCCAGTGGCCAATTGGGATGATGGCAGCAGGAGGCCCCGCCCAGTCCATGGAGCACAACGGCATGAGGGCCAATGCTGATGGATGAAGTCCCTTCCAATTGGCTCAAGCACTCGCCAGTCAGCTCCGCAGTGGTTAACAGCACAGAACAGACAAAGACCACCCTGCTCCCAAGCTCCTCCCCGCCACTGGAAGCCAGTGCTGCTTCCATGTCTCCACAGAGTGAGCCCTGACCTCCACAGGCTCTTTGTGTTCTCGCAGTTAATGTTGCAGCAGGAGATCCAGTGCGGATTCTGGGCCGCGGAAGCCCCGCACGCACGGAAGAGCCCACCCTGAGCTCTCTCACCATGAATCTCAGCGAGACTCTGAGCTGCAATCAGCCGAAGCTGAAACAGACCGCACCGCACACCCTCTTTCATTTCTGTTTTCACAATCACACAGTGCCAACAGCATGTTGAAGGCAGGATGAAATGTTAATGGCAGAAAACCGGCCAGCTGACAACATTCTAATACAGTTAAGTCTATTACCCAGCACATTTGCATGTTTGCAGTGTCTCAAATGCCTTACGGTCTAATCAAGATTGTGTAACACAGACGGTGGGCGGTCCGGCCATATGGTGAGAACTTGAGTAATTTAAACACCAAAAGTAATAAAATGCCCAGGATTTTTGAAGAAAAAGCCGCATAAATACGCCCTCTGTACCTGCTCGTACCACCGAAAGATGTGGAAGAGAGAATCAGGGGACTCTCTTGGAGAACCTCGCTGCATATGCCTTAAGAATTTGATGTCCTTTATGAAAAAGTAAAATACAAATAATAGCAAAGTGCAATAAAGTATCCTTTACATATATTACTTTGCAATCCCCTTATTGATCAGGTGAAGACCCTGTCATGTATCCTTGGAAAAATTATCTCCATTGGTAGAGATTAACACCAGCAGCGGGTGGGTTATCTGGAAGTCTGTTCCTCAAAGCTCAGGGCATGAGGAAGGAGACTTGCTGGGTGGGATGTGATGGGATGTGATGAGATGGGATGTGATGAGATGGTATGGGATGTGATTGGATGGGATACCAGGGCACCTAACTGCATACTTTTTGGACAGAGGGAGGGAACCTCTTAGAATAGTCCCTCATACAATGATCTCCACAGACAAACACACACCAATCCCTGGAGGTGTGAGCCCACATTTCCACCCACCGTATCAAATTAGTTTCCAGTCTAGGAGACTTAGAAAGTGTAAGCTGCCCAGATGCTGTAAGTGCCATAAGACAAATTACTGGTGAAACTTCATTAACCATATTCCATAAACCTGACTGACAATTCAGAAAAAAAAATGTTACATTTAAATTTCATTTTATACAGTGGACATGGGTACTCATTTCCATTAATTTACACATTACTTACAATAATTATGCATCCACGATGATGTATTTGCCTTGGTAACATGGTAAAGATAGCGTACAGATAAGCAGTGAGCATCTGTGTGTGAGCGCGTGTACATGACATTGCTTTGACTGCACACGCATTGATGCATGACGCAGAGGCATGCACCCCCCCTTAGCCTCAGGCTTCCAGTAGCACGCTGGTCTGCCTCGGTGTGGTGGGGGGGATATGTTCCACAACCTGGTCAACTACTTTGCTGCAACGCTCGAACTTTACGCACATATTCAAATTCCCGGCTTGCGGGAAAAATAAGCCTGTGGAACCCGCGCGGCTGAGAGGCGGAGATACTCCGACGGGCCATTTTATCTCCTCCTGTGCATTAGGGTAATGTATATACATGCCGGGCGGAATGATGGCCAATTTGCATTTTCGCTGGTTTAATGCGCGAAGGCGCGTCACGTCTCCGTCGCCAAGCCCGGCTCTGATGTTTACAGAAGTCATGCCAGCGTTTTCTTCGTAGCGGCGCATCATAAGAAAACAAAGTAAAAAAAAAACAAAAAATAAACTCAATAATTACTGGCTCATCAGAGTCATCTTCTAATCTTGCAGGGTACGCTGGGTAGTGGGCCCGAGGACAGGGAACAAACAGACCCTGCGACCTGCTGTTCCGGCAAACCTGCGATTCTTCTCAGCGAAGGCGGGACCACGTGCGTGCCGGGGGGCTGATGGCACGGGGGCTCCCACTAAACGAGTCGCCCTCGAAAAGACCAGTGTTACCAGAGCTGGCCGGCACCCGAGAGCTTAGGCCCAGGTTTCAACAAATCAGTTTCAGTTGTCAAATTTAATTTGGGGACCCGCTTCTCAGTGAAAGGCTTCGGGGGGGCGGGGGGCGGGTGACATGACATAATCTCATTGTCATTCAGCTAAAAGTACTTTTTTCCCCCCCGACTACTACTGGCAAATAGCTATTGTGTTCTAGCTGAGAAAAGGCGATGTCTCTATTAATAGGCCCGTGTGTTTCTGGCTTGCAACTACTTCACATTGCCGAGTTATTAAAATTAAACGGGGGAAAAAAAAGGAGAAGTAATAAAACAGACGGCATTCCGGGGGAATGGATTTTCAGTGTCGAGCGTGGGATGTGGTCTCTGGATCCAGTGCTGGGGGGGGATTCCGAGCCAGACCTTTGCACGGCAAATCCACCGTCCTTCATGTAGCTAACGCACGGAGTTTGTTTGGCTTTAGCGTCTGAAATGTGTGCGGTCGTCATCCTGGAGACTTACGGCATCAACCCGGAGACTTACGCAGTCAACCCGGAGACTCACAGCGTCAACCCGGAGACTTACGCAGTCAACCCGGAGACTCACGGCGTCAACCCGGAGACTTACGCAGTCAACCCGGAGATTCACGGCGTCAACCCGGAGACTTACGCAGTCAACCCGGAGACTCACGGCGTCAACCCGGAGACTTACGCAGTCAACCCGGAGACTCACGGCATCAACCTGTAGACTTACGGTGTCCACCCGGAGACTTTCGGCTCCATTCGCCTGACCGAAATCAGAAAACAACACCGTGTAGATCCACACATGGATACAGATTGCCGTTACCCTCAGGGTGATTTTACTTATTCTCTTTTCCTGAATTGTTTTACACGTTTTCTGTGTTACGCAAGGATATACTAACAGCTGTTCAGAAGCTGCCGCGGTATCGCCATCTGCAACCAATAGGCCGACCGCAAATGAAGTTATATATGAAGCATATTATCACCTCGGGCCATCACCACTAGTGGGACGGAAGCCACGTTAGTGCGGTCAGGGACCCTATAAAGGAGGCAGCCACGCAATGACTTCATCGCAGCTCTGAGGGGAAATTAACAAAGTGATAGAAAACAGCACGATGTCGCAAGGCGGCAGAAGGGAGGAGAGGCTTGGACAGGGAGAGAGGGGTAACTTTTCTTGTCCCGAGGGGGAGAAGTGTTAGAATCCCCCTCTTCAGTTAATTTCAAGCTGCCACCATTCTTCGAGTCCATCAATTCATGAAATTAGGAAAGTGACAGTTCCGTGATGGGTCAGGTAACAGTAACCTTCTGCTAAAGTTATCATTAGCTTAGTGGTCTGATTGCTCTGGTTAGCAAAACCAAACTCATTTACAATGAGATTTTAAAGGACACAAATTCAATTCACCAACAAAACGAAACAAACTATATAATAACAATACATTAAATGTAATAAACATTCATATAACTGCGAAGACAGTTGTGTTGGATTTAGAGGTTTCAGCCAATAAAAAAGTGACAAGCAGGAGTAGAGGGCAAAGGTCACAGGGACAGACCTAAGAAAAGAGAGTGGGGAAGGAGGGGGGACTTCTCACCTGGCTTTAAATCTGTTTCCCGAAGAAGTCAAATGACTGATAGAAGGATGCCGTCCCCAGAGGGGCTTGGCGAGATCTGAGTCAAGTCACTCAGGCAGTGGACAGGGCTCGATGAAATCAGTCCTGATGCCAACAGCATCAGAAGGACGAGTGATCCATATTAATGAGGGAAGACTTTAAGGAAAAACAACGGACAGAGAGAGAATGAGCAAGAGAGGGGACGCGGAAGCTAGCAGAGCAGGAGACACCGTCAAAAGGGCCGAACTACAAAAACAGTGATTAATACACGCTCCCTCTATCCACTCAAGCAGAAGGCCATTAATGAGGGTATTAATTTGGCTGCAAACATCCAGATATGTAGACGCTAGATATACTTTTGAAATATGTGGCATGCCGTGGCCCAGCACAGTGCATTAAAACCATTTATTACAAGGAACAAATCACTTAACGAGATTTGAAGCATAGCACTGTCTCGCAGCAAGGCCAATAACGAAACGAGTCGAGCAATCACTGTCGACGAACATAAATTATACACAAGTCATAATTTTCCTGTTGTCTAGTCACTTGTGATTCGCTATTGTTAAATATTCAAAGGAACAGCTTTGTAGGCCATCGTTAATTAGTCTGCACAATGGCTAAGGTCTCATAGCAAATTACCTGCAACAACCACTTGCATCCATGTTAATCACTGAACAAACCAATAGTTTTTTTGTTCTTCTTCTGGATCAGCTGGGTCCCCTGCTCTGAGCATTTTTCTTTGTGCTACAGGAATTCTGAGATGCAGCATCAGTACTGAAGCATATTTGACAAGTCCCTCTTCATCAATGGGTAACCTCATAAAGTAAGGGGAGAGAACGTATGTGCTATAATCTGATGTAAATTAACATACACACAATGGGCAAATTTAGCACCATGGCTGCGTGTCTCCCTGGCTGGCAATTAATGAGGCAAAAATGTGAGAGCCTGCCGCTCATTCCAGGAGAGCGCGGGCACTTTAGAAAATGGGCGCAGCTGAAGTAAACATGGCACTCTAAATGGATCACTCTAATGCCCAGTTTGTTCCCTCTCGCCAGAACTCAAAGCCGCAATGCAATTTCTTCCGACTGACCTCCCTGTCACAGGCACAATCAGTCCCCCGATGGAGATAAGATGGGGGGGTGGACTAGTGTGGACTGTGGCTGCTGAGGGGGGGGGGGGGGGGGGGGGGGGGTGGGTTGGGGGTCAAGTGGGGAGGGGGTGGGGGCGGGGG
>JAODKM010000099.1:7286573-7317933 GCA_026780845.1 Petrocephalus sullivani | reverse complement strand
TTTTTCACATATTATAAGGGACCCCCCACACTAATACAAAAACCCAGGCAGGGGGCCATTCTTTTCTCCTACACCCCCCCCCCCCCCCCCCCCGAACGGGGGACTAAAGACAAATGATAAACAATAGGGGTCCGAGCATGGATCCTAGAGGCACGCCACGTGTAAGCGGGCCGGTAACAGGTATGCGCTTCCCCAAAAGCAGCAGCTTTCATGACAACATGAACAGGTACTGCGGCATCAGCAGCTTTCTCAAGACATGTGCGAAAACCAGAGAATCATTTTATCTGATGGCGCTGAAGGCATCCCTGGGCTCAAAAAACACCTGAATATGTATCAGCCATGTGACATGGACAGACTGCTAACTGGCTTGGCTTAAATGCTTCAGCTTTTTGGAACCTGTTCTAGGGACCGAGACCTGATTAGAGGCGGGTTTTGTACAGCACATGACAGAAAACCCCATGGACCGGTCACTGCGCGTCTGTCCGACTTGGCTATTTCGTATCATCTGCTATTTCCGCCTCTATCCCAGTGTCCGGATGCTGTAAAGGGGAGGTGTGAACACTGACTCATTCAGAGTCTACTGTTTGTTTGGCTCAAAGCAGGTACGTATGTAGGAAGGCACCGTCCTCAAAAATTTGGGAAATGCTCATCAGACCTGTAATTCAAACTTTAATTTCTACATAAGAGCCACATGATGTAGCAGCCACACTGCGCACACATGGGAATGTGCTAAAGTCACAGTGTTATTCCAAACCCTAACCCTAATGTAGTTAAACCAACAGCATGCACACTGATCTGTTATGTAGTTGTGCGATGTGTGTACATTTACAGACACGCATGGCCCCCTGTCGGTACTGCTAAGCTCATGCTCACATGTGTAAATCAATGACCACAATTAATGCTCACAAATGCTCACTGTGACCACACTTCTACATGTGATAAATTAAATATGTGGAAAAATTAAAACCCATTAACTTCCCTTTACACGTAAATGACTACTGATGATGGTTTTTTTTAATGATAAACCACGACTACGGTGGTGTGCAGCATTTAGAAATTTTCCCACCGTAACACTCTATTTAAAATTATAAAAATATAATTGAAATGGCAATAAAATGAAAAGCCTACTGCTCAAATTAAAAAGGCAAAAAATAACTATTATTAAAGTATGAATGCTGTGCACTGTATGCAGAAGCAGTCTGCTTCCGTGTGATGCAGGTTTCTGTTCTAGTGGAGATGTGGGTTTCTAGCCATTAAATGTGTGTGTGTGTGTGTGTGTGTGTGTGTGTGTGCGTGTGTATGCTCATGCTATTGTAAGGTGTACACATGCGTGTAAACATGCGTGCGAATGCCTTGCTTCCGTGCTCATTTCCGCCCGCATGTTTCCATGTGCTTTCGTGCCTGTGCATGTGTGTGCGTGGTGCGCCTGTCTTTGTGCGTGTGCGCGGCGGGCGCCAGTGTTTGTGTGTGTGTGCGCGTGTGAGTAAATAAGAGCTGAGCGGAAGTGCCTGCACGGGGGGGGGGCTTTGATCTGCCGAGCACATAGCTCTGAATCATCCTCGGCAGACCTGGGCTCCTAGCCATCCATCTCCCCCTTCAGATCCGCCTGAAACAAGCAGGGGCTCCGGGGCGGCTCCTCCCCCTGCCGACTCTCACACCCCGCTGCCGCGGGGACCCCTCATTCATGCGGCGGCACGGAGTCGGCCGATTACGGATGCCGGCGTATAAACCGAGAGGCTCTGTCCGACCAGAGTCCGTGCTACCGTTCCCAGGAGCGGGGAAGAGAGACGGTATAAAGCCTATGCTGTCTAAGCTGTGAATGATTAATACGGGGGTAAATATGTCATAAATACACAAGAAAAGCACTGTGACGCTAAACCGGGCAGGCGGCTGGAAAATGCTGCCCCATACCCAGCAAAGCAGGAGAAGCCCAAGGTCGAACAATCGCTACTTCCCTTCCAGGCCGGCAAATTTATTTCAGTGGTAATGAACTGGAATTCAAAACGCAGCTGTTGTTCCTTTGAGAAGAAATTATTACTTTTACCACAATGGCCAGTGATAAATGGATATATACAGATATTTTGAACGAAACGAGATGTACCTGTTTGTCTTTGAAAGGCTTCTGCGCTTGATTCTGAATGCGGGCGACTTCACGCACTAAAATGGCTGTGACTGAGGCCTCGAGCGAGGTCAGTGCCTAAACTGCTCAAATTGCTTCCAAATTAAAATCAATCGTTTTCAGCCGTCCAAAGGCCCCTGGCTAAGAGAGACGCTCCCCCAAGCTGGGTTCGGCCATCAGAAGTGGTACCGTTGCCCAACCCACGCGCACTATTGACCTTGCTCACGCCGTTTCACTGCCATTAGGGACAGTGAAATTCTGTAGGAGATCCACAACCCTCCTGACTACAGTATGCACAAGCCAACATGGAGCATGACGTGTCGGCAACGTGACTAAATGTCCCTGATAGCATCTACTCCATCTTCGTGGAGAGGAAATATATGCATTTTCTCTTTCCGTTAACTGTGTCTCAGACAACAGGCATGAAACAAAGCAAATAACAGCGTTGTCAAGGCAGAGTCCCCTAAAGGTGAGCTGTATGAAAACCGTAGTAACCTTGGAGTGGTGACAGCATATATAATTAATGGACACTCAGAGTATACTCCCTCTCGGCTGACAGCAGTGATCAGCTCTCCTTACATTTCTCCTACCTTCCCGAGCTTGACTGCATATGTATGGAAGACTCGACAGATTTCCTTTAAAGACCTCCATGCTCCCATAATCGGCACGAACTGTCTACAGGGAGTGCATGTGTCATAAAATGGCCACAAAACAGGTAATTAAGAGGCTTCTTAAGAGAATTCAGAACCAGAGTACGCAGGAAATCCGAGATTATACGGAGAGCTTGGAAATACTTGTTTCTGGGCTTTTTTGGACGGACAGCAGAACCACAAAACGCGGGGACTGGGTGATGGAAGGAGGTGTATTCACTGGCACCCGCGAAATCAGGATCACTGCACGATTTCTGAAATCAAATTCAGTGCTATTTAATTTCCTTGTCAAGGCCTCAACAATTAAAAGGCAATGCTACTATATGTATGAGATACTGAGAGAGAGAGAGAGAGAGAGAGAGAGTGAGAGATGAGCGAGGGACAGAGGGAGCATTTAGGATATTTAGGCCTGGATAGCAGCCCCACAAGGCACTCTTCCGGCTGAAATGCCTCAAGTCCCACTTCTGAAAAAAGATCCAGTGCTCAGAAAATCATTAAAAATCATGGAAGCGAAATCACCCAAATGGGAAAATTATGGGCAGCCGCAGGACCTTTGCGGGGGCGTGAATTTCACGCGATTCTGTGGTGGCATTCTCCAGTTACGACATTTTAAACTCCTAACCGAAAAGAAGTTTTCCAAGTCCTGCTTTTGCTAAGAACAGCCCATCTCGAAGATTCATTAAACACCGGGGAAGCAAAATTTTATGGGCAGCCAATCTGACCCTGGTGTGGAATTAACAGCCCTTACCCCCACAGTCCCCCCCCTCCGGAAAGCTGCACAGGCATTTACACGTCTTCAAAAACGGGATTTCACTCTTTTTTTCTAATTTGCATTTTTCCATTTTCGCAAACCTGCTTCCCACCTCTTCAATGCTAAGTGTGCAAAGTTAAGATAGGGCACTAGGTCAGACCATATGTAGCAACTTGAAAAAACGTAAGAAAAGCCAATCAGCAAAAAGCAAATAAATTATACAAATTTGGAATGTAATAAGTCGAATTTATGGGTTTGATTGCTGAATCAGAATGTAATACTTAAAAATGACATTTTCAGACTCTCTGATATAAAAAAGAAATAGGTACACCTCTTCGACTGCTCAGTGAAGCAAATACCAATCACGTGTCAGCGTGACAATGTGTAACATCATGCAGATACTGGCTAGGAGCTTCAGTTAATGTTCACACCAAACACCAGAATGGGGGAAAAAAGGTGATTTAAGTGACTTTGAAGGTGGTGTGGTTGTCGGTGCCAGGGCCGCTGGTATGAGTATTTCAGAAATTGCTGATCTACTGGGATTTTCAGGCAAACCATCTACAGCGTTTACAGAGAATAGGCAAAAAAAAGAAGACAAAAAACCATCCAGTGAGCAGCAGATCTCTGGAAAAAAAAACTCTTTGTTAGTGGTGGAAGTCAGAGAAGAATGGACAGACTGGCTGAAGGTGATAGAGAGGCAACAGTAACTCATATAACCACTAATAACAACCAAAGTATGCAGAAGAGCATCTCTGAATGCACAACACGTCAAACCTGCTAGCAGACGGGCTACAGCAGCAGAAGCCCACTCCAGGTGCCACTCCTGTCAGCTAAGAACAGGAAACTGAGGCTACAGCAGGCCCCAGGATGATCCATCCTGCCTTGTATCTGGTGCTGGTGGTGTTGTAATGGTGTGGGGGACATTCTCCTGGCACACTAAAGGGTCCCTTAGTGCCAGTTGAGCGTTGTTTAAATGCCATAGTTAACTTGATTGTTGTTGCTGACCATGTCCATCCCTTTATGACCACAGTGTACCCAGCTTCTAATGGCTCCTTCCAGCAGGATAGCGTGCCATGCAATATAGATCATATCATCCTGGCCTGGTTTCTGGAACATGACATTGAGTTCACTGTACTCAAATGGCCTCCACAGTCACCAGATCTCAATCCAATAGAGCACCTACAGGATGTGGTTTAACGGGGCTTCGAATCTATACCGTGACAGAGTAATGCAGTTCTGAAGGCACATGGGGGTCCAGACCAGAACTAGCAAGGTGTACCTAATAATGTGGCCAGTGAGTGTATTTTAAGATTGTGTAAGGATCTATAAGAATCATGCAGATGATTCATAAATGTGGACCAGAAAAGTTAACATTTGTATCTCACTATCCATAGGAATGAGTCTATTTTTTCCAGTGTTTCCCATAACACACGCACAACCATACTGCTGTATACCTTAACAATAGTGTGCACTGGATGTGTAGCAGGGCTTACCTCCCGGGAAGCATGCAGCCTCTCCCCTTGCTTTACTCTGCAGTACACTCTCTTAAGTGTACTATATACCTTATAGCACTTACAGCACACACATTCACAGCACAGCACACCATCTGGTGTGTCAGATGCAGCCGTGAGCTGCAACTTCACATCTCATAAAAACTATAGCCATAAAGAGAAAAGGCACTCGTAACATATGAAAAAGACCCCCCCCATTAAAATAACCCTTTCACATAGCACCAGAGACATGTGTTCATGTGCATCTGAACCATAACAGACTTGGTTTTAGCCACCTGTGGCAGGCCGAGACTCGCTCCCTATCCGAGGACACATTTGTGAACCAAAAACCATGAAGCAGCTTCACTCCCCTTGCAGATGTTTTTGTGGTGCCTTCCTGGAAAAAAAACTGCAGAGTGATGCGGCTGAACCCAGACCTGAGCAGCCGCTGCCTGATAATAGAATATGCGGGCCAGCCGTGCTGCCAATCCCCCCCGGTCACACTCTAAATGGGAGTTTATTTGCAGCTTATCCAAACTCCATCAGCCAACAAAGCTTCCTCCTTAACTCAATGCCCTTGTAGCCCCAAGCGGGTTAAAGCCACTTAAAATTAGTTAGCTCTTTAGTGCAGTAATCAATAAATGGAAATCTAACTCTAATCTAGCCCATGAAAACAGTTATCTCTGTCTACTTGCCTTGCCCAAAAGGGCCAAGAAACCCCCACACTGAAGATCTATAGAATTCATGTACATGCTCCAGTTGTCAGATAACTGTTACACCGTATATAAGAATTACCTTTATCTGTGTTGTCATTAGAAGACACTTTTACATTAGGACCATTTATCTCACCGTCAGGCCCTAACTAACCTGCGGCAAGATGTGGCTTCACAAAGCAGCACAATCGGCTGATGAAGACGTCTGCGACGTGTTAGTCTAAAGCAAGTCAACCGAGATGGAGAGCCCAAACACCGTAGCAATACTGGAGATACAGTATGCAGGCGAACCCGCTACCCGGAGTGTTTGCCCGTTACTGCTGCAGATTTAAAACCTTGGAACATGTCCAGAAGGCCAAACAAATCCACCTGATGGAAAATCAAAGCAGCGATAATTGCCATCTATATAGCACAGCCCGTGGTTCTAAGGCTAAGTTCACTGACTGAGGGCCCCGAAGTGTACGTCACAACAAAATCCCTACCACGAGCTACAGACCAACAGCATCCAGGTTTGACATGCATGTGCCAAAATAAGTGTTCCCATTCGCTTCCTGCATTTGCTGCTGCCCCCTCACACCAGAAACCAAGGGGCTGATGGGTAATTCCGGAACAGAGGTCCATTTGCCCATCCTGACTGCTGCTTGCATTACCGGGCAACCTGGCAATGAAACAGTGGGCACAGATGCCACCACCGGAAGCCGCCTGCTCGGGCAGGCTGCTGAACGGTCGAAGAGGTGGGATTTCTACACTTAAACCAGTGGCGTCTGGCTTAAAAGGCAAAGCCTACTGGCCCTCGTTTGGGACTGATTTAACGGGGCAGACCAGTGAGCAGACTTTGAGGGATTTCCAGCTGGCGCATTCATAAGGCACTTAAAGTTACAGTCTGTGCATTTTCCTTTCATTTATTAATTTCTGTTGAGATACATCAAGTGGATTTCCCCCACAGACGGCCCCTTCCCAACCCCTTAATTCATGCTCACGTTATAGCAAATCAACTTTTAATAAATGATCAGCAGTTCCCTGTTGTTTTCCATTTAAAACCCGTACAGCTGCGAGGCAAATTTCCCTAGCAAGGGGGGGGGGGAGAGAGAGAAAAGGGAGCACCTACAATTAAATTAACAAATCGCTGTCCTTAATTAATGTGGGAATTACAAGAAACTGCCGGCGAGTCCAGGAGACTCGGAGTGTTTCACCCCCTTGCGTTAAGCGCTCTGAGCGGAGCGCGTGAAGCAGGCGAGACGATTAACGGGGCCGTCCTCCGAGTGCGCGAGAGCAGCGGGTCCTCCGCGCCCCACAACGCCACAGCCTCGCTCCATGTTCCATTGTGTGCTCTGCGTTTGCTAATGAGCTGGAGGACTGAGGGCGGCGTTACCCTGCTGGATTCTGATTCTTTAATTTCTTCATCTACCACAATCATTTACAGCAAATCGGCTTCATTCCCTATGGATCCATTCTCTCCCGCAGATTAGGCATGCGTGTCTACGCCATGGGGGAGTTGTAGGGCTGCGTTGAAGGTCGGCAGTGCTCCGGGGGGCCCAGAAGCATGACCACAGCCAGGGGGTCCCAGGAACTCCTCCGGTCTGGCCGGGCTGAAGTGAACAGAGGAATCAGCATCGCTTGTTCCTCCGTACAGGAGATGGCGCTCTTTGTATATGGCCTGCTTTTTTGTACGGTCATCAATCTCGTTTATTTTGATCATTTGTAGATTGTTTGTTAGTCCCCTGAGCCGGGCCACTGTGACGAGCCGGAGGCCTCTCCTGGCACCGTTCTGGTGTCGAGCAGAAAACTGGGGCTGGCCGTGAACAGGGATGAACTAGTGGTGAGGAAAAGTGCCGGCAAGCACATGACCAAACACATGCTCCATCTCAACTTTAGCACTGGACCGACGAGGCAACTGTGTTAGAAATACTTCTACTTTAAATATGGCACCAGAGCTCCATAATCACAATGCTAGTTATCTGCTATTTGTCACAATCAGAAGTGTTAAGAAATCTTTCTTTTGCCAAGGTTGTTGTCTTCCTGTTTGGTTTTGATCACACTGCATTAAGGGAGTGTTTGTGCGGATAAAGATTTGAGGGTAGCGGGCCTTTTTGTATTTGGCTGGCATTATGCGACAGTCTCGGATCTGAAAGCATATTATGGAGTTTTGGCAGGCGCCGTGTGATTCTCTGCAATGCTGTAGCGGCAGTGTTGCCGAGGGCCTTAAAACTACATTACCCATGGGGACGTGCGACTCGCCAGCAGCATGTAGCCGAGTTCATTTAGCAAATTAGCCAGTGCCGCTATTGTAGAACGAGACAGATACCGCGAAGAAGCTGGTCACTAGAAGGTTGTAAGTCAGCCATAACGACACAAGCAGGACAATGACACGTCCATTAATTATTATTTTGCAGGTAATTATTGTTTAGGTGCCTCAGACCATGTGAATGCCATCAGGGCCAGAATTTCAAGGACCTGAAATGGACATAAAGAGGAAAAGTGAAGGAACCAGACACCATAAGGACCCAGCTGTGACTGAGTGGGAATGGCACATGGTGGGTTTTCCCAGGCTTCCTCCCATTACCCCCACTACCCCCAGGACGATCGGTCTGCTCTTTCTAAATACAATTATGAGCAGAAATATGAACAGATTTGTTCATGTGTCAGCCGACGTCACGGTTTGGATTTGTCAAGAGACACCCAAAGGAACGTCTATCCCTCTTAGACTTACTTTTCCATATGTTGAATTTGCAAAATCATACGAAATGTCCTTGTTCCACAATGCAGCAAATGACCCCGCGTGCGACGGCGATCGGGCGGGTTTCGCACGCCGCACAAATGAGCTGACACCACTGAGCACTACGACACACATCCTGTCAAGGCAGCACTTCAAGAGGTACACAGAGACAAATCCTTGGGAGAAAATACACTTACAAAAGACCGATCTGCTCAAAGGACTTGCCAGTTGCTTAGTGTTTAACATCGTCTTTTTCATTGACTGAAAAAGATTCTTTAAAACTACGAGATCAATCTTGCACTTGAACTGGTTTGTTTTGTTTTGTAATTTTATTAATTAGCAGAACAGTCACACTGATGCATATTATGATGCATATAAACTGTATATTAATTTCATTAAGTAATATTTTACATTACAAACGGATGATTAATTGTACTAGTTCACAATCATTTTTAAGGTAAATGGGGAATCAAAAATAAGGCCAAATAAGATTTTACATACATTTGGGATTTCAGACTATCAAATCTGATGTCCTTTATCTAAATTATTAGCCTAATTATTTTGATTATTGGCACTCATTTTTAAGACTTTCATCAGTTCCAAATGCTCTCAATAAGAAAGCTATTGAATTTAGTATTTAATAAGAAAACACTTGTCTGAAATATGGACACAATCCATAATTAGGTCAGGAACTTTGACTTCTGAGATTTTTAATTCCACCCTTCAAAAACATGAACGATTTCCAGCCAATGGAATAGCACGTGATGAATTAAAGCTATCAGATTTGTTATCTGACTTGTGCTCACAGAAAGATCACAAGCTTGTGAGCAGAAAAATTAACTGCATGTGTTTAAGTGTCCTTAATTAGCACTAATAGCCTTAATGATAGACACACAAGGAACCGAGTTACAGAGAATAAATTCCAGTAAAAACTTGACCTGCAAACAGCCCCATTTTATGCTATCAGTATCTTAGGCAGAAGCACCCATCCATATATATCTGGCCATGATTTGAATAATACTCCATATGACAGCATCATTTTCAAATGTATCAGACAGAGTAATAGTTTTATAGTGTGCTGATGTACATGTACTTTATATAGCAACACACTTTGATTCATCTACTTATTTGTTAGTTTATATATTTACATTCCTGCATATTTTATTTAATTATTAATTTACCCATCCTTTAAATTGCGCTTTAATGATGCTGCGTTCCTTTTGAACTGAGAAGTTTGAATTCTGACTCGAAAAGTTGGAGCAGCCAGTACAGCCCCGACCTCAGAATTCAAGATGGCTGCACCCTTCATCAACAGAAGAGAAAGCTGTAGTTATTAGCAAGTATGTCTTATTTGTGTCTCATTAACACAATACTGTCCACCCACTATCTGTGGGCATGTTGCTAGGGAGTTTTTATGTGCAAAATACCTCGCAATGCATTGTTATCAACAGGTACTGCTAAGAATGAACCTGGCTGGAACTGTTATTGCTCAATCAACGGCTTTCCAAATGCAGGAAACCTGGGTGTGATGGCATTGCCAGCCCAGGTACATGCGACGCAGCCAAAATCCTGCCATAAAGAAACGCAGGACAGGCAAGGCAACACGGTGAGGCAAGGCGGTATCTGCATAACTCCATAGCTCCCACCCTCAGGTAACGTTATTTCCTTCAGAAGGTAGCCTCTTGGCCCCTTTAATGTTCAATCATCACTTCCCAGGTCAGTTTTGTTTCTAAGTCTAACAATTACCCAGTAAGTAAAATGTTCGCAAAGCCAAAAAAAAAAAAAGAGGATCTAATGGAGCATATGGGAAGGCGGCTGATTGGTTCAGCAGGGCAGAGTGCGCGTGACATGGTACACACCATCCGTCAGCTTGACCAATAATACAGACACGATTTCAACTGACACTATAGAGGTACAGATACAGGGCCGCATACATTGATGGTGTCCTTACCACAAAGCAATGTTAGCTACTCCTACTGAACAGAAACTTGAGAGGCTGTAGAAGAAAAACCCAGAGCTCATATGACAACACAGTCGGTGGCTTCAGCAGCCAGGCCCCCCTGCTCCAAAACCACCCCGCTCTGCCACCATGGGATTAAAACACTGTCAGCTTCTGCGGGGGCTCCTGAGTGTGGAGGCTGTACTAATGCCTCAAAGCAGCTGCACGTTCTCTACATAGGGTCCTATACAGTATCGGCCATATGTGACCAATCCACATCCAATACTTGTTTAGTTT
This sequence comes from Petrocephalus sullivani, assembly GCA_026780845.1. Taxonomy (NCBI): domain Eukaryota; kingdom Metazoa; phylum Chordata; class Actinopteri; order Osteoglossiformes; family Mormyridae; genus Petrocephalus; species Petrocephalus sullivani. The sequence goes on along the minus strand of JAODKM010000099.1, from coordinate 7,307,258 downwards.
TCGGTAGTCTGGCTCCTATATCTTGTTAAATCGATTCGTACAATCAGTCGCACAACAGCTCTTTGCCATTTTAGATGTTTTTTACGGCATTCAAGCTGAACACTAACGCTGCTGCTCAGGTATTTTGCCACTCAGTGGGTGCGAGCGCTGTGACGTCACGGGCATACCCTCTGTGGTAAGAGGTGCGTAAGAGCGTCAGACAAGAGGGTGACAATCCAGACGTATTTTACTCCTGAAACAATAACTAGTAGTGCAGAGATTTACAATCTTTGTAAAAACAAAGTTTTGAGTGGTATTTATAGCGTTTAGTGGAAAATTCCAGTAAAAAAAGCGCGTGCAATTGTGCGAGACAATGCGAGTAGAATGAAAAAATGGATGATTTGAGAGTCGCTAGCTTGGGCCGTTTTGCGCACTCGCTACAATTTGTGATACGCGAGGAGCTGCTACTGCGGCGAAGTGTAAGTGACGCTGTAGCCAGTGGGAGAAACATTTTGTAGCATTTTAAGCACTTGCGTATACTCTCTTGGAAGATATTTAAATTGAACTGCAAATGCCTCAAAAACACTGAAAACAAGATGTACTGCACAAACGAGGTGGAACAGTACGTTACGTGTGATTGTAGCAGCCTAATTAACGAAGCTTTGTTGGTGTGCATTTTTTTTTCATTTGGAGTTATTCGTTAAAAAAAAACCTCTCAAGCTGAGAACTGAGAATCCTAATATAAATGACTGAGTTGAAAACTCAGGTTTCAAGTAAGGTAACATATAATTATAAAATATATACATATATATGTTTCATTTTATTTTGGAAGTTTTGGAAAGCTTTGTGTTAATTAAGCCTGATTTTGTGGATTTTAAGAATATATATAAAAAATATAAATATATAAAATATAAGACATAAGAATTATCACAGTCGCTTTCACACAGTGAGGCAAAGCCTACAGCTTATTAACCTCTTTAATCCCAAATTTTCCCCTGCAAAATAAGTGCATGCATTTCACTCCTTAGACCTCCCTAACGCATAATACGTACTATTTATTTTTTCATTTCATGTTTCTTGTTGCCGGTGGGATTAAACAGCTTAATTCAACACTCAGTATCAGCCAATACCCAAAGCCCAGGTATCGTATTGGGACAGAAAAGTGGGACTGGTGCATCCCTAATATCAAATAAATGATTTTCCAGTGTTTTGTTGTAATCGTGATCACATCCAGTTGCACACACTTAAAGGAAGGTGAAAAAACTCACCAAAAAACGAGAACCAAAAAGCACTGCTGTGCACAATTGTATTTATTCACGCTAATGTTCCACGTTGGCCATCGCTGGGGAACGCAAGGCAGGGCAAAGGCTTTGCCGAGTCAGAGAGAGGTCTTTCCACAGCTAACCACTGCATGCATCTGCGGCTGCCTCCAAACTTTCAGCTGCGGTAATAAGGCTATAAAGTCTCTTTGAAGGTGAAGTTTCAGCGCGCCTTCGCGATCCTTTTTGAACTTCCCTCGAGCTCTCGGCTCTCCCTCTTCCCCCGTGTCCAGCATCCAGAGGCAAAAAAGGTTCTTAAGGGCCACTAACTCAACAGATGGTCCTTGCAGGGCACTGTCAGCCAACGTCCGCGGGCAGCTGGTCGGGACGTCGACTTCCCTCAAGCTGCGGCGAAAATGAGGAAGCGAGGCGGCCAGTGCTGCAAATGTATTTGCCCCTGCAGGAAAAAACCTGCTGACCCACTACACGGAGAGAGGCAACGAATGTAACACATGCAAGCTCAAAGTTGGGTCTACTCCAGCTCAGATGACTTACGCACTCACGCAGTCCGACCGCAGCTGTCCCCACTTCCTTTACTCAGCCTCGGCTAAAAAAAAAAGTGAATGAATGAGACATTCCCACAGATTTGTGCTATCAGATGCAGAGTGAGCATCTGGGCCATAAGCCATGTTGAAGAACTAAGATTTAAAAAAACAGAGGGGAAAGACCCAAGTACAATGCTCTTGGTGAATCGTAATATGTACAGAACTGCATCCACGTGCCTCCTGAAGGAACGAACAGGGCAACAGGATGGAAAAGGATAAAAGTACAGTACGTGGAGGAGGACGTGATCCGCAGAAACCGCTCTGCCAGAGGTAAAAAGGGGCGCTGGGAGGGCAATGCTTCCAGGCTCGGACACCACTCACTCGGGCTCTGGTGGAAAAGGTGCGGGGTGGCAGATGCAACGGCCACTGCAATGTTTCCTTTACTGGTCTTTTGAGTGCTAGATGGTGGTCAGATCCGTTGGAAGACCCTCGAAAGCTACTTTTTACGTCTAGACTCGAGACCGTCTTTAATCCTCCGTAGCTCGGTTGGACAGAGACTTCAAACACCTGGACCAGTTTTAATGGAGCTACCAGATGACAAGGACACTCTAGTTCACAAACATCGGCGGGTAACTCAATCAGCAGGAAATCACACTGTCTCCTGGAGCCAAGGGAGAAGATAGTGGAAATCTCATTAAAAAATAATGGCTTCCACCTGCTACCATGTTCTGAAATGTTTTTCTAATGACCAGGCTGTGGATTTAGGTGCCGATCTGAAATCCGCAGCTTTGATGACAGCTTCTCATCAGAAACATGTGCCTTGTTCAGCGGACGCCTTACCTGCGTCATGTGACAGCCCAGGTTCCAGGCTTCTAAACACATCTTTGCGCCAACACATTACAGTCTCTGTTTATCTGAGAAACTGTCAAGAAATAAAACCAGAGCAGTCTGTGGTTTCCAGAGACAGGTCTTGCTCCTCCGAGACGTCAGTCAGCCATCAGAGGGGCAAAAAGTACCCCCCCCATCTTTGAGGCAGCACTGGGGTCCTCATCTTGGAGGTCCTAATTCCTTTAAACAGCTGCACATTCTCCACATGTGAAATGGACCCCTAAGTCCCCCATCCCATGTCCCAAAAGAAGACAACTAAGGCCCACCGCTCCCCACAAACGTTAAATATGTGATCCAACTCCATTGTTTAATCAAATTCTACACCGAACCGGACTATGCTGCATGTTGACATTAATCATCCAGGTGGCCCAAACATGCGCTGAACAGGGGCCAACAGACTAAGGTCTAAGTAGGGAAATAAAATCTCACCAAAAACATTGAAAAGCACTGCAGCTTCTACATCACAATTGTGTATTAATCAGAAGTTTATATCCAAAGTGATGTACATTTATAGAGAAAGCTGAGTCAGCCAGTCCAGCCAACAGGGGGTTAAGGGCCGTACCCAAGCGACCAGTGGCGAAATCCTTCTGCCAAACCTTGGATACCAACATTTCAATCACAAGTACAGCATCCCACCTACTGAGCCACACACCACCCCCCAAAACAGCATCTATCTAACTGCATCATTCCACAGAAGGGGCGCCGTTGGCCATTTTTGGGGAACGTAAGGCAGGGGACATAGCAGGCGCCCGGGTACGAGAAGATAACCCCCCTGCACTGAGAGAGAATTGCAGAGTAGAATCTAGAAGAAAGGCTTTGGTGAGTCAGAAAGAGGCCCTTCCAAGGCTAACCATCACACGCATCTGCAGCTGCCTCCAAACTTGTCTAACTCCATACTACTTTGGCTTGGCAATCCCTTATCCAAACACACAGCCTACTACCTTCACAGAAAGTACTGGAGCTATGAATCGATCCCTCCATCTCCTTAAAGCCACACCAGCTGGCATTAAAACTTCACTTTTGCTTCAAGGTGCACAGATATGTGGGTCAAAGTGTGGCTAAAATAAAAGAATATAAAGACAAGTTTGTTCTGTTTGTGAAGAGGGAACGGGGGGGGGGGGGCTTTTGGTGGTGCATGCTGAGTTTGCTTATAAAAGAATTTTGGAGACTGGCTGTTCCAGAACTCACTTGGATAGAAATCCACAGGAATACAAAAAGAGCTGGGCTCGAATTCGGGTCACGGGGACCAGGAGTCGTGCCCCTCTTACCTGCTGGGGAGGGCTTACTGTTTTCTCACTGTGGAATGAAAAGAGAGGAGCTCATTGGCATGCAAACCACCCCAACCCCCCCCCACCGGCGTTCGCTGAACGACCCCTCTGCATTAGCGGCTCAGGGCGGCCGCTTCTCCCGCCACGTGCGGCGTGTGGGAACCCCCCCACACTAATGGTCGGTAGGTTGGTGGCCCATGGAGGTGAGCAGCAGCTGAGGCCCATGAAATCAGCTGTTTGCTGTGGCACAGATTTCACCTTTCTCGCCTGCCCCACCAGGCCTGCATTTATTGGGAAAATGTACTTATCAGATGGAAGTCAAATTGAAAGCAGAAGCCATTCCCTGGGTGTTCCCTTGTGATTTATGGAGGGAGTGGTTGTCTCTTTACAGCTCTGGCTCTGTTCATCCAAAGGTGCATCTGGTTTTTTTTTCTTCTGGTGTTTTTCAGTTCGGTTCCAGACAGTACTTATTGCACTATTATGCTCTGGAAGCAGGAAGTGTGGTAAATTCCCATAATGTGATCTGTGAAAGAGAGAACTTGAAGATCTGACTATGACTAAGTCTGAGACCTGGCTCAGACGGAGGCAGGCAGCTCCGGGGGTTACGGTCAGGCCCCACCGCCCTGCTTAAAGCTTTCCACTTGGGTGGAAGGAACATGGGCTGTTCACACCGAGCCTTTTCCCAGTCCAGAGGTGCGTCGTAGTCCGACACGGGAGCGCGACAGCCGCCAAGGGGGACTCTGTGTTCAGGGTCACCTCTCGGAGTGGCTGCCTCCCCTGATGCACGGATGGTACGGCCTGCCCCCGTGACGAAGGCAGGGAGGCAGGTCGCCTCCCCTCTTCCTGGACATGCCTATAACCAGGAAAAATTGGGCGTCTGTTCCTGCTCAGAGGTGCCGAAACCAGCACAGCGTCACATGCCTTGGCCTCTGTGCTCTGCAACTGCTCGGGGCTGACAGAGCTGCTAATTAGCCCAAAGCTAATGCTTCCCCTCCACTTCTCCACCTCACGGGCCGCCATCGATCTGGCCTGTTATTCTCCTCACTTGTGGTTCTGGGTCGAAAGTCCTTCTTAAGGGCAGCTTTGGGGCTTCACCTCTCCCAAGACTCTTTCAACTTGAGCCACTATCTTAACGATTTTTACGACAGGTGTGAATGCGATGAAATAAACCGGCAAGCACAATTTAAAACATGTAGCTTTAAGCAAATGCCACAGTAAATCACTACAAGTTTATAATAGGGCTGTCAAAATTGACGCGTTAACGCGGATTAATCCAGCGTCGTGATTAATCTGATTAAATATATTAATGTATTTACCCCATCTGCAGCGCAGAATGACTCAAAATCCATGAACTGCAGCGTTGAGGTAAGTTCAGGTAAGAAATAGTTGGAAATGCTGCATTTCAGGAATTATGAGTGATTCTGCGCTGCAGATGGGGTAAATGCGTTAATATCTTTAATCAGATTAATCACGACGCTGGATTAATCTGCGTTAATGCGTCAATTTTGACAGCCCTAGTTTATAACAAAAAAACAGGCTGGTAAATATGACCGAGGCCTGGCAAAGCTTTAACCTTCTTGTGGAATTTTCAAAGTGCCTTTTTGAAAAAGAAGCTAAATGTTAAAGACAGAAACTTTCTGAGAAAGACAACTGCGTAATTCCCCACTCCTCTGCAGATGAAGGAGGTGCTGGCTGCCGAACCATAAGTTCATATTTCAGCAAAAACACATTATGATAATCCGACAGAACTCTGTTAACACCCCCTGCTGGGCTGATAACTTCACTACCACGCACACGCACAAACACACACCCAAGACTAGCATAACCTTGCGTGTTCCATTCACGCCGTTGACAATCGCGTTCCCAGAACAAAGATTCCAGCCAGGGTCCACTTCCTGTGACTTCCTTTACCCACCCCAACCACCACAGCTGGGTGCCCACCCCCCCGACTGATACCGCAAGATCCACTTTGGCTGCACAGTCTCACGCCTCTTATCCACCTGCCTCCTGGCCTATTACAGACATGGTCGTCTATCTCATATAATGAAGATGGTGCTCTTTCATCCAGGGAGCTCTCTGTTTACATATAACAAAGAAAGATGGTGGCTGAAGAGGGAGAGACAGACGTCGAGATCACATTCAAGTTACAGACAGAGCTAGTCGCCTAGGCATGTCAGCCTAACGGTCTGACATGAACTCTCCCTTCACCATTTTACCAAACAAAAGCCTCAATTAAGGCGTGCAAAAGATTCCTCTTCATGCCAAAACTACTCAGAATTTCAGTGTAAATACAAGCTTAATGTCCACCACAAAGGAAATCTAGAATACAAAACACTTGCAAAAGTCTTCAAATCGCATATCAGTCAAATAACTGAGTATACAATGGAGATGTTTTAATGAAGATCCCAAACCACAAATTCTCTTTTTGCCCTGTTTAAGAACCACCAAGATGCCCACACAAAATGGATGGATTTTTTCCCCCGTTTCATTTCTCCATGTCTGTCAGACCCTGTGTGACAACAGAATGAGTCACCCAGTTATCCACTGCCCAGAAGGATGCCATAAAAATAAAAAAGTTTTTTTCATCATTAAAATGTATTACACTTCGTTACATGTGATTAGAACCACTATAAAATGATTAAGAAATGTGTGATTTAAATATAGCTTGCGTAACAGTAGTCCTATTAAATGGTTCTAAAACCTAAGGAGTCCATTGGGTAAACAAAACCTATAACTACGGGCGTGCAAAGACCAAAGATCCAGTCACTTATAAGGCGGAAACAAAGATTTTCTACAGTAAAAAACAATATAGATCAATATGGAATTTTTGTAAGCCTATATTGGAAGCCTGTGTGCTGAATTAGTTGCGAGATATTGATTAGATTTTCCGCTCTATCGGCTGTTCTCCCCTTAAACGCAGTTTGCAGAATAACTTATTTTGCCGCTGAAGCAAGAAATATTCATCAAAAGAAACAATCACAACATCGATGCATTAACAGCAATTTAATACAGGTTCCCATAAATATTTCTAGATTAAAATAGCCTCCGAATACACAGCAAGCCGGGGTGAGCCGTGCAACGAGAGCCCGAGCATCACCCGATGCCGATGTCGGCAGAAAAAACCGTGGGTAGGAAAAGGAGTGTTTTCCCCTGGCTATCGTGAAAAAGGACAGAAGTTAAGCATTGTAACTAATTAAAAAATAATAACGGAAGCTTTTTTCAGCACCAAAAAAACCCTTGAAGGGTCCTCTTCGGATTCGGGTCTGGCACCATCCTTCAGACGCACGGAGGGAGCAGCAGATCGTGCGCCTCCTGCTCCAGCTGCCGGGTGGCACGCAGCGTGATCCGGCTGGACCAGAGTCATCGCCGATGCAGCGTGAGTTATAACAAAAAAAAATAATGAACCTGCCACACGGACACTGCGGGGCGGCGCAGCTGGCGCAGCGGCCTTTGGGAGGCCGTGTCCCGTGCCCAGATTTACGCACTCCCGGGCCAAAACGCCCACCTGATGGGTGAAGCGTAGCTGAGAAATGCACAAGGGAAGCCACTGGCCCTGGTCAAATGGTGACGGGCTGGATGGGCGATCCCCCCCCACCCCCGGTTGTATGTGTCAACTTGCATGTATATTGCACAGCGGAGAGTGTCCATGGCCGCGCGCCTGTGGCACTCCGGCTGCTGCGTGTGCATCAGGAACGCTGGCATGCATGCGTAAATTTCGGATCCGTGCCCCTGAGCACACTATCGGCTGCAACACTGTTTTGCCATTTATTTTTATTTTTAAAGATGCGATGCTACACCACAGAGGACATGCCAGCCCTGTGAAATAGCAATGTCGAGCAGAGAAACATTATGTATTTCTCTGCCGCCCTTTCACGGCATGGCCCCAGGTCGGGCTCCTCTGCGCACCAGAAAGAACAGCTGCATACTTTGTAAAGAGATAGCATGCTCTTACCTTTGAGAATGCTCTGACCTTGTAGCATATCCCTCGAAACAAACACTGTATAAAAACGCTCTGAGAATCCAGGTCTACACGGTGGCTTAGACGGTAGGTCATAATTCCCCTACGGACCAAACAAAAGCAAAACTGTCAGACATTTATGAATATGGATTCAGATTATTTTTACGGCGGCCCTGGATGGATGGAGAACATCAGCAATGCGTTGTGCAGAAATGCATTTCCCAGACAGCCAAACCGACATTCATGAGAAGTTTATTCAATGTGTGCGTTTGTTCAATAAATGGAAAAAACTGCTTAAAACGACCCGTATCTGTGCTACTTCTTTTTTTTTGTTATAATACACCTATATGGCTTGGCATACTCCCAAAACGAGGTGCCAGCGTTGCTATACACAGTATGTCGGGGGGTGGGGGGGGAGGCTGAAAGTGGCAGGTACGAGTGCAGCACAGTCTCCAAGTCTGTCTCCCTTCTTCCTTTATTATTATAGCAGCGGCAGCTGGTGCCGAAACTCGCCCGACTCCATCCACATCAGAGCGGCAGCGCGGCTCGGCTCCGCTGACAGCCGATCTCCCCCGTATGGGTTAAAAAGAAAAACAAAAATAACAGAAATAGAAGAACTAACTGCGTCTCTGCCCCTTGGCACCCTAGTATCCAAAGCCCACTGAGATCTGACTTCTTTTAATGAGTAGCCCTGTCTTTCTGCGTCCCAAAGCAGCCCAGCTGGGGGTGGTGGGAGGGAGGGGGGGGATTACTAGTGCTGCATTGACGGTGGCTCGTCGGAAGCTCGATCGAGTCCCTTTCCAAGTTTCCGGCGACCGATTTTTTTATTGCATTGTCTGTTTTGCCTGAGCATGTACATCCGAAATCCTAACACGGCAAAAAAATAAGCGGAGAGACCATCAGTGCTGGTTAACATCACCAGCATCACTGGCGTGTGCGAAGGATACCATAGTCTTTGTGCATTCATAAGGAAGTGGCACAGACAGGGGATGCTGTAACGATCGGGATTAATGTTACTTCTTACACTGATCTGCTCGCACTAACGACAAGTAGGCTGGAAGAGAGACATATTGTGCCAAAAAAGAATCGTTGCGTTGCGGTTTGCGTATTATTGCAGCCAAAACCTCAAACCCGCCCACATGTATTTAAATAAAAAAAGAAACATTCCAAATCCGAAATCCCATTCATTCCAATGTGATTACACGGAACTCTTTCTTGCATCTTTCACACATCCCTATGAAATAAGCTTCTTTTTTTCCACGGTCATTGAATATCTTAGAGATAAACTGCTAATCAAACAAAAAGAGACGAACTCGATATCACGACCGCAAGCCACAACTTTGTGAGAGGAGATGCGAGGATTTCGGGGTGTATTTCCGTGGTAGTTTTACTATGATAGACAAAATACGGTTTCGGATGCAAACTTTTGTGTGTGTGTGGGCGTGCGTGTGTATGTGTGGGGAAAACGCGTGTGCGAAAAACGCAGAGTGGACATAAATCCCACAAAGAGAAACCGGGATCCCGACCGCAACATCCGCACCGTCAAGTTCGCCGCTGCGAAGCGCGCTGGCCAGCGCAAGAAGGCAGCACATAGCCGGCACCGCTTCACGCATCCCGATCTGCATCCCCGGAGCAAATAAACAAGCAAACAAATAAGCGAATGCATGCACAAATAAATAAACGGGACCTCATCCTTATTGTTTCATGTACAAAAAAAAAATGAACAGACCGCGCAGCATCTACTTATGTGTAAAAATAAGCCCCGAGTAGTAACCCCTTAAAATACACGATAGGCTACTTTAACATTAGAAAGAACGAAACACTTCTTTGAGTGTGAAAGTTACAAATCAATCTAATGCTTTTATTATTATTTTTTATTATCGAAGCATCGCTGCACTCTCGCCGACCGTGAGAACACAAAGCGGCACGGCACTCCGACAGCCCGAAATAAAAGGGGGAAAATTAAAAAAAAAATCTCACCCAAGATGTGCTCAGTAGCGTGGTGGTCATCAGCGATATAACGAAGCCAGTTTTCATTGTCGCAAGAAATCGGGGCGAGAGAGGGAGAGAGACCCGCGATTCGGCTGCTGTTCTCGCACAGCTTTTTTTGTTATTATTATTCTTTTTCTTTTTCACTGGTTATTTATCCTGTGCCTCGGCAGTCTTCTTCCTTAGCTCCCTCCGCGATGCTTTCAGCTCTTAGTGCAAACCGTCCCGAGTCCTCTGGCGCTCAACTGCAGGTGAAAAAGCGATGTTCAGCTCAGCACCAAAGGGCTCCGCAGCGTCACCACAACCCCTCCTACCGTACAGTGCGGGAGAATCCCACTTAAAGAAACCAAGTAGAACGGGCTCCAGCGCACCTCTCTAATTGCGGGAGCAGTCCCCCTTATGTGCCCATTGTACTGCCTTGGCATCAAAAACACCGCAGGGCTGATTGTGCGCGTTAAAAATTAAAAACGCCAGTAATCAGTCACCCATCTATTAACTTGCAGCTATTTCCTTAAGCTTATATATCAGTTGCTTATATTAAAACATCGCTTGGTGTGCTTTGATGTGTGCGAGTTATATAATTATATTTCTTTAACGACTCGATGGCGTTCTACCTTAAAAGGTAAAATAAAATTATTCAGTGAAATTAAAATAGAATCATTTTTACATACTCTGGTTTACTGTAGCACATGCCAGTATTAGTGTCATTGTTTCGTGGAGGAAAGAATAAAATGCAGGGCCTAGCAGATTCCTCATTTGCTGTGAAATGCTCTTTCCATCGCGCTTTCGACATCCCGACTCCCAGGTGTGTGCTTAAGAGTGAAGCATTAGTAGAGGGAATATCTACAGACAGGCACACTTAGAGTAGCTGGCGTAGCATTCAAGTCTGCAGTCTAATAACTGTGAGATTTCCGGGCCTCTGATTGGCTGCCTAATTTCCATATCTGAGAGGGGTAATCCCATTAAAAGGATTGACAGAATGTCACCAGCAGTCTGTTTCGACTTTACGTGGCAAATGCTTTTTACTTTTCCCACCGGTAAATAATTTGACCGCAGATCAGGGTTAATGGAAGCCATCATCTTCGCCTTGTTTTTCTAGTTTGGGCAATTTCCTAGAATATGTGTAATTTCATATTTCGTCTCTTTCTGAGCGCTTCACGATGGAAAAGAGACTTCAGGGCAAAGCTGCCTAGATTCACGTTGACCCTCACGAGTGTAAAAACGACGAGGGCTACGCGTTGGCCATTTTTACACTCCTTTACGATGCGCGGCTCCATAGAGTACAGTGGACAGTTAGGAGCTCCTTCCTAGGCGTATACGCAATTAAGTATTTTCCACAGTTTAAATATTAAGCAAACAGGTTTGTTGTTTTTCAAGGACAATAAATAACACAAGAATTGTGAGATTCTAATAATTATTTAATCTCATTTGCATGTGTCACACATATGCCACTCATTTTACTACCAAGAAATTCTGGTCTGGTCATAAATGTAAAAAAAAAAACACGTCAGCCATTAGGTGTTTTTTGGTCACAATTATCAAAATTATGGTTGAGTCAGTACAATATATAGAATTGAGTTCTGTTGGAGATCTACATTCAATCCAGGCATAACAATAGCTGGAGAGGAACTAATAAAATGTATCACAGGGAGGAAGTCCCACAGAAAAGTTGGACATGCCAGCATCTGTTCCATGGGCTTTAAAGTCTTTGTGTGTTCGCTAGTTTCCTCCAGCAGCCACTATTCCTGCCATTCCTGGCATTGATGCTGTTTACTATCTGTTGACAGATTCACAGTCGTATAGCCATGCCGTATACAATGCTCAGAAATCACTCACAATACAACTTCTGTGTTTGATCTTCCTTTTCCACAGTCAGATGTAAAATATTGACAATAGCGTTTTGTAAGGCCAAACTTATCTACACGTTACATGGCAAGATTATAGTCAACAGTGACGCCATATTGTCAGCCGGAATTCTTGGCAATGCACTTGTTTAATTACCCTGTAAATGTGATTAAGTACTGTGCAAATTATGTGTATGCACATACATTGTTGCTCTAATTAAAATACCTAGCAATATAGACCAAAGTAATTACGCTGTAATTGCAATCTATTTGTTTATATGTTGTAAAACGCGGAACACAAGTGGGCATTTTACGTGCATGTTATGTCTAATTAAACATCACAGATCCTTCTAACCCTAAAATCCACCCACCGTTAAACCCTAATCCAAACTCAAGGTCCAACCTTGAGCCTTAAATCATGTTGTAAGATTAGCATTTGTAATGTTCACAATGCATATTTTCCATTTATGTAAGTCAACATCCTCAAAGCAGAATTGTAAATCCCACAGGGAAGAGTGCAGAGTCCCACTCCGACAGGTCACTCTCAAATCCATTGCCAAGGTGCGACAGATAATTAAAATTGATCTCCAAGGCACAAGGCCGGCCACTGACAGAAATCATGATCTGATATGCAGTAAAAAAGGAAGGTTTAAGGACTTATCATCAACATAAAAAAAAGTCTAACAGGAACACGGTACAGAACAGATTACATTTCTTTTTCCATTTTTCAGATATCGCACAGCTGATTGTCCCCTGCGCTCTTTTGCCTCTGCTGGCACGCCAGCTGTGATTCTGCCCTTGTTTCCTGTGCGGTGTTTACATCTGGAACGTGGCCATCAAGCAGGAGTCATGGGCTCCACCATAAATGCTGACAATACCGAGAGGTGTCAACCTTTCCCTTGGCTCGGGGATTCATTGTTCGCAATCCCGGGTGATATTTCACCCTCTGCGTTACTTGACTAGTACGGCCCGACTGCAATTAAAACCTTGTTATCGTGCCTCTAATCGTTTACCGTCACGCTGATCTCTCTTTTTTGCAGTGTTTGTTGCTCAATAAATACTTAACATGCCTCCTTGTCCTTTTCAGTGGTTCTCAGTCACCAAATTTAAATGGTGCCGAGCTGAGTTTAAGGCCTTAAAACGGGATGGGAAAACAGATCTTTTTCAAAGGGAATTATTCCAGTGGGGACCTCTTGTCTGAGGGCTTGAGGATCAATCATGCTTTCCCAATACATCTTGGTCACATCGATACAATTGGTTCTGCCTTGCATTCCACATTCTGTTTCATGTCCTCATACAGAATCGGGCATGCGGCAATGTCGCCCCGCACGCGGGGCGCGGAGCCCGGAGATCGCCAGTTCCGGGTTTCTGATCTTTCTGTGATGGTGCCATCCCGGGTCCCTTTTGCGGGTCCCCGGGAGCAGGAGCGACCGAAAAGGAAAGGAGTCTTTACGGCTTCCCCGTGCCACGGTGACACAGATCAGAATGCTTCCGGTATGCGCGCGGAGCCGCAGCGCGACCCTTCACCGCGTACATGTGCGACTCGGTAAATCGGCGAAGTGCCTCACTCACAGGCTAAAGTGACACTCACCAAGAGGGTTTGATTATCATTTAATCCGTCAGGCCCAAAAAAAAAAAAAATATATATATATATATATATATTTCATTTCAAATTTAGCATGAAAAATACTTATGTTAAAATAAATGTTGTCCTAGTTAAATTTTTTACATTAAAAGCATCTTTCTGGGTCTAGCTGGGTGACAGGAGACAGACAGCTAAAAGTTTGCGCATCACCAATGCACAAAACTGAGGAAAGTTCTATATGGGAGCTGAATGTCAGGCTTATCTGACCCCCTCAAGTGACTGACTGCCATGCCACAAAAACATTACACTGTGACATAGCACAGCTTCTTGCTCCTTACAGCAGTGTTTCCCAACCCAGTCCTCGGGGAACCCCGGACAGTCCACGTTTTTGCTTCCTCTCAGCTCCCAGCACACCTGTACCAGGTATTCGGTGTTTCTGATTGGCTGCAACCTGGGAGGGAGCAAAAACATGGACTGTCTAGTGTTCCCCTTACAGAGTGGGTCAGTAATCATTTTCATTGTAGTATGACGATGCTGCTGATCCAATAGGGAATCTGGGGTCAATATAAAACACAGATTGAAAAAAGCATTGCCTGACTTTTAATGAGGTTAGCATATACAATGAATTATGTGACATTGTGAAGGCACGCAAACACACACACAACATTAAACATACATGCAGCCACACTCAGGAAGCGCGTTTGACACCGTAATGTGAAATATACTGAATGTAAATGAACTGTGAAGTGCATAAACAGACACATGGAGATATGAAAAGGAGTCATAGTGTCAGATTTGGAAATTGCCAGAGCCCAGTACTTTGTCAGCTCAGGTGAGAGAAGTTTGCTAAATGGGCTTAACCATTATGCAACCTGGAAAGCAATGAATTATGTCAGGAACCAGCCTACATATTCACTCTGCTGACCCAAGTGAATTACAGTATCCATTCATACGAAGCATAATGCAGTTATGAAATTTATAGCATAGCAGAAAATGCTGTACTGATGCAATATTTACTTAGCTGACTGATGTATTTACTCTTTGTCATCGATTTTATGTTATGCTTTTATCAATCTTTGATTTTGATGGCTTTCTGTAACGGTCGGGCAGAGAGAATCCAAGTGTGGAAGGTCAGGATGTTTTATTTGGAAGTTCAGATTGACGTCAGAGACGGGCAGGGCCAAAACTGGTAAGGCAGAGAAGCAAACCTACCTGACATAAGACGCAATCCAGAGGGGAAAGCGCAGGTACATGCAATGGATCAGTAACAAGAAGGCAGTCAGCGAGGCAGCAAAAACCAGAAAGCAGGCTGGCGAGAGTCAGGAGTCCAAAAAAACAGACCATACAGGGTAAGACGTTAACAGCCTTAGGAACCACACGGCAAGGCAGCGGCACTCAACACTTTGCAAGTTCTTAAGGAAAGTGCTGGGCTCATTTTCAGAATCTATTTACTGGTGATGCATTGCACCTGTGAGCACTCCATGGAGGGCAATTGTTGGAGGTGTGGCAGTTTAGGTGAAGGGGGGCGTGGCTGGGGCCAACCAGATTTGGGAATGATCATTTTTATTTTGATAGGTACTGTTTATTGGAAACGTGAAACAAAAGATACAAGTCAAGCTTATTGGACGAATCCTAGGTATGCTAGCCTCTCTGTGCTTCCCGGTTTCTGAGGAACGATGTGTCGGATTCCCGTACATTTCTGTCAGAAATTAAAAAAAAAAAAAAACAGCAAGAAGGGTTGGCGGAGGGGAGGCGCCCTGAATACTCCTTGACCTTAAGTTCTGTGCTTCTGAATCTAACAGCAGCGGGAGAACAGCCAGAGGGGGCTGGGGTGGCGCACGTCTGTGTGATGCGATAAGTCTGAAAGATACATGCGGAGCTCATCTGGCCGCCATGGTAACTGGTGACAGGCGTCTGTGCGGGGACTGCACTTTAAGAGATTATGCCACAGACAAGGGCATGTCGTTTTCAGCGGGATTATGGGTACAGGTACAAGACAAAGGAAGGAAACATACCCTGCTTACGCAGAGGAAGGATTACACCCTTACCGATTCTGACAAAACTGGTAAAGTTAAGGAATATAATATCTCCTCAATGTATATTAAAGCAAATAATGAAATTTGGGATTTCTGATAGAAGGGAAACAGGCTGAAACCATGGACAGGCAAAGCTGTACAGCCCTTTATACAAAAAACTGCAAAGTTGAATTCAGCTGGTTGAATACTTTGTTAAATAAAAGGACATGACTTAGGCAAGCCTCCTCAGATATAAATGAGACAAATTTGGGTCCTTACCTTCAGGGGTTAGTTGCCAGCACACATGTTTTATGCGCACCTTATGGTCTCTTCAAGACATCCAGAAAAAATAATATTTCATTGTTCTTGGCAGTTACAAGGCAAACCCCAAGGCTGTGTCTGAGCAATTGCAATCTGTGTCATATTGTCCGAAATAAGACAATTTAGAGGAGTAGTGAAATGAGCCATGAGTGGCCATCCTGCCAAAATCACCAAGACCAAGTCAATAGCCATCTTAAATAAATCAAAATACGTAGGCCCGAGTCACAGGAGTGATACAAAAAGCATAGTGAAAACCACAGTTCACAAATATCTCAGACATTTGCCAAAAACATCTTTTATGTTACTGCATTTAAGGATAGTATATGAACAGATGACTCAAAAGTGATACTTTCAGTTCTACCAGGCCCTACAATGCATGTCAGAACGCAGACAGCATCTTCCACAGCAGTGACAAAAATGCTGTTTGTGATGTTATGCGTTGGGGACGCTTTGCTGCATCGGGACTGGTTGTTATTTATAGGACAATGAACTTTTCCTGTACCAGGCAATTTTCCAGGAGAATGTCCGGTCATCTTCCCAAAATATGAACCTGAAGTGTTTACTGCTGTTAAGAAAGTCCATTTAAATGCTGTAGTTATACCTGAAACTTTGATGTTAATAAACCTTGATAAATCTTAAACTCCACTGAGCTGGAACAATTGCACAAAGAGAAATCGGCCTAAATTTTGACATGTTTTCTTTTGCACTGACTAAATGTAGTTAGAGTTTGGTTGCAGTCACTGACAATAACGATCGAATAGTCAGATATTGTAAAAGGGAAAATATTTTTTTCTTTCTTTTTGGGGAATTGGGTGTTGCATAGAACTTATGCATCTTGATATTGGCTGAAAACCTGATAACATTCAGTGTCAGAAAATCAGGCAGGCAGCAAATTGCGTGTTCTTATATATTATATAGTAATTTCTGGCAGGCCGAGGCATTGGGGCGGCAAAAGACAAGGAGGCTCCCTTAAAGAAGAAAACAATGCCCTTTTTATTAAGGCCTTGCAAGAACTAGCACAGGGACTAAACAACCACTGATCTGCAAACACAGGGAGGTCGGATGCCAGTCAGTAAGGCACACACATGGTGGGTAATTTATACAGTGGCTTAACACACGCAAGGATCAGGCAGGATGCACACATAACACAGGCAGCGACACATGCGAAAATAGGAAAGACAAAACCAGTATTTACAATTACGCAAACAAGGGCTATTTACATTTTCCCAGCATGCTCTGGTGCTACTACGTCCATCTATCCATTTTCCATAACCGCTTGTCCTGTTCAGGGTCGTAGGGGTGCTGCAATATATATCATATATTGTACATTCAGAAATAGATTTTCACTACATAAGATGGAACATATGCATGAAATGTACAACAAAATTATATTGGAGTAGTACATTGGTATTTTTACAGTCACGCTGTTTTTGGAGAATTAAAAATGAATCTGTTTTCAGAACACACCATGAAATGGCATAGTGAAGTATTAAGCATACGAGATTGGAATTTTAAAATGACATAAAAAGCAATATGGATTAAAATGAATATTGACAATATTGTTTTTTTTTTCTTTGAAATTGCTTCTGCTTATAAAAAAAAACCTGACTTAAAAAGAAGTAGTATAATTAAATTTTCATTTTGTATTGAAAGTTCTGTTTTCAGTTCAAATGTCTGTCTTTTTACAAAGACTATGTACTGTACAAATATGGTTCATTTTAGATGCCAAAAGTACTGGTTTATTAATTTCACACCAATACTTGAGTTTCTGTCAATAAACAATAAACAATGTAAATATAAAAATGTAAGCTGCATAATATGGAGCGACTTGTCAATATCTTTGTATTTCTGCAGCATGAATGTCATCTCGTTGGTCTGAGAAGGCTCTGACTTCTGCACGTGAATGAGTCTGCATCCCTTTTATACAACCTCTTCTTACACACACACAAAGACTCGCGTACCTATCTAAATGGGGACCTTCCATTAATTTCTATGGCAAAAAGCCTAATCCCAATCACAACACCCTTAACCCCAACCCAGCCCTAACCTTAACCATAAGTAACCAACCCAAATACTAGACTTTTGGCGTTTTTAGTTTATTGATTGCATTCACAGATTTTTTTTTTCAATAAAATTGAGGTTATCCGAATGGGGACCTGAAAAGATGTCCCCAAAAATTTCAGATTTGGAGGCATTTTGGTCCTCAAATGTGATCTATGCAAACTCACACACACATGATTGTATTCACATCCTTGTGGGGACTGTCCATTCATTTCTATTGGGAAAACCGTATTGCCAAAATTCACATAAGTAACCAAACACTAACCATAAGTAACCAAACATCAAACAGTTTTTGATATCAGTCACAGATTTTTATAAAATTGAGTTTCCCCCCCCCAAAAATGGCCCTCCCAATATCAAAATAACAGCTTTGTAAAACATTTTGGGATCGTTTAGTCCCCACATTGTAATAGATACATGATCCACACATACACATACATTCTCATTTTCAATGCTTCGGCGTCTGCCCATCTGCACATCTAAATAAATAATTGCAGAGGTGTTAGACGTCTTTGGAGCCAAAGATGTGGCCTTTCTATAACATTCACAGTCCCAGAAGCAGTATACAGGTTAATTAAGTGAAGTGGATTCAAGCAGAACTAACAAAACTGACAGTCATGATAATCAGTCAACATAAGCAACCTGTCTTAGTGCGTAAGTAATCGTTGTATATGAATGCTACAGTCAAAAGGTCAAAGGAGAAGAAAGCACTGATATTCATTTACTTAACATTGTTAAAAATCCATTCCATGGTATTAATTACTCTACTTACTGAATGCAACTAATATAGACCATTAAGTACTGTTGCACAAACAAAAGTTGAAAGGATTACTGTATTTGAAATGAAGCCCAAGATTTTTTATGCCTTAAAATCTCCGATGTCGTATAACTCACCATGTACAGTACGGCATTCTGGAAGCCTTGGGCCCACAAAGAAAATTCTGTTAGGGCAAAACTATGAATTCATATCTGGCTATTAGCAGTTACTTCCCAACACACCCACATATTTGTTGAACTCCTTGTTAGGCTAATCAATATCTCATGAAATTAATAAACTAATTAAAAAAAGTTAATTATGTGAGCTGGTGGTGAACTTTAACAAATGCATGAAATGGATGGGGTGCCCCTGATGTGGGGTATGGAAACATAAGCTGTCCTTTTCCCACCATCCAATAAGACTTGTACTGTATTCATTGACTCTATTGTATTACTGTTTACTCATATGCATTATAATGCCAAATCATATTTTTGAATAAATATATATACATCAGTTTAGTTAAAAAGGTTTGAATGTGATTGTTTTTCATGGCTTAAGACTTCTGCACAGTACTGCATGTTAAAGTTATTTTGTTAAATCCCCACAATCCTACTTTTGTAAGAATGATATTAGCAAATAATTGTTAAATTTGAACGACTTCCGAAAAATTGTTCACTTCAGAGATAAGCAGTATTATGGAAACAAATGGGGGATTTTATGGTTTTTATTATTATTAAAAGTAGATTTTAAAGAATCGATTCAAGTGTGTAGAAATTTGTAGCAATGCATCTTGTTTAAGGAGGCAAAACGCTTCTATCTTGGATGTGAACCCAAGTTCCCAAGATTGATTTAGGGCTGTTTCTATATATGCCAGCCGTGTGCCACACCCTCGAAAATGATTTGGAGCAGGGTTAAAGGAGGCTGGCTCCTTGAGGGTGTGCCTGGCCCTTATTTGGGTTATTTAGGCTTCAATCCCAGGGGTCAGTGCACCATCCAGCATCACCGGTTCCAGCCTGAGTGTTCCCAGGAGCACTGGGAGGAAGCTCGCACACACAGAGCGAACCAACCAGTGCACTACTATCCATTTGTCAGCCAACCAATAAAGGGACCCTCTTACAACCTTCAGGTAATAACAAGTTTGTTTGCTATTAAATCAATGCAAATTTTCTGTGTAATGAATGATAATACAAGATGTGAGCAATTACTGGTTAACTGTGTATGCACAAGTGTATTTATACACATTGTACCCCAGTTATTTATGCATACATTTACACAGTTTCTTTTTACTGCAATACTGGTTTTTGTATTTGGAAATGCAATTCTGGAATAAGATATAAGATTAACTGCTGTCTTACTCAAAAGTTCCATCTTTTTCCAGTGAGATGCAATATTTGCCTAGGCTCTATGAACTTCTAATGGGCTCAGTGACCTCACAAAACACTCATCACCAAAAAAAGGCTCCCCCAAACAGGGTCTTACATATATTTATTTAGTGTTGTTTTTGTGCTAGGGTTTTACAACAAGATCATGCAGAAGTGAATAATCTTAAGATAACTAGCAGCATGGAGATAATAGAAATTCAACAGAAATTCAAATTCATTCACTGATGTATGTGTTATGTGTAACATATTACACAAAATTCATTTTCACATTCAAATTGGGGAGAATGGAAGGAGGGTGCGTGTGTGCCTCTGCATGCATCTGATGCTCGTGTACCTCAGGAATGCTACCAAAGGAAATAAAGAAAAGTTAGAGATGTGATTCTTGACTGAAGAAGCAGAGGCTTTTGGTCCTGTGACGAAGATCAAAAGGAGAACTGCACTCGTTTAATTCTGTCGAGCGAAGCGGCCTGTTTGCCGTCTCAGAACTGAACCGCGTGTCTTCCTTTTTCTGGCCTAACATTGATAGTTACTGTGATGTGAGTCACAGCATCGGTCCAGAGAATTCGGGGGAAAACCCATATAGAGCTCAAGTCACTGGTGCGTGATCTGTGGTAAAGGGGGGGGGGGGGGGGGGGGCGGGTGGGCCCGGGAGGGCCTCGACGATGCGCGCTTTGGCGGGGGGGCGGGGGGGCTGCGGGGGTGGGGCCCCGGGGGGGGGGGGGGGGGACACCAGTGGTGAGTCACTCTGCCGCCCCGTCCCATTGCCACGCTAAGCCCACACGGGGAACGAGGAGAGCCCAGTGTTCCACCCCCGCCGTTACTCTACACCCCGGG
>JAODKM010000099.1:7264942-7286363 GCA_026780845.1 Petrocephalus sullivani | reverse complement strand
CGCACACCGTGTAATGGGGGGGTGGCCGGAGGCGGGGGTGGCGCGGGCGGCGTGTGCGGTGTATGGGGGGGGGCGGGGGCTCTGGGGGTACTTTGAGTTCCTTCGGTAAAGCTGTGTAGACAGACAGGAGATAAACATTCATCTGACCCAGATTCCAGCAGGCAGTCTTATTACCACCCCACGCCCTGTCTGGCCAAACCCAGTGGGGAGATGTCCAGAGAGAACAGCCAGTCCAGCGCTCCACTAGGTAGGCAATCTACTGATGTCCAGCTACAATTGCTGGTCTCCAGGTACACCACCCTACACCACGCACGCACAGTGCACACCCAGTCCATGTATTCATATCTTTATGGGGATTCCCCATTAATTTCTAAGGGCATGACCCCAATCCCAACTCTGACAAGACTTTCTAGTTTTTTTATTGCAATCACGGATTTTTATAAAATTGAGGTTATCGTTGTGGGGACCCACAAAGTAAAAAGTTGCAGGTTTTTTATCTCATTAAAGGCAAATCTGGTCCCCACAATATAAAAATGAGAAAAGCACACGCACGCAGACACACAAACAGATGCACGCGTAGGAGCACACAGGCTGAAGTGGGCATCTGGAATCAAGCAGCCCTCGCTTCTGCAGTAATCAGTGGCACTGAGGACAGCATCGCATATGTAGCTAAGAGAATCTGACAACAAAGCAAAGCAGAAGCTACAACTACAGCGTGCTGGAGAGTCCAATTTCCCTTATTACTGGGGAGTGTGTTTCCTGCTGGGGGGATGAGGTGTTCCAGGCAGCCTGCCACCCTGATGTTCACTTAGTAACACAATGCACTGTCTGCTGACTATCTCCATGCCTAACATATTGTCCCACATTGATGTAGGTACTGTGGGCCATCCTGCTATATCCAACTGAGCATTGTGTAGGAACCCAGGACTCCCTGTTTACCGAAGAGCGCCATGAAAAGGCCTCAGTCGCTGCCAGTGCAGTAAGAATGAGCTCCCTAGCTGTGTGCGTCTTAATCTCAGCGAGTGTATGCATGCCTGTTTTACAACAACTGTGGTAAGACTTCCTATGAGTGCCACGTCTATAACAATCTATGAACACATTATATTGCATCCATGAAGCATTATAAACATGGCTATAAATATTTATAAAAAGACAACACATTTTAGCCATGTTTATTACGCTTTCTGAATGCTTTATGAAGTTCTCGTCTATATTGCACTATAGATACCTTTATATTGCACTACAAAGCATCCTTAATTCATCATTCACCATTATAATTCATTATGAAGGTATTTATAATGCATTATAAATGACCACTTCAAGTATAGTATTACCACAACATTTTATGAGCATGCATGGGAAACTTGCTTGCATATCACTGGCCAAAACAAAATATGATACTATACCTTATTTATCGCTTAGGCTAGTGTCTCCCTAGTGTCAACTCAGTCCACGGGGACCCCCACGTAGTCCTCATTTTACAGTCTGGGGGTCCCCAAGGACCGGATTGCGAACTACTGGCTTAGGCCACAAAGTGCCCAGCATAATAGACAGTGATCCCTGTGTACCACCCACTCTTGCCTGCACAGAACAAAAGAGAAACATCAGACAGGGACCCCAGTATCTGCTTCCTGTCACCTGGGCCCTGCGTGCTGTCATGCAGTGCAGCCAAACATCTCCACGTGCCTTATTATATCACGGCCCGGGCCAGGACAGAACCTCAGCGTTGATATGACCCTTCACCTTACTTGTCAGCAGTGTTTATAGCGTTGGAAAGATACGGGGCGGTGTGGCCAGCTAGCTGCCAGGTGCTTGCGTCCTCCTGCTCCACATCCTGGTATTACAGCAACAGCTCCACGGAAAATAACACTGAAAATTTCGATAACAACAAAACTGTACTCGGGATTGATCAGGTCAACGCCCAAAATCAGAAAATGACAAGGAAAACAAGGGGCTCAAAGAAACGACTTTCATTATGGGGAAAGATCAAAACAAAGTTAAAGTGTGTCACAGTTTTCCATCATTCGGCTGAAGCCATTAGGAGCTTCAAAGCTTTTACCATCGGCTTGCTGAACCAGAACAAGTATGAAGTCAGGTTTTTGACTGCTGTGATCTAATACCCTATGATACAGTGTTTTTCTCTCTCTCTCTTTTTTATTTAACCCCGCATTCAAAATGTTTCCAAATATCAGGCATAAATTAATAATACATGGCATGTCTTAGGAAAAAAAAAAGAAACTGTCTCATAATGGCAGTTATACAAGTTCACACATAAGTACAAAAATGCAATAATACACAAAACCGCTGGGTTAATAATTCAGTGGCAGAATACATAAATAGTGAATTAGAGCTGATTTAATTGCATCGCTCTGGGAAAAAGGCATAGCATTAGATAAACAAATACATGCACCATTTGAATAACGGGCTGAGAAATGAGGCTTACACAGGGTTTTTCCAGATCTTGGGTGAGCCAGACTTTTCAGGAACAGAAACACTGAGAGACATGCTGATATTTCAAAATATCAAAAGATTTTGTCATTATTCTTTTGTAGTCAAGTTTGACTTAAAAAATAAAATCTAAAAAAATTTAAATAGAAGTATAATTTTTCAGGACGAAATATAAGCATTCTTACATTTATTGAGACATGCAAGCAAATTCTCCTGGTGCCCCATTTATGTGCTTGGAGACCCTGTCACAGCTACTGCTGGACCTTACACACTGGCAGATATATGCAGACCAAGACATTTTGGACAATTCTGTGCTTCCAACTTTGTGGGAACAGCTTGGGGAAGGTTATTTTCTGTTCCAGCATGACTGTGGCCCGGCACACAAAGAAAGGTTCCTAAAGACTTGGTTGGGTGAGTTTGGTGTGGAAGAACTTGACTGGCCCACACAGAGCCCTGACCTCAACCCCAAAAAACACCTTTGATGAACTAGAATGGAGATTGTGAGCCAGACCTTCACGTCCAACATCAGCGCCTGACATCACAAATGCTTTTCTGGATGAATGGACAAGAAATCCCATAGACACATTCACATATCCCATGGAAAGCTGTCACAGAAGAGTGGCAGCTGTTATAGCTGCAAAGGGGGAACCAACTCCATATTGATGCCTATGGATTTAGAATGAAGTGTCATAAAAGTTCCTGCAGGTGTCCCAATACTTTTGTCCATATAGCGTAGCACTTCCATAAAGGGTAGCCCCTGCCCTATAGCCTGCCCACTTCACCCAGTACTGCATACCCAGAGTGTTTCCATGGTTTCCTTACCAACTTCATCATTCTATTAGTCTTCTTCTATCAATCATGTATCAGTGTTTAACCCTCTACAGATGTTGCAGAGAAAGCATCTCATTGACAGTGGACCCCTGTGTGGTGCCATCCTACATAGCAAGGCGGTGGGCACTGTGAATCCCCGTCAGACTGCAGATCTCTGCAGGCTCAGGACAGTATACTCCAGATCTCTGCAGGCTCATTATACTCCAGATCTCTGCAGGCTCAGGACAGTATACGCCAGACCTCTGCAGGCTCAGGACAGTATTCTCCAGATCTCTGCAGGCTCAGGACAGTATACTCCAGATCTCTGCAGGCTCAGGACAGTATACTCCAGACCTCTGCAGGCTCAGGACAGTATACTCCAGATCTCTGCAGGCTCAGGACAGTATACTCCAGACCTCTGCAGGCTCAGTACAGTATACTCCAGATCTCTGCAGGCTCAGGACAGTATTCGCCAGACCTCTGCAGGCTCAGGACAGTATTCTCCAGATCTCTGCAGGCTCAGGACAGTATACTCCAGATCTCGGCACGCTTAGGACAGTATACTCCAGATCTCTGCAGGCTCAAGACAGTATACTCCAGATTAACCTGTACTTGAGATTCTTAACTTTTTTAAACAGCTGATTTGAATCGAACAACATTTCCAAACACCCACTTTTTCCTTAATTGAAAACAAAATTAATTAGGTTTATTTTTACCCTCGCCTAGTGTTTTCCTCCTGAGTTATGTGAAAAAAAATTCATATTCTTTTCCTCATTTGTGATTGTATTTGTCATTAATGCTAAACTTTGGAGGCGGGGATTCAGATTTTGTAAGACTTGGGCTAATTGTTATTATGTTTCTTGTGCATGTAAATCACCTGAGGTGATATTATTTTATTCTAAATAAATAAAAATTTAAAAATGAATTTCTTTCATTCCAAAAGAACAGATGTCTTTTCAGTTAATTATAACTGAGCACAGCTTGATTAATGCACAATATTCACTTTGTTCTGTCAAATATATGAATAAGAATTAAACGTATTATCCTAACAAGTTAAACTGAAATAGTCTTGCAGCTGCAGGAGTTTCTGATTATTCATAGAGTGTAATATAATCTTAGTTGCTCAGAGCAACACCGTGTGTATGCTTGGTCAGACAAACAGCTTATATGGCTATATATTATAATAAACCTCTCTACACTAATGCTGTATATGACACACCACAACAGCTAATACTCCAGCTCACTGCCTTGGCCAAATTAAACATGATGTATGTGTTTTAATCAGATAGAAAATTCCTAATAACAAAAACTAATGTGATTTATCACAGATTCAGTGCATCAGGCAGTCACCCAATTAATCAATCAATAAAATCTTGTGGAATGCAGTGCTGTGAAAAAAATGTGAAAAAACCCTGATTTCCTATTATTGCATAGTTATTAAGATTAAGATTAAGATGGACTGTATTAATCCCAGGGGTAAATTCTGGAGGATTACCGGCATTCTGCATAGATATAGTAGCTATTCTGTTATCATGCTGAATAGTTTTAGATCTGTAGAGATCTGTCTGCAAAATATAATATTTGACCAAGGGTATCTAAATAAATACACAACATTTAAAAATATTAAAATATAAATTAAAATATATTTAAAAATATTTCATTTATGTAAGTTATCCAAAAAAGTTGTTCCCCCCCTAAACTGATTTCCACCAATAACTCCAACCAAGCACTTCCTTTAATGTGATATTTCTCTATCACATTGCTGTAAAGAAATTGTTTCCCACTTTTCTTCACGAAACTGCTTTGATTCAGACAGATCAGTAGGTTTTTCAGCGCGTACTTCGGTTTCAGATCCAGCCACAGCATCTCCATTGGGTTCAAGTCAGGACTTTCATTGGGCCACTACAAAATTTCTATTTTGTTTCTTTTCAAACATTCAGGCGTGGACTTGCATTGTGCTTGGGACCATTGTCTTGCTGAAGGAACCAATCATGCTTCAGCTCACAGACAGATGACGGGACATTCCTCATGGATTCTATGATCCAGAGCAGAATTCTTGGTTTCTTATGTAAGTTATCAAAGTCCTAAGGTAGCAAAGCATCCTTACATAATACCAGCCGCTGCTGGGCATTTTGATGCCCTAAGCATAATCGTTTTGTGGTGCTCCGCCCCCCTTAGTTATAATACCTAATACTGTGTTAATGCAGTGTGAACAGTTGTTAAACTGTGCAGTAGTGCCCCCGTATCTGCGGGTGATGCATCCCAAGACCTACCACGGATTGCCGAAACTGCAGATAGTAGCAAACACCATAAATACATAAGTAACTTTTTATGTAAGCCTACATACATACCTATAATAGTTAAGCTTATAAATATAACAAGAACAATGTCTAATAATAAGCAATTATAACAATATGTTCCAAAAATTTATGCGAATGTGGTCTTTCTTGCAAATAAACGGGATTTTGATGTTTTTGATTAATCCTCAAAGGACGATGGAGCAGTGAAAAAATCTTGTGCACAGCATTTTCACATTAATGTGGAATTTTATTTCTTATAAAATATCTTGGCTTATTGTCTGTCCCCACCCTTCTCGTAATATTTTCAGTAAATGAAACCATGGTTATTTAATTAGCGGATACGGGGGTTCCACTGTATTGTTTTAGGAATAATGACAAGAAACACCAGTCTGCCTACTATGCCTACACGTCACTGCATCTGTGTGGGTTAAGCGTAAGTGCTGGGCGAGCGGCAAACTCATGTTTTGCTTCTTGGCACTTTCTGGGTATGTTTCCTCAAGACTTTCGATCTGAGGCTGGCTGTATCCATGGCTCCAGAACCAGCGGATACAGAGGGCCGTCTGTATCTTGTATAATGGTTTAATGATGCCTATTATTCAATCATAAATGTAAATAATTCATCATTATGATTATGATAATTATTATTCGGCTGTTCTGGTTCCCCCTTTGGCACTACACATAGCATGTGCAGCTCGCGTACGTAACCACAGCACTGATCTGACTGCTGACAGCTGGTATGTGCAATGTGAAATAGCTGTACTGTATATTGCTTACTGTATATACTGGAACCTATGTCATCCAATAAGTTCTAATTTATTTGTTCATAGAACCCATTTTTTTGCAAATGTGAGATGACCATTTATGTTTCTCTTGACTTATAATGGTTGCAGCTTTAATACTCTCCCATTTTTGCCCAATTTATATCTAATTGCGGAGTAATGAGCACCGACCTTAGCTGAAGCAATTCATTCATGCAATTCTTTGAACAATTTTCTGTGATCTTTTGTTACTTACTGAGTAAGTTGTTGCTGGGCCTTGAAAAGGCCGGCCACTCCTGGGAAGACTCCTTGCTTTTCCAAGTGTTCCCCGTTTGGAGATGGTTCTTGCTGTGGTTCAGTAAAGTCCCAGAGCCTTATGCTTTGTAGCCCAGATATTGCAATACCTCAGTGCTTCTTCAGTTTCCTGCGATTGTTGCATAGTGTTGCTGTGGAAACTTCATGGCAACTATAGGTGTGAGCTTTACTGTAGTCATCAGGGATGGCTGCGATCAAGCCTAGCAGCGTGCAGTCAGCTGGGTCTAATCAGTAATTAATTGTGGTTTATTGGATTATCTAGAAATGGGTGACATGGATGCTGATAAATTAAACATAATTCCTTAAAAAACTAAATTATTTAAAAAAAAAAAATTATGTTGGGTATTTTTAGGTCAATCTAGTCCAGCATTACATTTTGGTTGATGAACTGAAACCATTCATTGTAACAAATATGCAATACTACATAAAAAAGTGGGCAAATGACTTCATCACATTGTACATTATACATATATATATGTATATGTATAATGTACAGTACACACACACACACACACATATATATATATATATATATATATATAATACAAATCATTTTTGGATCAAATATTTATATATATAGCCATTTTATCAAAGTATTTTCTCCTATAGTTAACATGACCTAAATAAATAATTGGGACTTTGGTAACCAACAAAACCAGATTTGGATTGGCTCCCTCTAATTTATGTCTCATTAAGGCTCTTATGCTTAGAGAGAACTTTTCTTAAGATGCACTGTGCCATTAAAAAAAAATTCCTGAAAACATGCTGGAAATGTTGTTGAAAATAATAGACGGTTTAAAGATTTTGGGCTTACTGGAGAAAATGTGAGCTCATCCTGTAAGAATCTCCCCTAAGCCAAGGCATAACATTGTTAAGGAAATCATACACTGGAATAGAACAGTACCTCTTGGCTTAGGTCTGTTCGAATAAGGCCACTATGACAGAGGGCAAAAATGGAAAAACAAGAAGAGAAAGTATGCTGAGCTCAGGTTTTTCTGGAAAATCACCTGTGTGACTGTAAGGAGTTACATAACAAACCGATGTCCTGTGGACAGATGAGTCAAAAGTGGAACTTTCTGGCTGACATCTCATGTTTTCTTTTTTTTGGGGGGGGGGGGGTTTGCTATATCAGGACCTTGGTGATTTCAATGACGCAACTATGAGATGATCCAGACGATCTGAGCGGGGAACGTCAGGTCATCCACTTGTGAAGTGGGTCTGAAGTGTACCTGGATCATGCAGTAAATGCAAATCATGTATCATGCAAAAAATGTTCTGAAACGCACAAGTGAATATGAACCAGACTGAGTAGAGGCAGAAAGATTAGCATTTTCGATTGGAGTAAATCCAGACTAAACTGAAATGTTGCGCTAATGCTTAACATTAGAAAATAATGCTGATTACTTAGTTAATATACTGCAAAACCTACAAATGATTAGAAATTGTTCTGCATGGAGAGACTGGTCAAAATCTACAGTGTTGTGTATGACTGATCGATAAGTACTGGAATACTACTGTTAAAGTACTGTTAAAGGTTACCAGTTACACACTGCCACTGAATTCAGGTTCACCAACCACTGCATATCTGTACCCACTGCATAGCTATGCCCACTGCATATCTATACCCACTACACTATCAAGATTTCTAAGTCTCGCTGGTTCTGCAAGATTTTTTTTTTATATTCAGTCTTAGTCTGATATCTGATCAGATTCACTGCTGAAAATGCTAAGAAGAAAAACAGAGAATAACCGCCTCTTCTTCACATATTTACCCTGCAGTTTGAGGTTTCTGCACCTCATCTGCGTTCCGGCACTGTCTGGGTGGGTTTCCGTTCGCACCTGTCGGCCTCCGTGAACGCTCTGCCGTCCCCGATGCTTCTGGGCCCTCCTGAACTCGAAGTTACAAAGGAAGTGAACACTGAAAATTTCAGCATACCAACTGGATGACGTGCGGGCAAATTCTCGGGAAGCGAGGACTCGGCACCAGATGGCAGCGAGGCAGAGCCGTTTAAGAGCAAAGTGAAAAATGCGATATATCATGTTAGGCCGGTTTATTTTTCATTGAAAGCCGGCTGAGACTGATTGCATGTTAGGAGAGTGTGGATTCTTTTAGGGGAAGCCATAGACTGTTTAGTTGGTTTTATGCATTTTCTGGGTTAGTCGTGGTTTTTAACCCATCAGTTTATTACTGTATAATGGCTGTAGTTGTAGACGATGTCGTTGTTGTTGCTGGCCCTGCAGTAGACCAGCATTCCTTCCAGAATGGTACCCCACTCTCAACAGTACTGGACTGTTCTGTATTGGGGTAGTCTTCTTTTTTTTATTAATGAGAAGTGTCCTCTAAAAGCTAACTCTAAATATGTGAACAGCTTTTCAAACATCTTGCTTGACTGCCACTAGCCCCATTGACTCTAAACCTCAAATCTAACTTTACTGTGAATGTGAAATAGTCACCACATCACAGAAAAAGAAAAATGTCAAGAATGTTAAACATTACAATTAACAGACCTAGGATGCAGGTTCTTTTATGCTGACAATATTCCAGTCATCAATGGGATTTTTAATGTTTGAACAAAGCTGGTGCATCTTCAGAACTGTTAAACCAAAAAAGGCACACATCAGCCTGCACATTGCCATAAACCATGTGATGATGGAAGACAGCAGCATTATATACATGTTATTGTACATTTAATTGAGAATGCAATCGCAGTCTAATGCTATAGATTTATATGTTTTCAAATTGTAAATTGCAAGCAGTATATTAATTTATAACAGGAATTTGTGGACCTTACAGGTAAAAGTGGACTATGTACATCATAACTATCAGTAGCTCAAAAGTATTCTTCAATGATGTATGTGTGTGATGAAAACTCATGCAAAAAGACCAGTGATGAAACGCATGGGTCAGTCTTCAAGATGGTCCACGAGAAATACTGAGGAAAGAGCAACAATAATCTATCAGCGAATGACTTCGTCTGATAAGCTGAAGCTGTAACTTTCCCAATAAAAATTTTCAGCATTAAAATTCTATTCCAATAATGTAACAAATGCATTTTTCATTAAATCACAAATCTCTATCATCCCAAAAAGGTATGTCTGCAATATTTATTTTACAATCCACTGCTTGTGTGACGACTTCAGATGTGAAATATGAGAAGAGCAACCATATGCAACAATTCTTTATGGGCCATGGAATACATTTGGTCTTAATCCTAATAGGTTGGTTTATGAAGCTGCAGTTGGCAGCTGGGAGGTGGAAATCAGAAGTTAAAAGTGGGGATTGGTGTCTTTGCGCAGGTCAAATTTCAGCAGAGACCTTCCACATCTATTAATAGCTTATATGAAAATGGTTAAATGATCTTCTTATATTTGAATGTAATGAATATAACAAAGTAATGAGCAATACATATTAAATTAAAATGCATAATAATGTTAGTATGTAATGACAGCATCATACAGAGTGTTATATATTTACATTTATATTTACATGCATATACAGTACTCTGCCATGTTTAATGTATTTGGGAATGCAATTTAATTAGACACAATATCACACTAAGGTGTCAGCACAGAATAGAGTAGAATTTCAAAGACAGAAATACAGAGCTGCCTTTTACAGGAAGGATATAGTGTCATGAAAATGTTACGAACCATACAGCCGAGGTATAGGGCTTGCATCCATCACACAGGGTGCTTTACAGTGGGCTAGGGCCTAGGATTGCCAGACATGAGTGTACCCGCTGGTATAGCCTAACATAGCATGTGTGCTACCTGGTGTATTGAAACAGGTGTAAATTATGTAATAGAGTAGCCTGGGGCTTATTAGGACTGTAATTAATATCTGCATTTGTTGCAGGACTGTTACAGTAAACAACCTGTGTGTGTAGCAATCAACATACAAGGTGTGATAGAAATACATCTACAACGGCACTGCAGTGAGAAGGTATAGGTTAACAGCAAACTAACCCAATGACCAAAGAAAGACCCCCAGGAGGAAGACTAGGGTGAGGAAGCACATGCCCTCTACATATGACAGTGAGAACTCTGGGACAAGTTACACACAATCTGCTCGTCCCAGACCTCATGCTACACTTTTATACTTAAAGCATTCAAACTGCACTTGACGTCTCTGGAGAGAAAGAGGATCTGTTTGTTCCACTGTCTCTGTTTTATTTATTTAATTACTGGCTCTAATCCTACTCTGCCTTTTCTCTCATCCCAGGGCTTTTTCCCGGCCTGTTGAGAGCATAACCTAGACAACAGGATATAAGCAACTTTATGAAAGTACTTCAGTCTGATAAATTGACGGCCATATAAAGTGGTGGTCCTTGAGGAAGGGAACACGTTAAATGAAGATTTAAGACAGCCGCAGCAATGAGAGCACAAAGACATGAAAAAGCAGATGCACACAATCATTAAATTGTTAATTTAACACATCTATGTTGTAAAGGGAGGGGAATGCGACGATTCTACGCGCCGATCTCCCAGACAGCCATAATTAACTCTCCTCAGGCAGGGAATTAAAAGACATATATTTAAAACAAATAGCTTACTCGCTAGTTCTTGGTGAGTTCAGGTCATCTTATTTCTATGTTTTGCATGCTTGAAAGGAGGGGAATCATAAAAAAGACTTGTTAGCAAAATCTGGCAGAAACAAAAAAAAAATGCTAATTATGTTGCAAAAAAATAATTACGAAAACTATGCAGGGGACAACTTTTAATGGCAGAACAAAATGTTCCGCAGTGGAGAGGTTCCAAAATCCTGATGGGGGCATAAAACAAATTTTTTTTTACTAAAGCTAGACAAAAAAAAAAAATGAATGGAACAAAGTAGAAATTAAAATGCAAATGTGGCCTAGAACAAGAGCTGGGAACAACTGTGTAGGTTTAGTTGCAACATTTGTAGGGACCAGAGATGTAAATATCAGGTCTAGAAAGTAAAAATCCAGACCAAGATTTTGTTTCAACCAATCAGTTGATTATAAAGAGTCGTAGTTGCTGAACTGGGTGGTTGAAACAAAATCTCGGTCTGCATTTTTACTTTCTGGACCTCAAATTTACAACCTCTGGTAGGGGCAGATCTGCTCCCAGCCCCCCCTACCCTTAACACATACAGTACTCCTGCAATATTGCAACGGACATGTCCCTACCGTCCATAACCAAATCCATGCCCTTGGCGGGGAGACCTGCACACAAACAGAGAAACAGCATCTTGCTAAATTTAAAGTTACCTTATAGTCAGCACAAATGTTCTGTATCCTATCCTCAAGTTAAATAGCAATGAACAGCTAAGAGGTCAAGAGGGAATAAAACTGGCAGATTCGGCGGCCCTTATGGACTGGGTTGTCATCCCTACTTTAGCAGTGAAACAAACATTTCTGTTTCTCACACATCAACTCGAGCTGCAACAAATGATGCAGAAGCGACGTCGAAAGCTGAGAATTTAAACGCTTATTTTTCTGTAATGACTGCAAATAGCGTAAAAAAATAAATAAAACATAGGACGAATGTTTTGAATTGTGTGCTTATGCATGGAAATCTTGTCGTCCTTTAATGGCCCGGCTGTCACCGATTGACTTGCTGTCTGCTGCGCGGATCTCAGAGGTTGAAATCCTGTACTTTTCCGCGCACAGTTTATGGAGAAGGCTCAGTGCTCCTCCGTCGCCTGTGTCAGAGACGCAGAGGTAGAAGGAAGAAGCTTTGGCGCACTGGATTCCAGACTTAACATGCAATCTTTAAGAGCAGTGCTATAATTATGAGTGCATGGTATTCCTCAACATTATGAATACTTCTCTTGTGGTTACACAGAGCAGCAACAAAATATAGACTGTTAGCTAGAACGTGTTGCGCACAAAGCTATTGTAAACAAACAAGATAGAATGATGTGACCCTATACATCCTATTATTATTTTTTATGATTTCCGCCTTGGATCTATATTGAGACAATCCACTCATTTCGATGGTAAACTTTATACAGACCATTTGTTGTGTTTTATTTCTGTATAACTGCTTTCAAATTATGTGTGGAGTTGAATTTCCCATGGATTTAACCTCGCAAGCACTGCTGACATATCCGGTTTAACAAAGCAGTTGTAGCCACCCTTTCAACGCTAATTAGTAGTCGTATTTGCTTTATTCCCGTTTCTGAGAGGTGCTGTTTTAATTCGCACCTATTTATGAAAACATAGAGTTCCACGTCAGACACTAGCTTTGCTTTCATTTCTATAAAGCACCAAAGGACCCAGAGCTACACGTCGGACTGTAGTCAGTGAAAAATGAGCCATGTGTTAAACAAGCAATGGTTTTTATAGATGAAGTCATTTAGCAGACACTTTTATCCAAAGTGAGGAAAACTGAGACTGTAGAGTCAGCCAGCATCTGGAACCCCTGGGACTCCTGGAATTGAGGGCCTTGCCCAAGGGCCCAACAGTGATTTTGGGTGTTCCAGCAATGGGATTCATTGTGTGTGGCTCAGCAGCTTAAGCCTCTATGTCTGGGATCAAAGGTTGCCAGTTTGAGGTCAACTCAGCAGAATAGTCACATGTCTGTGGGCCCGTCAGCAAGGCCCTTAACTCCATGGAAGCTGCTGTAGGTGGTTGCCCTTCACTGCCAAGCTAGCTATCAACTACACATGTGTTTGTGTGTCGTGTGGAGCAACATGGGGTAGGCGAAAGGAGAATTTCCCTACTGGGATTAATAAAGTGTCATTACTATAAAAGACAACAGCTTCTCTATTGCTTTGCATCAAGACAAATAGTTATACAACAGTTAATTATAAAGTATTTGGTTCATTAGAATCAATTGTTTCACTCTTGAACTGATCAGATAATGAGTTAATCTTACTTCATAACTGCTTATTAAGTATGACGCAGCAATAAACTTTATTCGTGGAGTGAAGACCTCTTTCTGTCTCATATAATTTCTGGTAAAGTGATTGCAAAACATGAGATTTGTGCTTAAAGGCGTTCCACTCAAGAACACTTAATTTGTTCTGCTTCAGTTTTATTATTCTTTTTGATGCTTGGATTGCTATAAAAAATTGTTTTAAATGAGCTAATATAATTTCTAAGCTCATTCAAACAAAGGTTGCTCATGACTGTAATGAGTATTAACATCAGTCTAGCCACTGAGCGGCTTGTGAGAGTGGTTTGAGTTATGGCCGGAGTATGCCCAAACTCAATAGATCTGTGAATAAGAAGGAGGGCCTCGGGAATACGACGCACTACAGCGTCAGAGAAAACCACATTCCACAAACTGAAAGGTTATTTTTGGCTTCCATAAATACATGTGCAACATAGCCATCTCTGTCACGGCACAAAAGTGCTTAAGTACAAAATTGGTTGGCAATACTTGTCTTTACTAAAGGAGGCAATATCTGCTGTTCGGAAGCACTGTAGTCATGTTTAGAAAACGTATATCAAAACCGAAAAAGAATGATATCTAGATGCTTAGCAGCACATTTCCTTAGGAGGTGAGTAGAAAGACATATATTTCAAATCCAAAGGAGTAATTGGTGAATTCAGGTCATTTTAAAGAGTTTTGCTATATACCGAGGTTCGATGCTTTCTCCGAGTAAGAGAGAAAAGGGTCTGGCTGTAGAACACTGGGTGACCTCCAGTAGAAGGACCTTCACTGTGGTGCCGGAAATCACATGACCTCCGCTGTGGTGCTAGAAATCACAGGACCTCCGCTCGGGCACCATAGTGGAGGTCATGTGATCTCTGGCATCACAGTGGAGGTCATGTGATTTCCAGACCCACAGTGGAGGTCCCCCTAGTGGAGGTGCCTCTTTTCCTGAAGTTTGTGTAATGTCATGTCCAGGCCAGGTGTGGAGGTCATGTGATTAGCGGCACCACAGTGGAGGTCATTTGATTTCTGGCCCCACAGTGGAGGTCTTACAATGTTCTGCAGCCAGATCCTCTTGGAGTAAGTTGGCACTCTCTTCAGTTTGTTCTGCAGTGCAGTATAGACAGCAGTTATACTTACATTTTATCTTAATTTAACATCAGATTAATAAATTAGAATCAACTGTTCAGCCTTTCGATTCGGTTTGTGGGTCGAAACAAATACAACAATGTGGTAAACAAAATCATAACAGAAAGACCTTGGAAGCCTTTGGGCTTTCTAAATAACTCCTGTTATTCATTCAAATTCAAGGCTTTTCTAGCAAATGTAAGGTGCCAAACAGCTATATTGTCCACCTCCATTTCTGATCTTTGCAGATAAAAAGTAAATATATTTCCTTATGTTTTTTAAGTAAATCGGGTTATCCATTACTGTGTCCCATGGCAAGCTGGCAAGACACATTTGCAGAGGAACAGAGATGAATGCAACATCAAACTGTGTCGCTTCAAAGCCCCGAGCTTTCTCATTACCGGGCGTGTTCTTCTATTGGCGCCATTCATGCCAATCTGCCCAAACGTGGGTGATTAGCGGGCTTGTTGTAGTCTCTAATGCTCATACGTGTCACCAATAAAAGCCGACCAGCGGCTGAGGATGTGAGGAAACATAGGAGGAAAACATTTGATGTTGGTGGAGCTTTGAAGCTCCTACTCTTGTGATGTGCTTTAAATGTTTTTGTACCTTTACATTTTACCACTCCTGGTCCCCTCTCCCTCGCCAGCTTATTGCCGCCGTTTAGTTTGTTTGGAGGAAATTAATATTTTATGAGAGCTGCAGTCCCAGAATTAACTTGCAACCACCAAATGTCGCTGTGATTAGATAAGCCGATGTGGGGAATGTGCCCACCCTTTTGGATGAATTAAGTTCTCAATCAATGCGGTTTCATAAAGCAGGCTGTATAAATTAATTGTAGGAGTAAATTCTTTCACTTAAATGAAATGAAGCCCGCGAGCGGCACAAAACGACGGTGGAGTTTAGGCAGAAGCATGGAGAGTCGTTCTGGTAGGAGGATGTGGAAATATGAACCTGTACTTTTGACAGGCTGGTGAAATTATAGCATTTGACATGAGCGTGTTCCACCGTGACTGACTATGACATTGCCATGCACCATTGCACTGACTGCGATATAAGCCACCAGGTCTTTGGACACAGAAATAATGAACCCTAATTGTCACCGCTGTGATGAAGACATGACCACAGACTGTGGACGATAGCCCACAAAGACACTTGGCAGCAGAATCCGTTCATCACTGACTACCCTGCTCAGAGTGCCCAGACACAGAGTCTCACTCATTCCCATGTGAAGGTCATGTGCCTTATAATTAGAGTTTGTTATCTTGTCATATTAAATATTTATGGGCTATTGGCTGGAGAGGTCCTGGCAGCTTCCTGGCTGTAGTATGCAGCCTAGAAAGAATGGCCATCTCCCTCCCATGTCAAAACACAGACGCTAGCATGTCGTGGCAATTGTGCCAAACCCCTCATCAAGCCATTAGAGACTCACAAAGCCTACGCTGGTTAAATATAGACAGAGCACAGTGCTCCTCTCATGTAAAAGAGTACAGCAAGCCTTATCTATCCTTCAGCCTCACCTGGGCATTGTGTGATGTGGAAAAACCCATGTGCTGTGCCACAGAGCGGCAATTAACGTCAACAATAAGGAAGCGCAACCTTGGAAATGCAAACGGAGGCCACCAATCAGGACATCATTTCAGGCCGCCAATCAGGCCTCTCCACATTTAGATTTTTTCCCCTAATATTTAAGCATTTTGTGTCAATATAAAAGGTAGAGCGACATCAATCCAGACGTCCGTCGGGTAGCTACGCCTTGGAGACTGATACAGCTACAGCAGAAAACATATAAACGTTAGAAAATTAAGATCACACATGGGTACATTACTATTACTATTATTATTATTATTATTATTATTATTATTGTGTGTACATTTATTTCTTTATTCATTTTACCATTTGGTTGTTCATTTCCAAGAGTCTACCATAATGAATACTGGGCCGGGGTATAGGCATGGGATCTGGGGCAAACTTGGCTGTATGTTGCTTACTTGTTGTATTGTCATGCTCGTGTAATATAAAAATGAATAAAAATCACATAGAGTCATTAGCAAACTCAGTGAGATGCACCTTTCAAGTAACGAAAAGCACTGCCGTCTCAACACCATTATAATAAAATATTTTCCTGCCTCATTTCTACATTGGAAAATACATTTACGAAATGATTTAATCACATTTAAAGGACTGAAAAAAAGCAGATGGTTCATAAAGTGGGAATGGAAATGCTTTTTTAATGCTGAATGAGGGGTAAGCCTGGGATTTATACAAATACAATATGACAGACTAGCGGTAATGATAAAATGCATTGGGATTAGACAGGGAATATTATAAAAGAAATCTCCAGGGGTTACATCTGCGGCATTGCAGTCATATTAAATAAAGGGAGTGCTGTGCCATCTTGGGACACTTGGTGGAGCCTCACATAAAGTAGCCGTCATGGTACGTGAGCAACAGCTCATCTGAAACTGTTCAGAAAACCTGGACATGCTATTAGCTATGCTGTTTAGTGGCACTGATTAACAATTATTTAGCTATGCTTGTAAGGATGGTGAGACTCCATGACAACAGCTATTTGAATAACACGGGGAAAATATGTTAAGTCCAGAAGACTCTGCAATTGGCAGCTCAGTTGTGCCTTGTTGAATTTTCATTCAGTCAGACCAAAAATCACTGGCAGGTTAAATAAACTTTCTTAGAAACAGCATTTTCTGAATGGCCTTATTTTATTCAATCATAAACTATGTAAAATGGAATTAGCCTTATATAACTATAGCTTATTTGTTGTTATATACAAACCTGGGCCTACAATATAGTATTTTCTTAACAGAGGTCCAAGCTTC
This sequence comes from Petrocephalus sullivani, assembly GCA_026780845.1. Taxonomy (NCBI): domain Eukaryota; kingdom Metazoa; phylum Chordata; class Actinopteri; order Osteoglossiformes; family Mormyridae; genus Petrocephalus; species Petrocephalus sullivani. The sequence continues at coordinate 7,268,918 of JAODKM010000099.1, read as the reverse complement.
TCTTTCATTACAGTATAATACTGTAGTCATTGTCCCATCTGCCAGATCTGCCAAAAGCACCCAGAGTATCCAAGGTTGTTTATTACTGAGAAACTTCCATATGTCGCACAGCAAACCTTTAATGTTTGTATAAAGAGATTCGGTAGATAATCCGACAAGCATAAACGAGGAGGCTCTTCACTGGCATGAGAACTGCAGAAACAGTGACATAAAACAGGGTAATGAGCTCACACTGGGCCAGCGTACTGCCCATACCCAAATATTGGGGGCTGGGGTACTGGCAATAAAATTTGCTGGGGTGGGGGAAGTCCATTGTTCCACTTTCTCCCAGTGTATGAGCTCCTGATAACCCCCCCCCCCCCCCAACCCCCACGGCAAGCCCAGCTTTTACCTAAGAACTTCATCCAAAAGCAAGGCCAGGGGCATCATCCATAAAGGAAACGACTCTTTGCCTAACTATTTCTGCAAGCTCTCATATAGCCTCTGATATTGATCACCGCTATGGAAGAAGGTTCGTACCTTCTGCTGTCACCACCTCAGACACGTAGCCTTCCTAGCCCTATGTCATACCTTATTTAGTACAGCTACCTAGTACCCGGTAGCGCACGCTTTTGCCTCCAGAACCGCTTCAAGGGTAGATGAGTTGTGCATTTAGAGCTTCCTTTCTGCACCTCACAACTGTACTGAGCTGTAATTTGTGCACTATGCTGGTTAGCTTTAACAAATCTAGCCATCCACTTCTGACGTGGTGTTTCAAATCCATTATCTCAGCTGATCTAATGCTCAGTTGAATCCCTAATGAAAATGAACCATGGTTTTGCTATGGTTTTTTGGGTAACCATGAGTTTATGACTATGGTTTTATCATGGTTTCACTGCAATTACCATGCAATGCTATAAGTAAACCATAGTAGTACCACAGTCATCATGAAGTGTTATACGTAAACCATGGTAATACTATGGGTAGGAGCTTAGTAATCAGAATTACCATGAGGTACCATAGTAAAATCATGGTCACTGTGAAAAACCCCATACCCAAAACCCAAAAACCATAGGAAACCATAGTGAGTTTCTATGTATGCAGGTCCAGCCACATGATTGTCTGTTTGGAGGAGCAGGCTGCTTTCAAGCTGAATCCTTACCCAGCCCTCATTTTAACCATATGTAACCAAGCAAAATACACCACTGGGGGTACCTAATATACTGACCACTGAGTGTCAGCTCAGGCGTTTAAACCCCGCCTTTTCTGTGAATGCTCTCCCTGTGTTGGTTAGGTTTCACTAAGTTGTGTGTGTGTATGTTTATTTATATGTTTATATGTTTATATTACATTGTGGAGACCAAATGGCCCCACAAAAAAAACTTGTTATTTTGATGTTGTGGGGACAATTTTTTCAGTCCCCAGAAGTAGAAACTCAATTTGATAAAAATCTGTGACTGCAATTACTAAACTAAGATTGATAAAAGTTGAGTATTTTGTTTGGTTGTTTGGTTAAGGTTAGGGTTTTTCCCATTGCAATGAATGGATGGTTCCTACAAAGATATGATTACAAACGTGTGTGTGTGTGTGTGTGTGTGTGTGTGTGTGTGTTTGCCTTGTCCAGGGTGTCCCCAGTCTTGTGCTCTGTGCTTTCTGGGAGTGACTCTTACTGAGATAAGCAGTGTATATTTTCCAATTGCGTTGGAATTGGAATGCTGTGTTGTGCCCTAAATATAATAAAATATTAACCAGTGTGGTGTTTATTCTTTTGTAAGGCACAGATGAATGTGAAATATCCTGTAAATGGCAACTTTAATGTCTAAAAAAATGTCTAATGATAAGCATGAATATGCCTAATACTTAAGGAGGTCATAGCTGTGATAATAAGAAAAGTCATTTAAAAAGCCTAAATTATTAGCCATGCTTATCGAATCTCGATGTGCAATACAATTCTCTATTAGCACTGGCATCCATCTAATAATGTTAAACCTGAGTGTCTAATAATGAAAATGGTAATTGCAATTATAATAACGGCAACACAAATTACATTTATTACCCACGCTTATCAACACTGGGAGCACTGTGCTGAAAAGAGGCCCTACCCTGGGAGTCGTCTGTTATCACAGGAGCCGACAGCCGATCCAGTCGGCCAACTAAATAGAGAAAGTAACCCAATCAGGGCTGGCAATGCTGTTGATGGCAGCACAGCTGTTTCAATCAAACAAATTAAATTAGTAAAAGAAAACAAACTGGCTTGAGGTCAGCTAGCCTGCTCCACTCTCCGTGTCTAGAGGTCGCACCTCTGTTATGCTAATATTCCTATCAAGTGTTTCCCAGTACGGTGCTCAGGGACCCTCAGTCGCTTCATGTTTTACTCCCTCCGAGCTCCCAACTAGTCAGTCCGCATTTTTGCTCCCTCCCAGCTCTTGGTTGGGTTAGGGTTAGGGTTATGGTTAGGGAGCAAAAATGGTGGACTGTCTGTGGGTCCCTGAGGACTGGATTGTGAAGCACTGCGTTGTAGGAAATGGGGGAGCTGCTAAAATGAGCCACATGATTGAGTTTAAATATGGGAAATAGCTTTATTAAAGGGCAAAAGAGCATTTCGAAAAGAGCGGTGTGATTTCTGCAGCAGAACATTGTGCTAACTTATGTCTCGTCTCCCTGTCCTCGTCTGAGCCGCTCTTCAGGAGTGGTGCGCTGCCTGGCAGTGACTCAGCGGAGTCTACCTTTGTGTTGACACTTTGCTATATAATTCTTTATTCCATGTCAGGCCTGTGCAGTTCCGCGCCGCTCTGTCCCCTGCATGCCCACAGTTGCATTGCTCTGTCGTGTCGCTCCATGCAGGGAGGTTTAACAGGGGCGGTCGGAGGGTCAGTCCACTGACTAATGCTCCCAGCAGCAGGACCCAGCTGAGGTGGGGCCATCTCGCAGAGACGGCGTAATCACCCCATCCATCTGAATGACATGTCTCATGCCATGCTTTTTCTGAACACTCTATTTCATGCGAGAGGTCATTAAAGGACAATTGTTTTCAAGATGCCTGCCTACGAGTGTACAGAAACAGGACGGAATCAGGCGAGCCGGACCTGGAGGGGTAGCAGCGCTTGTACAGGGTAGAGAGATGGCAGTCAAATGCAGGGCAATCGAGGCAACCACACCAACCTCACTGCATGACATCAAGGGGCACAAGTACGAATGGAAATCTAACGGAAGGACATGACAATAAATTAGGAAGTGAAAAAGGTGACCACTAGTGGTGATTTAAGGGATGGCACAACAACGCATCCTCCTCTCAGACGGTTATTTTCATTCCTATTTATTTCCAGTATATTAGTAGATCACATTACAGGACACTTCATTTGATAAAAAACAATAATAATTTTAAAACACTGGAAACAAAATTCTCCTGGAGTTATGTTTAATGAACGGTTAATTAAAATTACTACTGAACACAAAATGCAGGATGAGAATGGATTTACAAATTTCAGTTTTGTAGGAAATGTAGGCTGGATAGTGCCAGAGGTAAACACAGTACTGCATGCAATCGAAACATCTGCAGAGACTCAAAATGTGACGCTAGTAAAAGAGAAATTAACTGGACCCAGGACTAATCTCCAGGACTTACTATCTAACATGCAAGATTTATTACTGTTCACCTGGGTGCCCTGTGAAAAAAACACAATGTAAACTTAATGAATGCCCTATTAAGTAAGCCAGCTAACCAATCTTCACTATGCTGTGCACTTTGTGTGATGAAGGATGTCATACTCTGAGTGAAATGGACGTTACATTCCTGATGTGGGTTGCAGTCTCAGACGTAGATTTGTGCTCTCAAGAATCTAATTTCTTTTTTTGGGGAAGCGGAGGGTGGGGAGACAGGATTTTAGTATTTTAACAGTTAACAAGACTGCAAACCTGTCCAGAGTTTCCTCTACTTTAGGCCCTGTCAATTGTTCCTTCTCCACACTGAAGATTAACTGGCTGCAGTGGAAGTACA
>JAODKM010000099.1:7248062-7264842 GCA_026780845.1 Petrocephalus sullivani | reverse complement strand
CTATTCGTGTGTCAGATTACAGTGGGCTGAGCTGATAGAAGTTGTTTTGCTAAGCCAAGATGAAAACACACGTGCTAGTTGAGAATTTGTGAGTAAACTTTTTGTAGTAATAAAACATGTTACAGCAGCAAATAATTAGTGATTCTACACAGTCTGAACATTCTGTCATGAGGACATCCCTTACACATACGCAACATAGCAATATTGTTATTTGATTAATCTTAACTAATTAATCCTGGATTCATACATGGCTTAGAGCAGGGTTCCTCAACCTGTTCCTCGGGGACCAGCGGACAGTCCACATTTTTGCTCCCTCCCAGCTCCCTGCCAGGCACTCTACATTTTTGCTCCCTCCCAGCCCCCTGCCAGACAGTCTACATTTTTGCTCCCACTCAGCCCCCTGCCAGACAGTCTACATTTTTGCTCCCACCCAGCCCCCTGCCAGACAGTCTACATTTTTGCTCCCTCCCAGCCCCCTGCCAGACAGTATACATTTTTGCTCCCACCCAGCCCCCTGCCCGACAGTCCACATTTTTGCTCCATTCTAGCTCATGCCAGGATCTGAGAGAGAGCGAGGGCCGGGGCGGGCAGCCCTGGCTTAGCGTGAAACTGGAAAAACGTCAAAGAGCAGCGCTGTGAGGTTGTGCACATTGATACAATTTTATTGCTGAGAGAAGACCTCAGTTTCAGAACTGCTTCATAGCATAAAACTATAGGAGCCGTGCTAAGCGAGCGCAGTGTGCACACGTCTGTATGTAGTACTGAGATAAGCTATAAATGCATCTCGGGAAGGGGCTGTGTGAAATATGTGTCCGTCCCCGCAGAGCCCCGATCGGCATGCCATGGCACGCAGCCGGCACCTCTCATCCCGCGCCATCCCTTTAACGGCATGTGCTGTTTTCTCTGTCCCAGGCCAGTTTAGCCGGCAGCATGCTGCCGCAGCGACAATGGGGTCTAATCCCGCTTTGCTGTTCACAGCTGCGAGGGGCCACTTTCCTTCCCGTGGGCCCCGCCGCCACACATCTGCCTCCATCAAGCCGCTATGATTTCCACTTAAAGCCCGACTTCCTCCGTCGCGGCTTTAAAGCGTCTCCAGGCATTTGAAAGCGAGATCAACGGCCGAGATGCCGCCCTCCCTTACTCCTCCGTCAGGATCCAGATCCTTCGGTCTGCCTCGCGCAAGCCAGCATGATTGCTCCAGTTACAAAGGAACCAAATATTTCGGTTCCCTCTGTCCTGTTCTCGCTCCTGGATCTCGCTTTCTTAGACAATATATGGAAGTAGGGAGGCCTGGTAGGTGGAGTAGAAGAGAGAGAAAAATAATTAAAATCCTCTAAGACACCAAAGGCTAATTATTCCCACAATAATAAATGTTAATTCATAATTTATAAAGATCTTTCTTTCCCCTGTAAGTTAAATTGCATTCGAAAGGGGAAATTTGAAAGCGTAATACAAACATTTAGTAATCGTGCTGATTGTTCACACCGGAACACTCCCACAATGCCTTCGACAATGACTGAGATGAAGGAATGCCAAAATGTGCCTTAGACTGTAAAGCCTGTGACCCTGCTGAGTCATTTCTGTTAACAGTCCTCGTGACTCTCAGGCCTTTGTCCTTTCTATGAGTGATCCACCATATCCTCAGAAACTCCCAGGAACCCCATCCTCCTTTGCAAGCATGCTACATCTCTTAAGAGTAAAAAATAAATAAGGGCTGGATGAGTCCTCTGTGGAAACTCTGGACATCGGCTAAATGCTGTCTTGACCTATTGGTCAGTGTGACTGACAAGTCCAACTGGTCTGGATTTGTGCTGGCAGGTAGAGGCAAGTGGTCCAGCTGCCTTCTGAGGAGCCCTTCACTATTGACACAATCACATCTTCGCACATCGCCTTGCCCATTTACACATCCATTGACCTTGTTTTAATTATAAACGCCTTTTAAGTTAACTCAATGAAATGGCAAATTGCCTCTTCTAATGCATTTATACCTGTATAATATGAGCTGTAAATCCACATCACCTTACCAATGAAATAAAGATTAATTCTAATTTCAGTTTGGTACTATGAAAAAATAACACTGTCATTTCTTATAATAATATGAAAAATCAATACAGTATTGATCTGTTTTCCATCTGGCTTGTGAAGCCTATATAAAAAGAGAGGGCAGAAAATAAAATATAAACAAGCTCTCGATGATTGAATGTAACATTGTGTATTTGCCTCAGACTCGTCATTATGACTGAGAGACCAGGTTGATATTTCACTGCATAAGCATGTATTTAAATGACCTCTTTTAAGTGGTATATAATGACCCCAAAACATTTCAGGCATGTGAGAAATTTAGAGTAACAACACAAAAAATGCCTGGAAATAAAGAATGGGACATCGCGGATGGGATGTCAGGTGGGATTGCAGGATACAGACTGACTACAGGCAATTTAGGGACACTAATTTGCCTAAGGACTTGTTTTCAGACAGCAGGAACAAAGGCAGGGAGAATATGAAAACTTCACAGAGAGAGGGAGAAAGAGAGAAAGAGCTAGTGAGCTTCAATCTACAAGCCTAGATGTGTGAGGCTACAGTGCTAAATTGCCATCTGTAACATTTTCTATGATAATCATGATTGTATGATTCAATAATATCAGTCATAATACTGATACTATAAACCCTGCAACCGAGCACAAAATATGTGTTAGTTGCTTTTTTAAAACGTCCAGTAAGGGTTATATTAAAGTGTTCTTACTCACAAGCTTAAAGAGAATTCTCTCTGTGTCAGTGGCTCAACTGTGCCATCCAAGGGCCTGATTTCTTCAAAAGACATTCTGGGAGTAATGTCAGGAGAACTGAGACTGCAGGGGGGGTAGGGGGGATACACTTCATGGGAATTGCTCGCAAACGGTCCTCTTGTTTCAAAGCCAGCAGGGAAAAAAAAGATTATAGATGAATAACAGGAGAAATGTATTCTTTGCAGGTTTGGCTGCACAGAGAGAAGCCCAGCACTCTATGCAAATGGAGAGCAAGGACTCCGCCGTGTAGTCCGGGGTGGTAATATAATGATAATAACGGTATTTATCCGCGGACGCTGCGTCTCGCAGGAGGGGTAATGAGTGGCCTCAGAGGAGCACCCCGTTTCAGGTGCACCGTTGGTGTATGCCCAGTCCTTTGTCTCCTCACCTCGCCACAGTTCATAACGGAAGTGGTGGGTCAATCGCAGAGGAGAGCTGGGCAGAGGGAGGGGTGGATGGCAGGGTGGGAGAACTTGCTGATAGCTGGATTGTGATGCGGTTCTGAAGAGAGATTGCAGAAGGGAGGTGACTGGTATAGTGGGGAGTTGGGGGGGGTGGGGGGGGCAGTGATGGTCAAGATGTATCCCATGCAACAGAACACTTCTAAACATCACTGCGGAGTTGTGGCATCCTCAGCCGATCCAGCCCCCCCTGTGGCTATGAGGATTGTTGCACTTACGGGAGAGCAATACAAAACACGTTCCTCAGTTTGCTGGATTTAAGGACAATTTGGTCCATATTTATATGTATAAACCCTATAACATAGATTCATCGAATTCACTCTTGTGTTTATCGATTCCTAATCAGAGTAAAATAATTAAATATTAATTTATCACTGATTATAGTTTTGTGGACATGTATTTAGACTTGGTTAGCTACATATTTATAAAATAAAAACAGTAGTCCTTCGCAGTTTTCAGCACCAAAAGCAGCTGTTTTATTAGCTGTGAGAACCGAATCTCATCCTTCGCATTAAACTTTGCTGCCTGGACGGTGAGCCTGAATGGGGTTTGTCTTTCCGGAGCTGCCTTAGAGGAGCTATTGTTGTCACCCTGTCTGTCATCTTCTAAAATGGATGAAACAAATGTGCTACATAATTCATTTACATTTCTGAAAATTTGCACATGTAAGTTAAGGCACCATAGTTAAAGTTACCCGCGTCTTTGGAGGCCACGGAGCGGTAAGAGTTGAACTCATGGCATTCTTAAAACTGAATGCTGTGTTGAGAGCTTAAATGTTTAAGCATGTTGCTAGTGTTACCACCCTTGCAAGTTTAAACGAGTTTGCACTGGTTACAAACTGCACAAGGGTCGTATTTCCTACTAAAATGCAACCATTCCTCGGACCGGTTCTTCCGTTCCACAATATAGAATTCAAATCACGGTGTGTGACATCGCGTGACGTCATCGTGCGCAACACCGGAAAGTCCTGAGGAATTGTTAAAGGAATCAGTAACATTGGAGGTGCGCAATTACGATGGATCGCAACAATTGAAACCGGTTCTAAATTGGAACCAGGTTTTGATTCCCACCCCTACTCTTGTGTTCAAGCTTCACTTGCGTTTAATTATATATAAAATGAAGGAGGTGTTTTCACACAATAATGCATGTAATTAGGCCCGAGTTGCAAAAAAATGGCTATTATTTTACCTGTTTAGGATGCTGAAGCCCATCTTTGTTCACATAATACTTACATAACCTCCAAAGTGCTGTTTGTTTTTGTCATCAATATTCCGCCAGACGAGTAAGAGGGAAAAGGGTATAAGGGCCAGGGAGAGGCAACATAAAAGGCCTTTCATTCCCCAACACATCGCCGAGGAATCCGCTGCTCCGGCCTTGCTGAGATGATGCCGGTGATTCCTGGCACCTTCTGAAAAGGTGCTTGATTTAGCCGAGTGCAACCCCCAACACAGCCTCCGATTACTCGAGCACAACACAGCAAAGGGTGACTCTTAAATAAGGCAGTTTTCCGGCTGGGGGGATGGATAAGAAGTGAATCTGGATGCTTTGTTTACAGAGAGTGCAAACTCAGGCCTACCCAGACCAGCACCGGGCTCACTAACAAACCTTTAGTGGTGCTTGGAAACCCCTAGTTGTCAAATTACTGCCTGTGTTGAGCAGGTTGAGTCGCTGGTGCTGAGCTCGGGCACATCCTGGCCAGGGGTGGATGGCAGCTCCTCCAGCTGCTGGTGGGAAGGGAGCAGAGAGGCGGTTGGATTCTGGGGCAGTTTGTACATATGTTGTAAATATTTGGAAGACATGCTTGATCTCTAAGGTGTGGACACCACACTGCTTTGATTTCATTCCACTGTGGGGACTCGTAAGGAAAGGTAAGGGGTGGGTAAGCCTCTGTAATTCAGCATCTGGAAGAGAAAGCCAATGTGAGGCACTTCTACTAGTTTTTGGTTATGTTCTCGTAGGCCTCTGACAGACGTTATACTGAGCCTATGATCTTAGGGCCAATTCAGGCGATCAAACAGCAGGCAGAAACAAAATCTACTGGACATTACAACTGGCAACAGTATCCCATTAGGGCTGCCTAACCAAAGGCTTTAAATTAAAAGTATGCACTTTAGTCTTTCACCGTGTGACAGGTTGATCCTGACTTTGAAAGCACTGGTGACCCGTATTTTGCCTTACGTGATTAATAATTTCTCGAATGAGCGCTTTTGAATACTTCATTATGAATCAATTACTAAAACCTGAATCTGGGATTTTGCCCTTCAGATTTACTCTCCTCATATCGCCTGTGTTTCAGCAGTTAGTCCAGAAAATAAAGACGTTGTGATGTGTCTAAAGATCCTCTCCAAGGATCATTCTGACTCCAAATGCAATGTATTTACAAGGAAATGATAATGAGGAAGGCTGCCATTACTAAAAAATACTGTATTAAAAATTCTATATATCCATCCATCCATCCAATTAGCTTATAACCAGTACAGGCGCATAGGAAGCCTGTACCCTATCCTGGAAAACTCATGGCAACAGGAACAAATGCCCATAAATATCAAATATATTAACAATGAATACAATAGTTCCATTATTATACTATAATAACTATAAAAACTATAATTTGACAAAGCTTATTGCATAATGTTTAACTTTCAGTGGGCCTTGAACATTCATTGTAATATTTTCAGACTGGAGTGTAGAGGGACACTTGAGCCATATCGATCCATTCCTTTCCGTAGAGAAGAACGAGCTGTCTGTACAGGAAGCAGCTTCCTCGCTTTGCCCGAGAAGCTCCCGGCTGGATATCTGTGAGATTTCCGCTGCGTCACTGTGACGCTCAGCCTCTTTCAGAAGTATTCATTATCTGTAGCTGTCTGTCCTTCCACCCCCTGAGATATTAGCCCTACCGATAGGTCATTGATCACTACCAACGTGTTTATCTATTTATTGGTTTCATACTTAATAACATGCTCTGCTGCAGTGGAGCACAGAAATTGGACCCTCGGTAACTTTTGTCACAGCAGAGGCATGACAAACTCATTTAATGTCTCCGAACCCATGGACTCCCAAGCATTTATAGATTTCTGTAAGAGTTCTCCTCCAAAGCGCCGTTCCAATAACAAAACACGTACGAGTTGTGACAAAGTGTTTCCTAGGGTACATTGATTAAATAATGCAAGCGAAAGTATTTCTGAAGTACTTTTCTTTACTCCACAGTTTTGGCTTATATTTTGCTGACTAAGTCGCTGTGACCAATCCTGACTTCTTATAGCACTTTTATATGATCATTTTTAGCGATTGTTAAACTCTGGCTTGAAGCCCAGGTCCCCTCTGTACTCGCTGCTGCACTGCCTTCTCAAATTCATCTTACTTCTTTTATTATTTGAAATCAAATATACAAATTAAAAAAGAAATGATTATACTAAGATTTGCATTATCAGTTCATTAAACTGCACATCCTTTAAGCCTAAATATTTATCTTATATTTCAACAACCTAACTAGAAATCTATAGTAGCAGCTGATGGCTTACTTGCAGCTGATATTCCAACAATCTAAGTCAATCCAAGTTCCTCCCTTACTGTTCGCCTCATACTCAGAAAACATGGCATTTACCTCAAATCTCTTTCCACCATCAATTGCTTCCTTACATCCTTCCATAAACTGAATATCCTAATCTCAATGGTAAAAATAGTTCACCAGCATGAACATTTCAGGTCTTCCAGCAGAAGGTTCCATTACTACTCTCATAAAAGTTTGTTCAGAAACAAGAGAAGACAGTCTACAAACATGCCGCATGGATATAATCAAATAACCGTACATATGAAAAGGAATGCAGCTCCATAAGTGATCCCAGAGAACGGCGGTTTGTGTCCTTTCAATATCGCCTTCATAATAGTAATCCAAAAATATATTTTTTTAATCAAGAACCAAAAAAATATATGAAACCTTTCACAATGCGGGCAAGAAATCCACTGTGACTGTAATGAGGATACCTCGGTGTGAAGCCCAACGCGATAAAGCTACCGGCAATAACTCAGACGGAAATCACGCTACTGAAATACGTACCACGTTTCCAGGCGGATATATTATGGCTATCATGAAATAACATTAAAAGCGCGGGCTGGGCAAACTTAATTCGATTCCGGTTTCAGCCGACTATTATAGAGAGATACGATGGATTCTGAGCTAAATTTAATTTCTGGTGCCGTAAATAAAAGAAAGGGGGGTTCAGCAAAGGTGTAGTTTTGGTTTCAACATCAAGAGGGACCAAATTGGCCCCCGAAAGCTAAAACACACGCAGTACTCCCATGATACTGGTAGGAAATCTGTGCCTTCGGGGTTTTATGGGATCACCCCAATTACGGCATTCTTTTTGAGAATGTTCAGCTAAGAACCTTTCTTCTTTCTTGATGACTCTCATAATGGATGGACAACAGGTTAATTTATCTGAAAAATTACTCCGTCTACTGATTGAAAGACTCACTATGTGCATCCCTTTCAAAATAAATCTCGTGGTGGTCAAGGAGAGCCCTGGCGATGTTTGGGCATGTTTGGGCATAAGAAAGAATTTCTTCTTTCACACAGAACAAGGATGTAACACTGTCACGAGGTGTCACAGTCTCAGAAGCTCTTGCTGAAGTTCGTTGCGATGCAAATGAACTGTTTTATATGCCCGTCTTTGTGTCAGGAGACAGACCAGCACCTGGAAAAGAAGGGTGACCTGTCAGTGGAAGAGCCAGCCAGGTAAAACACGCCTGCAAGAAAATCCAACACGTCTTTGAGGCCACTTACCTCCCTCTCAATGGGGCTCACTCTGCAATGAATTCAGGGATTAAAATTATTTATGCATTTCTGTTTGATGCATGTGCTATTTGCAAATATCTACGAATAACAGAGGAATCAATCAGAACTAATTACAGAGGTGAGCAGTTATGTAGCTGGAAGCTGAAGCCATGGAACTTCAGGTGTTGCAGAGATGTTGAGAGGAGGAGGGAGCTTGAGTGTTAAAATGAAATGCTGGTTATGGTGATAAGCATGCCTCCGTTGTCAGGAGAATATGGGTATGATAAGAAATTAGGCATCATCTAGGATTTTTGGGCAACAACTTAGATGTGTTATCCTAAGTGTATGTGGTTTAACCAGCTCGTTTTCTGAAGTATTTCGGGAGATAATTGTGTTCAATAAAATTTCCCCATCTTGCAGTGAAATGACATTGATACTTTATATTAGTTACCCTTGAGCAGACCAAATCCATGGATTCCAGCATCCCGTACCATGGCAAAGGATCATTGCAGCTGGGCCTCTCAATGTGGTGTGTGGGATTGATCCAGTTGGACACCTTTAATGACCCCAGACAGAAGGAGCGATAGTGTCAGCTGCTGCTATGGTGGACGAGAGAAACTGCCGGCTGAAATGTTCCTTCTAATTAACACCATTATCTCCCTGGCCAGGCCGGAGCAGGAGCCCCATTGCTTCTGCAGATATCATACATGGCCTTGACAGGTCAAAAAATTGCCTTTAAGGAGAGAGATCCAGTTTCAAATTGGGTTCTGCAACTGCTGGTGGTCGGCTGGCTAGCCAGGCTCCCAGGATTTCACTCCAGACTCCTGGACCAGCTTCTGGTGCCTGCAAGTGCCAGGGACATCTGTGGCCCCACACATGGTTTCCTGTTTGGGATTTTCACTACTAAAATTCATCAGATGTACCGATCAGCAAATAAAGGCACCGGGATGACCCTGTAGAATCACGCTTTCGTTCCTTGAACTAGTTGTGTAATATCAAAACTTGAAATATGGCACAAGGTGCGAGTCTGGTTCACCTTCATAATGGCTGTGAGAACATCGCAGTGTAAGGTCCTAGTGACCTGGGCCCATTGTGACTTCCTGTATCATCTCTGTTTCCTGCCATTTTGTGCAAAGCCCAACCACCCCCACATGACCAGCACCTGCCTCTGCCCACATTTACCCGGCCGTGCCTATGCCTGGGAATGCATCATTTGGTACAGCCTAACCTCTCACCCTGTCCCATTTTCATAGAGCACAGGCTATGAAAGGGGGCATTTTCTTCTCATCTTTGCACAGGTTAGGTTAACAGGTTATGATCTTGGGTAACACTTTACTTAAAGCAGTCAATATGCTACATTACACATACCTTCATAGCGCATTATAATACGTTCATAAAGTATTATAAACCCAGCTATAACTATTTATAAAAAAGGCATAACACATTATAGTCATTTGTATTATGCAGTACTGAGAAGGTCTCATGTATAATGCACTGTACATACCCTTCATAATGCAGCACAAAGCATCCCTAATTCTTATACTGACCATTATAATGCAGTATGAAGACATTTATAGTGCATTATATATGAGACCTTCATAGAGCATTCATAATGCATCCTTTAATGTGTCATGTCTTTTTATAAATACTTATATCCGTGTTTATGATACATTATGAATGTGTTATAAGAACAGTTATTAGGCTTTATGAGAAAGTGTTACCAAATCTTGTTTTAGCCTGTGCATAATTATGACTCTGTGTTATCAGATAATTATCTCCTCTAAATGTTTAATTACAATAAACCTGCCTAAAAGGACATTTTTGGGTACTGAATCTTTATCCAGTGTTTTGACACATATTTATGGTCATTGTGTCTTTAAGAAAAGTATGAAAGTGGTGCATGTATTATCTGTGCAGGAAGCCCTGTTATCTCTATGTTTTGGAGCTCTCCTGAGAAAGAATGAAAGGATTATTTCTCCAAAACAGTACCGATTTTAAAGTCATGATTTTTCCGCAAAGGTAGAATTCATGACAAAAATAGTAGCTTTTGTGGCAGCAGAAGGAGCAGTGAAGCAACTACGCTCTTTTCAAATACAGTAAAACTTAATAGAATAACTAAGACTGAATTTTAATTTAAAATCAGAAGTCCTGCAGTGAGACTTAAATGAGATAATGTAATAAATTAACCATTAAGATTATGGTGTCACACGCACATTACACATCAAACATGACACATTGGCCACAAGTGCTATGGAAAATTTCAGAACTGTAGTATTAGCAATCTGTATTTGATTGGAGAGCAACTTTAAAAAAGTTTGAAAGTTGAGCGTTCCCCAGGGGGCACTCCATAGAGAGATGTCCTACATCGACTTTCAGAACATCGGGAAGTGCAAATCCAATAGCGAGGTTTCACATGCTCAAGGCCCGGCAGCTGATTGGCTAGGAACAGTCACATCAAAAAGTTCTGAAAATAACCCTTTTACATTACATCACTGCAGATTAGACTGTATTACACCAGCCAACTTTCGCACGGTAAAATAATAAGAATCTCTGCTTCCCTTTTCCCATTGTTCCTTCATATTTTACACAGATACATTCATATACATGTCAATTTTTTAAATCTATTTATTAATGATTTGTATAGACTAACCAGCTAAAATGCCTCATCAGATTTCCTTGGGATGCCTGCTGTCAAATACATTTTTAATAGCCTATAAGCCACTGCGTCCCCAAACTCCCCTCATCAAAGGTGACATCCATCAGCTTGAAATTAAAGTCCCTCGCACCATGTCACCATGGCTCCCTTTCAGCCACATTCTCAAACTCATTACCGTGAAATGCATAACATACCCTCCATTTCCGTCTCCGTCTTTTCCAGTCCCTGATGCCACAGAATAAAACAATGTGACTATTGTAACAGACGGAAATGACAACAAAGCACTCGTCTCAGGTGTAACGAGGGCCACGAGGCGAGGGGGAGAGAGACGGACGGCGGCGGACACGCCGCGTGTGTGATCGCCTCCCTTTCGTGGTGTCAGAGCAGGGCAACTCGTGTCAGGGTGCCGTAACGGGAGCATAATTGGCTGGAACAGCTGCACATTATGCACACAAAAAAACAGGAACAACAAGTCATTGTTATTAAAAGCTCTGGCTGCCGAATGCCGTCAGCTATCGCATTAGCCCGAGAGATAAAAGAAGAGGACGTCAGCGAGGAGCGAGGAGCAGCACCCGCACCACACTGGGGAACAGCGAAGCCAGGAGTAATGCTTAACGCAAACGAGATAATGCCATGTGTACGATGAATGCAGCTGCGTGTGCGACGACACTGCAGAGACGGCCTGTTGCTATGGAGGCGTCTCCATGTGAGCGGTATTAGTGATGCCCCCCCCCCCATCCTAAAGGTTGAGCTCCTGTACCCCTTGTGCCATCAGCAACCAGAAAGTGGGCATAATAAATGATCTGAATTATATGGTGCATCACGCATAATCAAGCCTTAAATATCTTGGGCGTTAGACGCCGTGAAGGACACAGCCCGGATCAGGAAAATAATACCCCCATATATGGAGACTTCCTCATTTTTACACTTTCATTCGGCCGGCTGCCATTTCCACCAAAAGCCGAGAGGAGTTTTAACAGGCAAATGAATCAGGGAGATTACAGTTGCTTGGCGGCTTTGATGTGAAGTCAATATTTTATGTCCCAGATTCAACCAAGATGCACCAGAGCCAAAAAATAAAGAGAGGGAGGGAGGGAGAGCGAGAAAAAATACGGCCATAAACACGATAGCAGTCAACTAAACAAAGAAAACTCGACTGGCATTGTTATTGTATCGTGTCAGCTGCTGTTTTCTTATCTGCCACGCATTTAATAGTCGCTAAAGGAAGGATAATGTGGATTATCGTTGTTGGTAATATTCCCACTACAGGTAACGGCATTTAATGCCGTTTATCGAGCTTTTTCAGCCGTCACGCTTATTGTGTTACTGGTTTTACATGTAAATGTAAGCTGGCTGCGAATTCGGGCCTGGAAACTTAAGCACTAAGGAAGCCCACATGACCCATAGACTTAAATACACCGTAAGAGCGTTTATAAAATGAAAAAAAATATGACTGACATATACGTAAAATGAAGATTTAATCGTTTGGTTGTAGACAACGAAATCATGAACGTTGCAGGGAAAAACGGATATTTTTCAGTAAGTTTACGATAAGTCTTTACACTGCGAAAGGCTATTTTCAATTTTGCTCTTCTCATTTCAACAATTGCTGCTCAAAACATCTCGACAGGAACAGTGACCATGAAAATCAACTGACTGTAGCGTGTATTAACGCAAAATAGAAGACCAGACCCTTATTTTTAAATACTAATATAACTTTCAGAGCTTCTATTGTGTATATAGTAAAGATAGATGCCTGCTGAATTTCTACTCCCCAGTCCATGTAGGGAGCCTTGCTGTCTGGAGAACAGCCTCTGTGGGCTTTTCATAGCCTTGACTGCCCTGCCATAGGTGTTGGGCCAGAACTCTCTGCATCTACTCTGTTATATGATTGACACCTGAACTTTTCACCCCCCCCCCTGCACCCCACTGCACACATGCCAGCACTGGCACATGGATACTTGCACGCGTCCCACACCGCTATCAATAATGAAGCCCCGGCGTAAAAGATTAAATCAAATCCCCATTGTGCACTTCTAATCATTGACAGGAAGAGTCTGACTGTCTACAGTCAAAGGCTGGTTGCTGCTTTGTGTTTCACTTAATGCAGGAAAAATACGATACTGTCTTCAGCACTCGAGCATTTACTTCCAATTTAAGGATAAGAATAAACACTCTTTCCCTTCCACTGCATAAGGCATTGTGCTTAGATGAGAGATAGCACAATCAGACCATCTTTCTGTGTGCTCTGTACAATCCTATTTGAACTTGACAGCCATGAGTTATTGGCTGCTTAAGATGGCTTTAATCTGTCAGAACCACATAAACATTGTTTGACCTTAATTTCTTTAGTTACAGAGCTTAATGTAGGATATTTGTCAGGTATTCTGTTTATGACAGTTACATATTGGGAAAAAATAATGTTTGGTGACAGGCTCCCGTTGCTAAGAGTGTCATCTCCAGCATAGAGTGGTTGCCACAGTAACCGGCGGCTTACTGGAGGCTCTGCCACTAGTGTAAACCTTTTAATTGAGGAGTTGGCCAAGTTGCTTTAAAAAAAAAAATCCTTTGAAAGATGTTTTACACGCAGGATATCAGTACAGACGGTGTTGGAAATGGCCTGATAGCATGCAGACTGAACATAGCAGTCATTATTTAGGGGCTGTGAAATAAATAAAACGGAATGAACAAAGAATATTTTATTCGGAGAACACTTTTGCATAAGTGATCCAAGAGTTTATTCAACCAGACCTTTCAGGTTAGCGGTGTCACAGCTGATGTTTGCCCATGTAGCCCCGCTAAGGCCATATCAAAACTGCCACAAGCTAATATGCTAACATTTGAAGTGCGCTGGCACATGTTGCATGGATGCTACTGATTACAAAAGGACAACAATCATTATGAAAGAAAAGAATAATACAGTAGCTCACCTCAACAATTTCCTTCAAAAACTATTAGCAGTAAAGTGCTAAAAGAACTTCTTGCTTTCAATAGCTAAATTACATAACATTACAGTTCATGAAAACTTGTGATGTACACGAAATGTGCACTTTGAAGAAGAATCCCTGTGGTATTCCATGAATTAACCACCTTTTAGATGTAGATGTTCCACTGGAGATAATTAGGCTGAGTACCTTACTGAAGTATACTATGCTGCAGAACCTCCTAGGGCTTAAAGCAGCAATCTCCAGGTTAATAGCCCACGCCTTGAACCACCTCCCGCTGCCCACATCTAATGAATGTGTTTTGACATGCTCACGTTCTCACACTGAAAGACATCCACAGTAGAGCGCTCACCTTTAATCACAGCTTATTTGATAGGACCTTGCAGCTGACTGTTAATTCTAAATGGACGTGGACCAATTTCACTAATGAGACAGAGGCTATACACGTTACTTGAATCACGTGAAAGTATCATTGCGAATAGCGGCTGCTTCTTCTTGTACCTTGGTTGATTAATGGATGTTGACGTACCTGTAAAGTAGATAAGAAGGCTACCTGTACTGAGTGAAACACAAAATGCCATTTCAGTGCTGAGTAATACAAACAGGCTACTCCTTGTTTGTGTCTCATGCCACCGATATTCCTTTTTTGAATGTCTTTATTTTTAGGGACAAGTTTAGCGTCTTCGCCACATAACGCACTGTCTATGAATGCCAGGGCTGCACTGATCATCCCCCCTGTTTGCAACTTTTACGCCGCAGTTTGTCGCGCCACACTCTGGCCCCGACGTGAAGGGGCCCAGATGGCAGTAATATGTTGGCCCGAGATTCATATCCGTGGTCATGCATAAATAAATGTTCCAAGGGAAAATAAGATTTATGTTACCTGTGCAATATTTCAAATCGGTTGGAGTTATGCTTATGAATTGCAGCAATTTACAAAAACCCATGGAACAGTATGGGAGCCAGCTCCCACAAATTAAGAGACTATTTTATAAGGCAGATAATGCAAACTACACTGTCACAGTGTCACAGAAGATGCAGGCTGGTCACTGTTCGGGGCTATTATGCTTCTTTATTTTTGAGCTTATGAGTTTCTGCAGTATCTTAATAACTTTGGCTTCACGGGCAAAACGCAGCCTTATGCAGATTCTATCGCGTTTCATTTGACATTTGGAACAAATCCGTGCTGCTCCTCACACTGTCGGGCATTCCGCTGTTACGGAAAAGATGTTTTCTTCAGAGAATGTTATTAGTGTTTTTTATCTATAAGCTATCTATTAAATGGAAATGCACAAATAATTTAGGAAACAACATCAAGTACTATCGCCCCAAAAGCTGAAAATTGTGCACACCATGCAACAGAGCTTATTTCTGGTGACTCATTGCTCTTTCAAGTTAAAGGCAGACAAAATATTTCAATGAATCCTGCTGAACGTAGCCCTTTCCCTGGCATACTAATATTATAACCCCATTATATAACCGCATGGAAAGGGTATGTGTTGAGGAATGGCATGCAAATTTCCATCAGCAACATATGTTCCATTACTGGGATTTAGCCCTTAAACTCATTTTTAGGGCAACACAGCACTGAGCATGAGTTGCTTCAGTAAATTTGCTGCTATGCTGACAGATTTAGTTGGAACAAAAGGCTGTGCAAATTGTTTTAGATTAAAATTTATGCCAAATAACAATAACAAATGCATTCATTCGACCCTTACCTTCACAATATATTGAATTTGAAAGCGCATGAACTTACAAATAATATTATTACTTATGTACAGAAACATCATTAACAGATTTTTTAATGTGTAATGGGTACATGTTTTTTCTCTTGCTCCTGCATTATCACAAAATGCCATGCAAGCCATTTGCCAGCCTTAAATCATAATCTAGTAATACAATATAGCTATTTTTGATAGGATATTGTTTATTTGAACTGCGGAGACCATCAGAGCATCATACATCAACTGTCAGATGTAGCATTTAATGAAAAAATGAATGAATACAGTATTACATCTTTCTTTCTGCTATGTTGCCTAGTGAGTTAATCAGACTTTTGGCATAATCAAGACTATATTTATAATAAAAATAAAGGCCTTGGTTCTATTTCTCATGACAGGAAGTTCAATGTCTTATCAGTTTAATAACATTTAAAGACCATTTCTCAGAGTAATTTCGGATTGACTGCCCGGGTCCATTAACTATACAGCTTTATTTCATCCCCCAAAAAGATCTATCCTGAAGGAACAGATTTATCTCATTTGTTGCACAGGGTGTCTTTTCAACGTTTTATTTAATAAATTCTACTGGATATTTTTTCCGTAAGCTTTTCTGTAAGACCCCCAATGGAACCCCCATTGCAATAAATCATATACATTCTTGCTTAGCTTGAAGTATGAATACCCTGGCAGCATGTCAGTATCACTGAGAAAATGTTAATGGTCATAAGAAAGCCTTGGCCGCTTGATTTGTTGTGATTCTCCTGCTTCTGCTGTCATCCTGTGATAGGGCAAGAGTCCGTTCTGCACCAGAAGAACATCAACACACTATTAATCAGTACTGCCATTAGTTCTCCGAAAGTAGACACCAGAACCACTGGCCTGCAAGAGGATGGATCGACCCTATCATTCGTAAGTATCTTAATCAGAATATTAATTGTGTGGCACTGTCCTTCTGGTATCAATCCCCTTTGGTTGGACTTATTTAATAAAGAGAAAATGACTTTTTGGCAGCCAACTTACTGTGTACTTTAGCGTGCAGTTCCTTTAATTTAATCTCATCAGAGAATAGTCATGTCAGCAAAGAGAGGCATACATTTTGCCAAACTGTAAAAACTGTAAAAATTGTAAAAATGTTACCCTTGAGAATCTCTTCATATTGGATGGGAAAATGAATGAAAGAGCACGGTGCCTGCGCTGGGTTTCGTGCTTTAAGGAGTGAGATGCGGTGACCTTCAGGGAATCCGCGGCATACCAGTAGGGGATGATCAGCATGAAGGCAAAGGGCAATCCCGCCATGGGGAGGGCCATCGGGACAAAGCTAGCGACAGAAAATTGGACAGCTATTTCCTGTTTCATAGGAAGCGCCTCTACTTCCTGCGCAAACTCAAGCAGGCAAGAGCTTCACCACCCATCATGACCTTCTTCTACAGAGGAACC